>BSBM01000096.1:15247500-15292500 GCA_027924585.1 Larix kaempferi | reverse complement strand
GTTCTTAACTAGAAACCACCCCAAGAAGAGCACCACCTAGCGAACACACTCCATTGCAGGACCAATTTGTGAACGAAGGGCCACAACAAACCATTAACAAGACTCATATGTCCTTGCCGACTCCCTTGCCTTGACTATCAACCGGACGACAAAGAACTGCCATATGTATTCATGTGGATGAAAGGTCATTGTCAGGACTTGAAGGTAAGATGCCCAAACACACTATTGATTTCCATTGTAACAAGATAATCAAAGATTTTTTTGAATCCAAAATAGATGCAGCAAAATTTCAATTGTTTCTTGCTTTGTTAAAATCACATTGTCTAGCTCATGCTAGGATAATTTTGGGCATAAAGGTAGTTAGAAGTTCAGAGGCCAACAATCATGTTGTTAGAAATCTACAATCTGTATTTAATTTGATTGGAAAAACTTCTCGTACAAAAGATTTTAATGTGACCTGTCATGTACTGTCGGAATCAATTGTAGACAAATCCACAAGGCAACGTCGCCTACTATCAGACACATGTAAAATATTTAAAGTAGATAGAAAGACTCTTCAAAAGTATTATGCCATTAGAGAAAAAATTGAGACCCCAGGCCAAAAAATATTGTTGGGCCTTTGTTGGTAGGTTACCTCATTCATACATGAAGCTCATTGATGCTGTTAAAGAACTAGTGCAAAATTTTTGGCATGATAACACTAGACCATCATCGAATCAAAGAGATGTTTTAAAGTTGAGAAAAGGTGTTAGGGGGGGTGAACCCCATGTCAAGCACTTCCTTGACACGACACAAATAGAACTCTATGAGAGGTTCAAGAATGATCACACACAATTGAACTTGGGCCAAAGGTCCTTCGAAAAATGCAAACCCTGGTATGTTAGAATTTGCATTGATTGCAATACATGTTGTTGTAGATACCATGTAGAATTTGAGTACTATTATGATACATATAGACATATATTTTGTGGTTTGCATACTAACATTATGCAGGATTGCCCTTCGTTACAACCATCGAATGCATCCAGAGAATTTATACATAGCATAATGTGTCGAAGGCCTGAAGGACAAAAATATTATAAAATATCATGTTTATATGGGACATGTTCCAGTTGCAGTGGATTTGCATTATTGAGCCGTTGCATCCACGCAGTCGCGGAGCACAAATTTGGGAGGATGTCAGTAGAAATGCAGAACTTCCAGTACATAACATATCAAGTAGATAGTTCGAAGGAAAGCAAAAAAATTGCATTGGTGAAGTCACAGGTAATCTAAGTTTGCATGCTTTCATACTATACATGTTGAATTTGTACATATATATTCAGATTGAAAATTTCACGTTGTATTAATGCCCTTAGTTTTGTGGCACCAGGTACAAATTTGCAAATTCATGAAGGAATTCTACCAAAAGACCGATCATTATGTACAACACGTCCATGTAGCACGATGGCAGGATGAACAGTATAGATAGTGCAAATCAACCTTTCCCAAGGGCACAATATTGTCAGTTGTGGACTTTGCAGAAAACTACACCCTACAGCCACATAATGAGATTCAAATTCAATACTACGATTCAGACCAAGTTAGCATAATGGTCCATATCACGTACAGGCACGTGCCAGAGAGCAGCAACGACATGAGGATAATATTGAAAGAGACCAACTTCTACATCAGTGACGACAGGTGCCATGAACTGCATTATGTGCAACATTGATTCAAAATTTTCTATGATCAGCTGAAGGAGAGAGGTATACAGATGGATCAACATTGGATATGGTCAGATGGTTGTGCAGGCTAGTTCAAAATGCACGTGTTTTCCAATGGTTGAGTATTTTGCACAAGACTTATGATGTGCTGCATGTATGGAACTATTTTTAGATCAGGCATGGAAAGGGAGAGCAAGATGGGGCTGGAGCATGTCTCAAAACTTCCCTATGAAGGGAGGAGATGAGGTGCATGGGAGGCCCTCATATTCGGAATGTCGAATCCACAGTTCGATGGTGCAGTGAAAAAATGTTAGATCGAACCATGGAGCAACACATACCAATAGGTAGAGGACATGTTGTCAAAAATTTTTGGAATGTAGTTGATATGGATCGATTGCGTTCTTATAGTTGTAGTACTGTGCAAGGCACTCGTGGATTTCATTCGGTTCGAAGTTCAAACAACCCCTTATTTTAAATATGGACGCGAAAACTTGCTTGCTTTTGTGGTTCTTGCAGCAGTTGTGAGTGGGATGAGTGTGAATCAATGGATTAGGTCGATGAATGGGATCATTTATCACTTGTAGTGGACCCACGTGCAGTTGCTAAAACAATCCAGTTAGAGGAAGGCCAGTCCTCTATTTCGAATGAATATGATCATATATCTGATCTTGTATAGCCAGGTAAACATTTCTGCATGCATATCTCGGTTCCCTCCTTGTTTTTGTAATTATCCAAGTTATAAAACCACTACTTGTTGGAATATGACCTTAAAATTCATTTTTGTAGGACACATCTACGTAGTTGTCGCCCCGACAGACAGTGCAATTGGGATGAATTATTGGTTGGCACGATGCATCTAGGGGACGCAAACCCTCCTTGCATCATTAACGGATAGTGAATGCATTACCTTTCCGACTAGCTCAATGGTTGTTCAGGGGGAATATCTTACAATGCATGGAAAGGGACCAAAGAGCAATGGCTACACATACACAGAGTATAGACCAGGGTCGCGGGTGTATCACTTTACACACTTGATCGTGGGTACAAACATCCAACTACAGACAATGTCAACAAAGTCATCAAACAAGGTACGCTACTTACTACCTCATGTGGAGCATGAGAGGTTGTTCGAGACAATAAAAATTTGAGAGGATCTAGAAGGCCTAATTGACTGAGGTACATAGTATAGCCTTGTGATTGTTTATTCATGCACGATTAATGTTATTCATGTTAGATAGTTTATTTGATATCGTTATCTTATATCGTTTATTTGATGTCTGAGTTATTATTAAGTTATGATTTATAGCCATGTGATTGTTTATTCATGCATGATTAACCCTAGAAGCACTAATATAACCCTACAAACATAATCTAGCCCTAGAAATGCTAGAAAGCTAAGCTAACCCTAGAAACACTAATCTAACCCTTAGAAACTAATCTAGAATCCTAGAAACATAATCTAGCCCTAGAAATCCTAGAAAGCTAAACTAACCCTAGAAACACTAATCTAACCCCCATAAACTAATCTAGAATCCTAGAAACCTAATGTATCCCTATTAACCTAATCTCGCCCTAGAATCTGTGACCCACAACACGTACCCTCAATAGGGGGTATTTGGACTCCAAGTGGGATAGGATCACTATTAGAAGGGTTTGTCATGTCACACAAGTACACTACTAGAGAACTCAACTTATAAAATCCAAGTCTACATGTCTATCTTGGAATTTCGATCCTCAGGTCTTACCAAGATGCCCGCAACACCCAAATATTTCTATTGCCCCCATTTTCTCTACCACTCTCTCCATTTGGATCTTTAGGAATTGTTTAAATATTGGTCTAGTACTTGGATGAATATGAGGATCATTTGGGAGCTATGATTCAGTAGCACTAACATGTTCATCATTGTCACCTAATAGTTGGAAATGTCCTCGAGGGAGGCTTTAGACCTACCTCACCCATGTTAATGCTTGAGTTTTTCGAGGTCCCTCATCACCATCTCCATCATCATCACCATCTACATCATCACCATCTCCATCATCATCACCATCACCATCTTCATCATCCCCATCACCATCTTCATCATCACTGTCATCTATAGGTCCCTCATCACCGTGTCCATCATCATCACCATGATCTTCATCACCATCGCCATCATCATCAATGCCTTCATCATCATCACCACAAGTTCCCAGTGGCTGATTTTCCAAAGTTGACCCCCGTGTGCAAAAATTGCACACTCCCTCACTAAGCAAAACCCTAGTTTCCAAGATGGACGTACAAGGTGATGCTGGGGCCACCAGACTGGAGGGGAGGGGCACCCCTAGCACTATCCCAACGTCCTAAATCCAATGGAGTCGACGGTTCATCGATCGGAGCCACAGTCTTCATTCTATGGCTCGTTCCATCTTGCATCCAAAAGGCCTTCAGGGACACCTGCTGGATACCTACCAGAGGCATAGAACTCCAACCGTGCAGCAAAACCTGGTTCGGGGGAGTCCTGCAAGTGTGTCTAGGGAGTTCCTAGCTGGGAACGCTAGCCACAAGTACCCGGTGGATGATTTTTCAAATTTGACCCCATTGTGCAAAAATTGCACACTCCCTCACCAAGAAAAACCCTAGTTTCCAAGATGGACCTACAAGGTGAAACGTGGGCCACAGGACCGGAGAAGAGGGGAACCCCTAGCACTATCTAGACATCTTGAATCCAACAGAGTCGACGGTTCATCAATCAGAGCCACGGTCTTCATTCGGCTCGTTCCATCTCGCATCCAAAAGGCCTTCAGGGACACCTGCTGGATACCTGCCAGGGGCATAGAACTCCAACCGTGTAGCAAAACCTGGTTCCAGGGATTCCTAAAAGTGTGTCTGGGGAGGTTCTGGATGGGAATGCTAGCCACAAGTTCTCGGTGGATGATTTTGCAAATTTGACCCCCGTGTGCAAAACTTGCACACTCCCTCACTAAGCAAAACCCTAGAGTCCAATATGGACGTACAAGATGACACTGGGGCCACTGGACCAGAGGGGATGGGCACCCTTAGCACTATCCTGGTGTCTCGAATCCAACAGAGTCGACGGTTCGTCGATCCGAGCCACGGTATTCATTCTATGGCTCGTTCCGTCGTGCATCCAAAAGGCCTTCAGGGACACCTGCTGGATAACTGTCGGGGGAAGAGAACTCCAACCGTGCAACAAAACCAGGTTCCAGGGAGTCATGCAAGTGTGTCTAGGTGGGTTCCAGCTGGGAACGCTAGCCACAAGTGCACGGTGGATGATTTTCCAAAGTTGACCCTCGTGTGCAAAAAGTGCACACTCCCTCACTGAGCAAAACCCTAGTTTCCAAGATGGACATACAAGATGACACCAGGGCCACCAGTACAGAGGGGAGGGGCACCCCTAGCACTATCTCGGCGTCCCGAATCCAACGAATTTTATGGTTCATCGATCGGAGCCACGGTCGTCATTCTATGGCTCATTCCGTGTCGCATCCAAAAGGCCTTCAGGGACACCCGCTGGATATTTGTCGGGGCATAGAACTCCAAACATGTAGCAAAACCTGGTTATGGGGAGTCCTGCAAGCGTGTCTAGGGAGGTTCCGAATGGAACATATCGATCTTAACAGGATTTATACAATCTTTGTTTTACGAGAAACTGACCTTAGAACTTCTCGTAGTAATGATAATGAATCCTTCATTTTTCATTTGTTAGCGGAAGAATATCAATTTTCGACAAAACAATGTAGTTATTACATGTGGAGGCAGCGGTTTCCCGTGGAAAACAAGTGTAGGGTTGAGAAGAGGAAAGATGTTGGGAAATGGGCTATTACATTAGCTTTTCAGATGGGCAAGCGGTTTATAGAAGGAAATATGGCGGCTGTAGGTATCTATGCTTTTCTTCCGATGGAAATTGTAACAGGATTTCCATTTATAATACATGCAGATTTTTTACTAGTTTCGTTAAGAGAAAGTATAATTTTCAATAACAAGTGGAACCAGGGAATCCTTTATTGTGTTCCATTAGCCTTTTGTTTAGCATTCCATGCTCTGATAAGTGGTAATTCACCTCTATCATCAGAAACTTCGGTCTATAGGTACCTTACCTTTCATATTCCTCATTGTTCACATCTAACAAAAGATAGAGATGCCATTCAAACCCAATTGAAAGTTGACGAAGTGGTTTTATGTGACGTCATCTTTGGAGTAAATGTTTATGTAAACCAACAGAAGCTTGGACAATACTCCCTGCTTTTAAACGCATTCTGGAGAAAGCAAGAGGACAAGTTCATCAAAGTGACTTCATTCATCTATATTCTCGTAATGTACACATAGTCCATCCTTATCTTGATAAACAAGAGTTTTATAATATCTTGAAATTTTTTGGGCGTGGTTATCTCCCTATATTCGGTTGCCTGATTGGTTGACAAGCTTTCCTAAAAATCTGTACATTGAACTTCTTTGTTTTATTGCTGAAAAATGGAAGGGATTTTCAAGTCACCTGCAAAACGCTCCTTTGTTGAAATATGTAAGTTCTTCCAACACCAAAATTTATCTTTCGTCAAAGGAGTTGCACATATTGTGGCTAATCAAATGGTCTTGGGATCTTGGAAGTGCTGGAAAATATTTTTCCATGCCTGAATCTACCCAGAAGGAAATTATAAATTTAGATCCTCGAGAATGCCTAACTCTACCCAGAAGGAGATTATAAATTTAGATCCTCGAAAAGGTGAGAAACTGTATGAGTGGTTGAATCAGTATCCTAAAATTATAGAGCTTTCTATCTCAAAGTTTGTTGATCAGCTCCTGGATGTAGTATCAGACTCAACAGACAGTAAACTTGTTATCACCACTAGAATGGCCTCGGGGTGCTCGACTAGAATGCCTGTAGCGCCCGAACCATGGCTCGGTTTGCGAATCCGTCAATTCCGGTGGGTCCAGGATGCTAGGTTTCAGCTAAGGGACCCCCCATAGTGTGCCTTGAAGGCCCGGAAGTGGTGCCAATGGGCCATCTACGGATCTAGGGTTTTGCTCAGTGATGGCCATTCCAAATTCGCTAAAGGGGTGCATTTCTCATCTGGAGGCCCCCAGGCATGCCTAGCCACTGTGGATAGGTCCACAATGGCCACGTGGACCTGTGGGAGCTGATAGAATCTTTGTCCGCTAGATGGTTTGGGTTCCGTGGACTTGGGGCAAATCCCCAAAGTGTCCTTGAATGGCCCTGGGGTGCCCGACTAGAATGCCCGTAGCACCCGAACCGTGGCTTGGTTCGTGAATCCGTTGATTCCGGTGGGTCCAAGACGTTGATTTTCAGGTACGGGACCCCCCACAGTGTGCCTTGAAGGCCCAGAAGTGGTCCCAATGGGTCATCTCCAGAGCTAGGGTTTTGCTCAGTGATGTCCATTCCAAATTTGCTAAAGGGGTGCATTTCTCGTCCAGAGGCCCCCGGGCATGCGTGTCCATTGTGGATAGGTCCACAATGGCCACATTGACCTGTGGGAGTCGACGAAATCCAAGTTCGCTTGTCAGTTTGGGTTTCGTGGCCCCGGAGCAAAACCCCAAAGTGTCCTTGAATGGCCCCGGGGTGCTCGACTAGAATGTCTGTAGCGCCCGAACCGTGGCTCAATTCATGAATTTGTCAATTCCGGTGGGTCTGGGACACCAGGTTTTAGCTAGGGGATTCCCCACAACATTCCTTGAAGGCCCGAAAGCGGTGCCAATGGGCCATCTTCGGAGCTAGGGTTTTTCTCAGTGATGGCCATTTAGGGACACTTTGGGGGCTTGCTCCGGGGCCACGGAACCCAAACTGGAGAGCGGACTTGGATTCTGTCAGCTCCCATAGGTCCATGTGGCCATTGTGGACCTATTCACAGTGGCCATGCACGCCCGGGGGCCTCTAGACGAGAAATGGACCTCTTTAGCGAATTTGGAATGGCCATCACTAAGTAAAACCCTAGCTCTGGAGATGGCCTATTCGCACCGCTTCCAAACCTTCAAGGCACGTTATGGGGGGTCCCCTAGATGAAACCTGGCATCCCAGATCCACTAGAATCGGCGGATTCAAGAACCGAGCCACGGTTCGGGCTCTATAAGCATTCTAGTCGGGCACCCCGGGGCCATTCAAGGACACTTTGGGGATTTGCTCTGGGGCCACGGAACCCAAATCGGCGAGCAGAATTGGATTCCGTCATTTCCCACAGGTCCATGTGGACATTGTGGACCTGTCCATGATGGCCACGCATGCCCAGGGGCCTCTGGATGAGAAATGCACCCCTTTAGCGAATTTGGAATGGCCATCACTGAGCAAACCCTAGTTCCAGAGATGGACCATTGGCACCGCTTCCGGGCCTTCAAGGCATGCTATGGGGGGGCCCCTAGCTGAAACCCGATGTCCCGGACCCACCAAAATCAGTGGATTCACAAATCAAGCTACGGTTCGAGCGCTATGGGTATTCTAGTCGGGCACCCCGGGGCCATTCAGGGACACTTTGGGGATTTTCCCCGGGGCCACAGAACCCAAACCGCGAAGCGGACAAGGATTTCGTCGGTTCCCATAGGTCCACATGGCCATTATGGACCTATCCACGGTGGCCACGCACGCCCGGGGGCTTCCGGACGAGAAGTGCACCCCTTTAGCGACTTTGGAATGACCACCACTGAGCAAAACCGTAGCTCCAGAGATGGCCCATTGGCACCGCTTTCGAGCCTTCAAGGCACGCTGGGCCTTCAGGACGTCAGGATAGTGCTAGGGGTGCCCCCCCCCTCTGGTCTGGTGGCCCCAGTGTCATCTTCTACGTCCGTCTTGGAAACTAGGGTTTTACTCAGTGAGGGAGTGTGCAATTTTTGCACACGGGGGTCAAATTTGGAAAATCATCCACCGGGAACTTGTGGCTAGTGTTCCCAACTGGAACCCACCTAGACACACTTGCATGACTCCCCGAAACCCGGTTTGGCTGCACGGTTGGAGTTCTATTCCCCCGGCAGGTATCCAGTGGCCCTGGTGTCATCTTGTATGTCCATCTTGGAAACTAGGGTTTTGCTCAGTGAGGGAGTGTGCAATTTTTACACACGGGGGTCAATTTTGGAAAATCATCCACCGGGCACTTGTGGTGGTGATGATGATGAAGGAATTGATCATGAAGGCAATGGTGATGAAGATGATGACAATGATGATGAAGATGGTGATGATGATGGACACGGTGATGAGGGACCTACAGATGACAGTGATGATGAAGATGGTGATGATGATGGTGATGGTGGAGAGGTTGATGGTGATGGTGATGGTGATGATGGAGATGGTGATGGTTCCATCTCGCATCCAAAATATGGAGATGGTGATGGTGATGAAGATGGTGATGATGATGAAGATGGTGACGTTGATGATGATGGTGATGGTGGTGAGGTTGATGGTGATGGTGATGGTGATGATGAAGGTGATGGTTCCCTCTTGCATCCAAAAGATGGAGATGGTGATGATGATGAAGATGATGATGAAGATGGTGATGATGATGAAGCGGTGACATTGATGATGATGGTAATGGTGGTGAAGTTGATGGTCATGGTGGTGGTGAAGTTGATGGTCATAGTGGTGGTGATGAAGGCGTTGATGATGATGGTGATGGTGATGATGATGAAGGCGTTGATGATGATGGTGATGGTGATGAAGATGATGACAATGATGATGAATATGGTGATGATGATGGACACGGTCATGAGGGACACTCCCTCAAGATTCCTTCAACCCCCAAACATGCCCTTTCAAAGATTTTTTTATTATCTTTGAGTGTGGTATGGGTGCCAACATGAGGTTTTGTCTACTAAGGATGGATATGCACACCTATGGAAACCTTCTCAATGGATGGAAAACCTAATATTATCATAACATTAGTAAAGCTTACTCCAACATGTAGTAATACCCCTCTATCCCTTCCAGACAAAATTCGACAACATTTGGGGTATTGGGGTAACAAGTTGGTGTGTTGAGGTGGATATAGCCTAAAAAATACACCTCATAGTAGTCATTTATTGTAATGTCAACTATACATGTGTTTAAGTCAACGTGTCTACATAAAATTAGATCGCTATCACATAATGATAAATTAAGGAAGTCCTAATTGTAAATGGTAGTGAATGTGATGGTCATCATGTTAGGGTTAACCTTGACTCGGGAATGAGTCAAAGGTGGTTAGGTCTAGCACATGGTTTGTTGTAGCCCATGGTATTGGCCGAAGTTATTGCATGCAAAGAAGCCTTTACAAGGCTTGGAGAGGCTCCATTGTAAAGTGGCCTGGAGGTGAGTGGGTGAGCTCACTTGGCCCAGATTGGTCGGTTAGGTCAAGGGTAATGAAGATCTTCATTAGGTGCTGGTTTTTTCCCCATATGGGGTTTCCAGGAAATTGTGTGTCTATTATTTCATTGCTTGTTTCAGTTTATTTCTCTCTCATGTAATTATGTGTGCTCGTATAACCTAACAACTGGTATCAGAGCTTGGTTGTGCTCTTAAAGAATGTTGTGAGTGTAAGTGTGTAGAAGAAGATCATCGTAGATCTGTTGGTGCCATAGTTGCAGCATGAACAATTTGCATCTAGTAAAGGGCGTGAAGGAGCAGAGTTGAATGCAGAAGTGATGCCTGCGTGAAGTGCAGATCCATGGAAGAAAAAATGAAAATTTGTTCTGACTAGATCTGGTTGTGGCCGCATGAGATCTGTTGTGAATCCAGATCTGTGTTGATAGAAAGAAGGTCGTGGGATTGCAGAACCCACATGAGAAAAATAAGGATTCTTGGTGAAAAGAGAAGCTTCTATGCTTCTGCGTGAAAACCTGTTTGCCAGAGCTGTGAATGCGTATATGTTGTTTGCCAAGAGGAGAAACTTGGCCGTAAGAAGAAATCCTCCACCAAGGGCGTTGTTATTTTTTTGGGAGCAGAAGTGAAGATGCCCAGTTCACTGATAAACAATAGTGATCTGCCACCACAGAGAGGGAGCCGCGTGAAAGCATAAAGGAAGGGCCGTCGTGGGAGGGCCAGCCTGTAATCCTGTTGAGGAGCCCGTTTGTGGGTTGTAGCCGGTCCCGTGGAGTAGTGGAGAGCTCGTGAAGGAGCCTGAAGCCCAGTCCCGTGGAGTAGTGGAGAGCTCGTGTGAAGGAGCCAGCCCGTAAACCAGTGGTGAATCTGGACGTGGAGAAGAGCCACCCGTGAAGGTTGTGCGATGGTGGAGGAGGTCGCTCAGAGAGAGAGAGCTTCCATCATGAAGCCAGCATGAGAGTTGTGAGCTAATGAGGAGTCTTGATGAGTGCATAGATCCGTTGAAAGATGACAGAGTTGGTAATCCTGCAGAGGTGATCCAATTCATGAGGATAAAACTCCAAGAAGAGCCATCGCGCATATTTTTTGGCCCGGGTCACTAGTGGAGGATGTGGTTGCTTGCATGAAGCTACCAGGAGACCTGAGATTGCAGCAAGGATTGGAGGATATGATCCATTGAGATGGAAGAAATTCGACTACATGTGGTCAAACCCTATATCTTTTCCAGATCAAATTCATGATATGTTGAGAAGAGAACCAACGTGGAGGCTACGTGCTTGAGGGTGTTGAGTGGAAGCACCATCATGTAAGAGGAAGGCTATGCAAGGAATATTGCTTGAGGCCACAAGAATGAGCATGCTCAAGCTGGAATGTGTTTGCAGATCTTTTGAGATATGTCCAATATGAGGTCAAAAGATACCTCTAATCGTGGTATTGGGCTTGAGAAATCTAAAGACCCATGATGCTTAAATATTTACTTGTTCGTGCATGCCAATGTAGAGATACACACTATATTTTGCAGGCTTAAATATGCATGAACGTGTGGGTACCTTGGCTAAGCACGCGTTTGGAGCAGCTGAGGGCACAATTCGATTGAGCACAATGGCTAGAAGTATGGCGTGAAATGGTTAATGATGAAGCCAATAGAGTGAAAATGGAGAAGACCTCGGCTGCTTGGTTTGGAGCTGTGTAGATTAAGCATGGAGAAGAGCACCACTTGATTTGGTCAACAAAGACATAGGCAAGTTGAGGTGCAGTGAGTGATGAGCAATGCCAAAGCATAAGAAAGCGAGCATGGAAAAGCGAGAGTTTGAAGCAACGGATGGTGATGGTGTAGTCACCATGAAGACACATGAAAAGAAAAATTGAAAATGGAGTAGTTTGCATGTAAAAGGGCATATGGTTGTAAGACCTAGTAAGGCATGCATACCCCTGGTAACTCACCGGTAAAGTCGGGAGAAAGACCTAGGTGATAGGGGGGTGTATGTGAGATTCCTCAGTTAAAAATTTGAGGGGGGTTGGTGTTTACTCCAAGTCAAGTTTAAAGGGGGGATTGTTAGGGTTAACCTTGACTCGGGAATGAGTCAAAGGTGGTTAGGTCTAGCACATGGTTTTGGGCACATGGTTTGTTGTATCCCATGGTATTGGTCGAAGGTATTGCATGCAAAGAAGCCTTTATAAGGCTTGGAGAGGCTCCATTGTAAAGTGGCCTAGAGGTGAGTGGGTGAGCTCACTTGGCCCATCTTGGCCGGTTAGGTCAAGGGTAATGAAGATCTTCATTGGGTGATGGTTTTTTCCTCGTATGGGGTTTCCAGGAAATTGTGTGTCTATTATTTCATTGCTTGTTTCAGTTTATTTCTCTCTCGTGTAATTATGTGTGCTCGTATAACCTAACACATCAAATCAAAGGTGGCTATATCCGTGAGTGAGAATTAATGAGCTAGCTATACATTGTGCTCAAGGTTGTCCTATTTGTATGGTGACAATTGATTAAGAAATGATTCCATAACTTGGTTATTAATTTGTTGCATGATCTTAAGTGGACAAAATGGTCAAAATAAATACTAGTGACGACATTTCATTATGTAGAGTATGGACATTTTGGATCTCATTATGTAGAGCTATTAAAAATCATGTTGGATCTCATTTTAACCTTTTGATGACAATGGACATTTTCTATTTTTAAGTATTCTTTTCCTAGTACTCAAGTTCCCAATATATATCTTATGTGCCATGAGGTGTGATTTATCCATCCATTTATTCCATTTGTTTTTAGATTAATTCTCACACATGATTTTGTTTGAGTTAGCCTATGTTTACAATGTTTTCTTAACATAAATACCATTAGAAGCTTTTACATATGGAAAGATAAACCAAGCTGAACTATGATATCCAACTTCTCTTCTAAGATCTGGGTAGAACCCAAATTTACACAACATCACATCATGATACACACAACATGAGACAACCACATTAGACAACGAGATATATAAATCACATAACTGAAAATCCATGTACATCGAGGATACAAAAACTCATCCAAACATATACAATTTCTGGCGAATAGTGGAACATGGTTCTCAATGTACGTACAATGGAAACTCGTGTCCTACACAAAATGCGACAACTCATGTCGTAGATACAAAATACATGGCAACTGGTGCCGTAGATACAAAGTACATCAAAACTGGTGCACAAAAGTGCCACATCGTGGCTAAGGTACATAACATGTGGCGTGTCAAGCATTGTGACCACTGCCGTCACTCCTAGGCGCAGATCCAAAGTTGATCTTCCTACTCTTTGAGCTACCGGTGCCTCTGGTCTTGCTCCGTCTAGGAGTAGACCGTCTCTCCGGGCTGTGGAACAAATTATATAAGATACCATCATTTTCAAGCATTTGCAACATTTACCACATTTATAAAACAAATGTAGAAGTCGAATCTTAAATAATTCACCTCTGAAATAAGTGGGAAACGTTGGATAGGTGTCCTGGATCTACGGAGCCTCTCAGTGATTCCAGCCTACAACATTTACAACAATCATTTCATTGAAAAGTCATAATTGCTTAAATTAATTTTTGTTAATGCATCAAAATATTTTCATAAATTAGCTTGATTCTCACCGTGAACACCTCTGACGATGGACATGGCTGGGCTTCTGGGATAGTAGGTGGAGCAGATGGCCAGACAACCAGCTCCGATGCAGTGAGGGGGGGGGGGCGCAGATGTAGTGGAAACCACTACAGGTGCAACCATTGGAGATACTGATGAGGATATTGGAAGTGTAGATGCCACAATAGTGGCGGGAAGTGGGGATGATATGGTGGGAGAAGACACATTGGTATGGGGTGGAGGAGGACCATGTGGATGATGAACCCCTACCGGTTGTAGGATAGAGGGTATTGAACTAAAAGGGCTACGGGGGATGTTGAGGGATGGTGCATGGGAGGGAAGTCCTGCATGGAGGGAGGAGGATGGACAAATGGGAGGTTTTGGACGAAGAGAGGAAGGTGGAACGAAGGGGGGGGCGTGGACGAATGGGGGAGGATGGATAGACATTGGGGTGTGGATAAATTAGGGAGGTTTTATGGACGTGGGGGGGGCGAGTGGGGGATGATGGATGGAGGGGGGAGTATGGCCGGAGGGGGGGGCTAAATGGAAAGGAGAGGGTGGAAATTGGGAGGGGTCTAGATGGAAGCAAGGGAAGGGACTCATGGGAGAGGGTGGATACATAGGATTAAAATGGGGAGACGCAGCTGCTGGTGGCACCTACATATACATTTGTAATATCATAATTTAGTAAACAAACAATAAATTAAACCATAGTAAGTCATAACAAATCAAATTAAAAGCATGTTTATCACTACACATTGTACCTGTGTATATGGTGATGTGCCAATCCATGGCGGGGGCGGTTGATCACCGTAGTCACGGAACACCTGTGGACAACAAAATGCATGCATGTTATGGACATGTTAAACAAGTCATTATCTAGGAAATCAAGATATTCAAAAACATTGTAAGAACTATCAATGTGTATGCCATAAATATAAATACTTGGGTAATATAAATGACATAAGTAATAACAAAATTGTGTCAGGTACTGAAAATACCTCCATGTGGGGTGCCACAATTTCAGTTGCAGCTGCCATTACTGCATCCAGGTTGGGAGATTCTATGTTCTCCCATCTTGGTGTATCAGCTCTGAATAACTGTACATTGAAATAATAGTTTAAGTCAAACAAAAATACTTTAAAAATACTTTACAAGTTATCAAGTGATGATTGAAAACACATTACAAAAATTGCTGACCTGATCCATATAACAACGCTCGATCGGGCCAGAGAAAGTGTGCCCGCAATGGGGACAAAGATGTTGAATTGTCCCCGTCAAACTGGAATGCCTAGCATGTCTACCATCGGTCATGGGTCTATCCTGGCCCTGTCATGAAGGCCCTACACTTGGATCTCTATCAAGGTCACCCGAACTCTCCACTTTAGTCGCTGCTACAAAGGAGGTGTGTTTGAGGAGTCCACGAGCAACATTCCTCATTGCCACCTTGATCTGATCAAGCTTGTGGGGAAACTGAGGTGGCTGGGGAGAGGGGTTGGGGTCGTGCCTTGGAGCTGGTGGCCCTCTTAGTGGGTTCCTCCTGGCAGCAGGTTGATCTTGGGAAGAGCCACGCCCAACACCCTAGAACTCAGTTATGTCAAAATAGTTGACATGTAAACCAAGGAAAAACTGAGCCCATAGTTGGCGAAGGAAGTACTATGGAACCTCCCTATTATTGCAGGGAGGTTTATCGTACACCATGAACCACCTCAGCATCCAAATGTCCCTCCATGGTTGGTAATGACATCAATCCATGTAAACACGTGGCTTTGTAATGCTCGATGGTTGGAGATGCCCGTGGAGTAGTACTCCCACATCCTAGCTCTAAATTGAGTCATGTTGGTCAATTGCTGGTGTGCATGGATGAGGGAGTCGATTGAGTTCTCAATTGATGTGGCAAGAGACAATCGAGATGGTTCCCCCGATTTTCTAAGTTCGCGAGTGTTCACTCGCATTTCATTTACATAATGGTTAAGGTCATCTTGTTCAAAATTGGGTTGGGGGTTTTGGTTTTGTTCGACATTTGGATTGTGTTCACGTTTTTCTTCGGCATTGGGTCCAAGGTTTGGGTTTTCTTGTGTTCCACCGGACTCGGGGTTAACATCTTGTTCACTCATTGTCAAAGTTTACAATCTGTAATAGAAAATTGATTCATTATTTTCAAAATTTGGGAATTATTTACAATTAAATAAACAAAAAAATCAAAATATTGACACAAATAATGAATAAAATGAAAAAAAAATGTGATATTTACCTATTAATTGAAGTGTTGATGAGTTTGTGGGTGTTGTTGGGTGGTTTTGGAGTCTATTTGGCCTCCTTTGGTGGTTGAATCGACACGCACGCGGAGGAGGAGGACATGCTTGGCCAAATGGAACAATGGGAAATTTTGCTTTGTTTTTTTTTTTTTAACAAAGGCACATGCACAACACCATTGCGCACACGCGCCAACCATACGCACTTGCCAGCTATGCGCACGCACCTCGGCTCGGTACTGAACCTAGCAGCTCGTGCGCGCTGCCTTAGGTGCGTAAATGCCATTTTTATTTTTCGCTAGCGCGCCCCCATTGCAACAAAAATGGGGACCATCTTCGTGTGCCCGCCCATAGAAGAGAGAGTGATGATGATGATGATGATGATGATGATGATGAAGACGATGACGATGATGTTGATGAGATGGTGGTGAATATCATGATTAAGATGACGATGATGACATCTTCATCATCATCATCATCATCATCATCATCATCATCTCCATCGTTGTCTCCATATTCATCATCATCATTGTGGTCTTCATCACCATCATCTTCATCGTCGTCATCATCATCATCATCATCATCATCATCTGCATCATCATCATCATCATCATCATCATCATCTACGTCATCACCATATTCATCATCATCATCATCTTCATCATGATATTCATCATCATCATCATCATCATCATCTTCATCACCATCATCATCGTCTTCATCATCATGTTCATCTTCATCACCATCAACATCTTCATCTTCATCTTCATCACCATCATCATCTTCATCTTCATCATCCTCATTATCATTATCTTTCTCTTGCCCATTCTAATATTTCAAAACATAAATTTGTGAAGATTATAAAGCACACGCGTTATGTAATCACATAACGAGAGCGCGTTGTGTATCCACATAATGCTCGCGCGTTGTTTATAACATTGAGCGCCAAAACACTAAAATTCGAATTTAAATACAACGCGCACGCATTATTTGAATTTAAACATAATGCACGTGCGTTCTTGAGCGCCTAATCACCTACTCCTCCCGCGCTCGCGTGTCAGCCACTGTCCTATGTGGCTGGTTCGGTCTTACCAAACCTATGCTAGGGAATTTTTAGACCATAGCTAATTTCACATTTTCAACATTTTTTTGAGTATGCATGTTTTTCACCGCTCTCTACAGCATGACATACCTGACCATTATTGATGAAATTTTAGGCATAGATAGAATTTTTTATGCAGATTCCAAATATGTAATTTTAAAAAAAAAAAATTGAGATTTTCTATTTATTTCCTAATTTTCTTGTGCCATCACTCCGTTGGTCCAAAAGCATACTGTTCGTGTTTATTCCGTAACTTTTTCATTTCACAACCATTTAAAAAAAAACTTGTATGTTGCACTAGAGGACACCGAACTCTAGATGCTATAAAAAATCCAAGTCAAAATAACTCTATTAAGACCTTCAAAGGCTGCACCCACAATTGACGTACCATTCTCGAGGTTTGATCACTTACATAATTAAAAACAAATTAAAAATTAAACATTTAATTTTGGAAAAATAGCGCTGCGCTAGTGCTATGGGCTCTATACATGTCTACCGATTTTTGTATCCCGAAACCATCATTTAGGCATTGAAAGGATGCACCCACAAAAACATATACCTTATCATTTGCCAAAAAAATAAAACGTGACTGTTAGAAAACATGAAACTTGACATAGCTATGCAAATTTTCAATACATAAAAGTTATATATTCGGAAACATGATTCAATTTCCTACATTTCATATTTTTTACTCAATGCAAGATATTTTGCGCAAGTATCTCAAAAAATCCAAGTAAGTTGAGGGATGCCTGATTTTTCAGTTTTCTATTGCATCTAACGCACCAAAAGTGACCCTCATTAGCTTGCACATGCCCATAATTGTTTTTTGTCAGTGGTAACTAAATTATTGTGTGGCCATGTTAGATTACCTTGAAGTTTTCACATAAGGAAAGATTTGTTTGCAATGAAAGTAGAAATGGAGAACTAAAAAACTTATTGAAGATGCATATCTCTTAAGATCTAGTAAGTATAAAATGGTTTTTATGTTTTGCAGTTAATTAATGATTGTACATGTAGCAGCAGGTTGAGGAAGAGATGGTAGGTGAATCTGTTAAGAGAAGGTGATAATTTGTAGAGGCATACAACTATTGCAGCTGAATAAGGTTCTAGAGGAAAGAACTAGAGAATACCAAAAGTCCAGGTTCAGGAGAGTAAACCTTGGTGAGGTATTGTGTGCCAAGGTGAAAAAGACTTGTTATTGCAAAGGCTTATTGCAACTCACAAGTTAAGCACAAGGAAACTTAATTGAATCATGAAGCTACTACATAATATAATGGAATAAGACTAGAAAGACTCATGGACAGGAGCACATGAAATTTTTGTACCTTGGGTGTCTGATGTAGGCACGGGGGCTTCACTAGAAGGCAATATAATATCATGTTCATTCATATTGTGGTATTAAATATTCATGAAAACCTATAAATTATATTGCTTATATATTAAAGGGCAAAGGTTTTTTTTTATTTAATGTAACAATACAAAAATAATTTGGGGTCTTTTTTATATGGGTGGGCTGCCAAATATCCACCAAATGGAGATGGCGGGATCACGGCCGGATGAGAAATCGGGTTGAGAGAAGGCTCAGGCTTACCAGTACGCAAGGAAATCGCATCTTGAGGCATGCTTGAGGCCAGGGGTTTCGTGGTGAAGTGGGTTTCCAGTCAATCATAGTCAAGAGACAATGGTCATTGATAGCCAATTGTTACCAATAGCACTCATCCAGTTGTTACCAATAGCCTTGGAAGGCTCTAAACCTCCAGGGCCTTTTATAGGCCCTCGATAGGCCTTGGTGGCTTGAATACCCAACCACTCGTGCCTATTACAGGCCTTGGGAGGTTTAGTCAGCCTCCTAGATACCTAGCCCACAACAGGCTTAGTCAGTGATTGGGGAACTACAACATGCAATCTAAATGTTGTACTATGTGCATTGGCTCTAGTGACATACAAGAAGTGATCTCCTATCTCTTCATTAGACCATTAGATGTTGCAAATCATCATGATATGTGGTTGAGTATTTGCATTGTGGGTGAAGTAATTTGCATCCAAAATATACATCGAAAGAAGAAAGGTGCATTGTAGAATGCATGTGGGGTCATAAGAGGGGTATCATATTAGTATACTATGTAGAAATATAAAGGGGTATAAAAAATGTTAATGAAAAAATTGATACATACAATATCTAGTGAAAATAGTTTTTTTTTTTAATTGGGAAGGCATATTTGGAGGGGGTTAAATAAACAATTTTGGAAGGTATTTTCCAATATTTAGTGAAATTAGGGGTATTGTTTCATATGCCACGAATGGATGTGCTATGATAGCAGTTTATTGAGTGAAGCCCCCATGGATGTAGGAGCATAGGAAACATCTTTGTAAGAGGACAAGATACTAATGTAAATGTAATGAATGTAATGAAGCCTCTAGATGGTTCTGGATTAGTCCACATAGAGAGTATTTAAATTATTTAAATTTCATGTAATAAGAAAGAATATGCAGAGTTAGTTAGTATAAATCAATATTTAAAGAGATATTAGGGATTTGACGTGATTTATTTATCTATCTTTAGTGGAACTAGATTAGTCTTCTCACTACTTATTTAAACATATTCCAACATTGTAATAAGTGGAATCCTCTTTCCATGATGAATATTAATCATCTTTTTATTTGATATTGAGATTCTAAGGATTGTATTGATTTTGTATTTAGTTCTTCGTGGAAATATCCCTTCAAGTACTATGGAATATATACTTTTGGGTTGTTAATAAATTCTTGTGATTATTTTCTCTATTTAATGTTTTGAGTTGTATTCACCGCATGCACTACATCAACAAACTTCTCAAATTAGTACATAGGAAAATAGCCATAGTAAAGGAAATCCTAGCTTTAATCATACACTATAAAATGTTGAATATACTTATAAAAATTTAGTTAAGAGGGCTCTTGAATTAGGTATTTTGCTAGAGATGGCTATAATAAACTAATATTCCATGTATCACCTTAGCTAAACTATGATTTAATTTTGAAACCTATGCCCATGAATAAATAATCCATGTCACAAGATCTGCTTGGTTTTCTCAGCTGATAATCTGAGTCACTAGATCTTCTTAGGTTACATGTAGATTACAAATTTGTTGTAGGATGCACGTCGTCAATAAACTTGAGGAGATTCTCACCTTCCCAAAACTCTACATTGCAACAAAAATTCATTGCATGTAGATAGTTTTGTTGAGAATTCTATCAATGTGCCATTGTTAATTTTGTATTGCAAAAAAAATACAAATGCTACTTCCATAGATAAAGTACAAGGGAATCCTATCATTACAATGAGTTACTACATTGGCTATTGAACATTAAGATGAGAGGCACTAAATTTACATCAATTATTGATTACAACCTAACTCACACTCTTTTATGCAGTTCACCACCAAAGATGTGAGTCATTCACATTAGCATGTCGGAATTCAATAGAGCATAAAACCTATAAGAGGAAACAATATCACTCTTGGGTAGATGAAATCAATAGATGAATTTGTTAGGCAATGCCATGAAACCAAATAGAACATTAGAATGTTGGCATATAATTCGTCTTATTTCAATGGGATTTAAAGACATATCCATGTAGACCTACATGACAAACCCTTGTGAGTCCATATGGTTAATTGCATATGTGTGGAAATTTTCCAAGTTGGAGTTTTATTGCAAAACATAAAACTTCACCATTAACCTTGAAGGTTTCTTGGATATTAGCCCTATAATATTCAACATTAGGATTTCTATAAATTAGAGTACAAAACATCAATGGAAAGAACACAACACTTCACTTCAAACAAACCCAATCTTTCTTGCAATTCAAGGAGAAAGTATAAAAATCAAAATATGAGTTTTAGCCATTCTAGGGAACTTATTAGTGAATAAATAGATATGAGAATACCCTTTTACACCAACAAAAAACAACAATATTCATGGATAATTGAAGGAAATCCATATAGCAAGAAACATGAAATCTTGGGCCACATAAAATCAATTGGTGTAGATCAACAACGCATTGATAAGGGTCGTTTCGTGAAGAGAAAATTGAAGTTTTCCAATTTAGGAGTTCACCACCATTTCGCATTAGAGTTCAACCTCCTTGTAATTGTTATCATCAAATCACACAATTGAAAGGTAAGTGATTGGTGTGCCAAATTTTGGGAATGGATCTATAATAATAGGTATATAAAGGTCTCAAGTCCTGTAACTATCATTAAGTAAATTTAAGTAGAGAAAATGTTAACATTTCATGTAAATGACAGAGTTTATATACCAGAAGAAAAGAAAAGAAAACTCTTTCTTATTCAAATAAAGAATCAATTCATGAGTTATCTTCTTACATGTTAATACAAGACCCTCAAACTCGTCCCTAATGGTTGTCCTTGTTATTTCAATGTTTCAATGACTATTAATTTTAAGTAAATATAAAATTAATATTTAAAAATATGGAAAAATAGCGGCACACAAGAACTAACTTTTAAGTACAAGAGTACATTTGTTTTCAAGAAATTCCATGATTTTGATCGTAAACTCCATCTGTAATGCAAACATATGCATTATGTTTTAAAGAAAAAATAACATAGCAATGTTACAAGAAAGTGAACTTCTCTTATTTATATCCATTTTCCATAAATAACAGTTACATATTCCTGAACCATATTCAATTTCATATGTTTCATTTTTTTACACTCTACTATAATAAGTTGTGCATGTACCTCTAAAATTCCTCATAGTCAACATATTTTTTTTCCATATTACCATTGCAACTAATGTGTCATGAGAGGGAAGCATTAGCTTGCACCAACCCCATAGTCAACCATGGTTAACTATGGTCAAACCATAGTCAACTTTGGTTAACCATGGTTAAAATAGTCATCCATGAAACATAGTCTTGACCATTGCTACCCAATGTCAACCATGGTTAACTAAAATGAACCAAATAAATCCCTAGTCTAACCATGGTCTATGATTGTCAATGATAGTCAATGATAATAAAACATGGTAACATACAATCAAACATGGTCAACCAAATTAATCCATGATCCACTAGTCAAACGTGATCAACCATGGTTAGCCATGTTTACCTATAGTCAACCATAGTCAAACATGGTCATCCCCAATAAAACATTATAAACCATACTAGGGATTGTTTACCATAGTCTACCACTGTTAACCATTGTATGACATTATTAACCAGGTTCAAACTGGTTAGTACCATATTCAAACATGGTTAAAAAATAATGGTAAAAAATGGCTAAGGATGATTAGCTATGGTCAATAATCATTTATTACTCATAGTTAAGCATGGTCAAATATAGTCATCTATGGTCAAACATGGTTAACCTTAGTTAACCAAAGTCAACCATGGTTATCTAAAGTAAACCATGCTTAGATAGGTGTCAATGATAGTCAAACATAATCAACCATGGTCATTAGTCAACCATATTCAACCATGGTCAAACTTAATCATCCATGGTCACACATAGTCACCCATGATCAACCATGGTTAAACATAGTCAACCATTATCAAACATAGTCAACCATGACTAACCAATGTTAACCATGGTTCACTAAATTCAACCATGGTAACTTGTAGTCTAACCTTGGTAATCCTTGATTGACATATTCAACCATAGTCTTCCATAATGAAACATGGTCACTAATAGTTAATCATGGTTAACCATGGTCAATGGTAGTTAAACATGGTTAACAATGGTTAACCCTCGTAAACCATTGTTAAATATCATATATATTTGATATTATTGATCTTGATATTATAATTAATAAATTCACTAATCCTCTCCAATGGTTAAGCATAGTGACATATAGTCAAACTTAATCAACCATGTGCATGGAAAAGTCAACCATACTCTACATTGTCACCCATGGTAAGTCATTGTTAAATATATTCAACCATTCTCAACCATGGAAAAATAAAGTCAACTACAATTCATTAAAGTTAACCAAGGTAACTGCTAGTATAACCCCGATCAACCTTTGTTGATCATATTCAACCTTAATGAATCATAGTCGATGAGAGTCAAACACGATCACCCATGGTCAAACATAGTCAACCATGTTTAAAGATGTTTGACTAAGGTCAACCATAGTCAACGAAGATGAACATTGGTAAGGTACATCACACAGTTGGCCAATCTAAGTCAACCATGGTTAGCCATGGTAAAAAAATAGTCAAACTTAGTCACCCATGGGAAAAAATAATAAACCATGGGTACCCAAAGTCAATCATGGTTAAATAAATTCAACCACATAATCTCCTAGTATAAGATCAAACATGATTAACCATGGTCAACCATGTTTACCTATGATCACATATGGCCATCATTGGTTAAACATTGTAAACTATTGGAGGTATTTTCTGCCATAGTCTACCACAATCATCCATTCTCTAAATTCCTTAACCATGCTCAAACGTAGTTAACCATGTTTAACTCTAGTCAACCATATTTAAACATAGTCAAACATGGTAAACAATGATTGGCCATGGTTAATAATCATTTCTCACTGATAATTAACCATGTTTAGGTATGGGAAAACATAGTCAACAAAGGTGAAACATGGTTAAAATCTTAGCTAACCAAAGTCAACTATGGTTAAATCTAAAGTCAACCATAGTGAGATGGGCATCAATACTAGTCAACCATATTCATTGGTTAGTCATTATCAAACTTAGTCATCCATGGTCACACATAGTCAACCATGGCCAATCGTGACTAACCAAAGTCAACCATTTTTAACAAAAGTCAATCATGGCAACCCTTCATCTAACTTTGATCAACCATAATCAAACACATTCAACCATATGAAACATGATCAATAACACACAAACATTAAAAATAATGAAACCTTGATCAACCATATTCAAACACATTCAACCATATAAAAAATAATGATTAAACATGATAAATCATAGTCAAATATCATATTTTAATACTATTAATATTAATATTTTAATTATAAATTTACTAATCCTCTTCGCACTCAACCACAATCAAATATCATAGAAATTTTAATACTATTGTTCTTAATATTTTAATTTGTAAACCTATCCATCCTCTTCCACATTCAACCATAATCAAATATTAAAAATATCTTACTATTCATGTTAGTATTTTAATTTGTAAATTTACTATTCCTTCATCACAATAGCTAATGCATA
This sequence comes from Larix kaempferi, assembly GCA_027924585.1. Taxonomy (NCBI): domain Eukaryota; kingdom Viridiplantae; phylum Streptophyta; class Pinopsida; order Pinales; family Pinaceae; genus Larix; species Larix kaempferi. The sequence continues at coordinate 15,268,325 of BSBM01000096.1, read as the reverse complement.
ATTAAGTAGTTGATATGTATTTATTCAATTAGTTTTTCATTGAATAAGTAAAGTTTTATGAACCATTTTATTATAAAACGACGATTCAAAGCAACACGTTCACCCAAAGGAAGCTCTTGAGCATAAAAAAGAGAGAATTCGATTAGAGTTCCCAGTCACGTAATTATTATTTTCCTCGATTCTTTCATCTTTATCAGTATATCTGGACCATTGTGGAAAAGCGGATCCGGAGGAAGTTCTAGCCATGGCGATTGATGGCTCAGATACCCAAAGCGTGGCAGCCGAAGAGCAATGGCAAAAGGCTTTGGACAAGGTTTTCAAGGCCGTGGTTGTTATTCGAGGCACTTCCCCTCGGGCATTTGATACGGACAAAGCGGGAAATTTTGGTTTCACCGGTTTCATCGTAGATAAAAAACGAGGCATTATTCTCACCACCAGGTATGTCGTCCAGCCAGGGCCTCTGGTTGCAGACGCTACGTTCTTCAGTGGCGAGGAGATTCCAGTTTACCCTTTATACCGTGACCCTGTTCATGATTTTGGATTTTTCAGATTTGATCCAGCAGCGCTTCAGTTTATGAAATGCGAGGAAATCCCTCTTGCACCAGAAGCTGCAGCTGTTGGATTGGAGATCCGGGTGGTGGGTAATAACGATTATGGGAAGGTGTCAGTTATGGCAGGAACCTTGACCCAACTGAATAGAGAGGCCCCTTCCAGCGATGAGTTTGATGAATACAGTGACTTCAATACCTTTTATATGCAGGCAGCTTTGGCGACAAAAACAGGGACAGTTGGCTCACCTGCGATTGATTGTCGTGGACAAGCTGTTGGACTAACTGCTGACTTCAAAGAAGAAAGCTTTTCTTCATTCTTTCTTCCACTGGATAGAGTGGTAAGGGCGTTGAGAATTATACAGAGGTGCAAGGACGAGGACGAGTGCAACATTGAAGTCCATATTCCTCGAGGCACACTTCAGATGATCCTTGTTCACAAAACATTTGATGAAGCACGTGGATTAGGGCTTCAGCCCAAGACGGAACAGCTTGTAAGAGAGGCTCTCCCAACAGAGACGGGACTTCTTGCAATAGATTCGGTGATTCCCGGTGGTCCTGCCGACAAGATGCAATTAGAGACCGGAGATTTACTTGTACGTGTGAATGATGAAATTGTAACAAATTTCTTGAAGCTCGAGACAGTGCTTGATGATTATGTTGGATATAATATCTATTTAGAGGTTGAGAGGGGTGGTGTTCCTCTGTGTGGTACGTTGGATGTCCAAAACTTGTATTCTATAATTCCTCATTATTTCTTGGAAATAAGTGGTGGTGTGATTCATCCTCTATCTTACCAACAGGCTAGGAATTTTGGCTTTAAGTGTGGTCTCGTATATGTAGCGGAACCGGGGTTGATGCTGTCAAGGGCAGGGGTTCCTCGCCATGCCATCATTCAAAAATTAGATGGGAAGGAAGTGACACAAGTCCAAGATTTTATAACTATTTTGTTGGGAGCACCTCGAGGGACAGATTTTCATTTAGAATTTATGAGCCCTGAAGGTCATAGTAAGACTGTTCCTGTGCATGTTGATAGACATGACTGGTATGGGGAGCCTGGACTCTACACTCGAGACGATGCGACTGGACTGTGGAAAAGGATGCCTGTAACCGCATGTTTTTCCATTTCTTCTGCTTTCAGAGAAAATAAAAAACTCGAACGGATGGTTACATCGAATTTATTTGATAGCATTGGAATGACTTATTCCCAAACATTTTGTTCGGATGATGCTGAGAAAGCCATTGAGCCAGCACTAGTCATTGTTGAAACCTTTATACCACCAATTATCTCTCTTGACGGTGGAAAATGTACACGTTTTCATGGAACAGGGTTGGTGATCTATCATTCTAAAACCATGGGAATAGTTGTCGTTGATAAGTATACAGTGCCCAGTTATATAGCAGATGTTACCGTAGCATTTGCTGTACTCGCAGTGCATATTCATGCAGAGGTTGTTTTTATGCACCCTGTACACAATTATGCATTAGTAGCATATAATCCTGCATGGCTAGGTGAAGTTGGGTTTGCAGCTGTACATGCAGCTGCTCTTCGTCCTGAATCTACTCTACATATGGGTGATGCCGTATATCTTATTGGGTTGAATGGGGAATTACAGGCTAAATCACGGAAGTCCATTGTCACAAATCCGGTGGCTGCCTTGAATAACTTTGCTTCTCCCCACTATAGAGCTATGAACATGGAGGTCATCGAATTGGATGTAGATTTTGGCAACAGTTTCTCGGGTGTACTAGCAGATGAGCATGGAGGGGTTCAAGCATTATGGGGTATCTTTTCTAAGCAGGTGGGGAATGATATCTGGAAATTTGTTCGAGGAATTCCGATTTATTCCATTAATGAAGTCTTACAGAAGATTATATATGGTACTAAAGGTCCACGTTTACTTATAAATGGAATCCACAAGCACATGCCTCTTGTCCGTATTTTAGGGGTTGAACTTGATGCAAAAGAACTTTCAGAGGCCCGTCTCTTTGGATTAACCGAGAGGTGGGCTACAAAGTTAGCAAGAAAGGATCCGGTGAGACGACAAGTGTTATGGGTAACACTTTGTTTAGCTGGATCACAAGCCCAGCGTATGTTAGAGCAAGGGGACATGCTTTTAGCCATAGATGGGGAGCCAATTACCAGTTTTCGTGAAATTGAGAATGCCTGCCAACGTCTGGATCTGGATGGCTGCCAAAATCAGGAAGGAAATTTAAGAATGACAATTTTGCGTCGGGGTTTGGAGATGGAGCTTCTTGTGGGCACTGATGTAAGAGATGGGTTTGGAACTACACATATCTTCAGTTGGTGCGGATGTCTTGCGCAGAAGCCATACCTAGTAGTTGCCTCCTCAGGGTTTTTGCCAGCAGAAGGGCACGGGGTTTATCTTTCAGATGTGTTCGCTGGAACTCCTTGCGAGAGATATGGACTTGATGGATCAAACCTGTGGATTGTGGAAGTTAACGGAAAACCAACCCCCGATCTACAAACATTTGTAGATGTAACAAAAGAATTGGAGGATGACAAATTTGTCCGTGTGAAGACAATAGGCTTGGATGGAAAACCTCGTGTTTTTACACTGAAGCAAGACCTACACTATTGGCCTACCTGGGAACTCACCTTCGATCCCGAAACTGCAACATGGAGTCGAAAAACCATTAAAGATCGATCAGAGGGCCAAATACTACAACATGCGGTTTAAATGTAAATCTAATATTAACACTAACCTAAAGGTTTAAATAACTCTACATGTCAAAAATATATAATTATTAATAATCTTCTCATGAAGATCATTAACTAATATATAATAACCAATAAGGGGAAATATATAGATCACTTAAACCCTATTAATGTGGGCTAGAACCTATACGAGCTTATACATTTTTTTTCATTACCTATAGTTTAAACAATTTTTTTATTATTATCTATAGTTTAAACGTTGAAATATTTTTTTATAATTTCGAATTTTAAAAATTATTTTTTTAAAACTTTATTGATTGCAAAAAACTAACGTCATCCTTGTTTTCTGGTGCCCATAAGGGGCAGCAGGATGACCTTAGGTCCAGCAGAAGACAGACATGACAGACTGCCCTAATTTCTCTAAAAAAGGTGTACTAAGAAATGTGTGCCCTAGTTGTCACAGCAGTAGCATTAATTGACCCAACGAAGATAGCACTATACTAACCACCACCTTGCTCAATTCCAGGTGCGTGAAAGGAAAATTGATGCCAACATTGAATTTCACTCCTAAACATTTTAGTCCTCTTCTATGTCATCTTGATCGTCAATACTAGCTGGGCATGTTTGAGTCTTGGGGATTCTACCTTTGTTTCCATGCTTCTGCAGCAGCCGCCTTGTTCATTTTGTTCTTTGAGAATCATTTGTGTAAGAAAAACATGTTTTTCTTTCATAGTCATTGAAACATATTAAAAAAACATGCTTCTGGTGAACACTGATAAAAAGTATCAGATTTGCTGACATTGGCCTGTTGTCTTATAACACCTCACAGTTCACTGATGTGATGAGTCAAGTGCGATTCCTCAGTGAATTTTATTTGAAAACTCCTCATACGAGAGAGGACCTCAAATCCAAAAACAGAGGACCTCAAATCCAAAAACAAATATGTTGATGAACACATTGGTTATAATCCATTTTCATAAAATTGGTCTCAAAGTTCTGAATACTGAGATATATTATGTAATACTGAGATATATTACGTAATATTTGAGATTCCAAACTTCTGCAAAATCTTTTGGCAAGATGTACCTAAATAGATAGCCCAACTATACCTATGGAATTGAATAACACTGGAAAAAGGCCTTAGTCTCGGCCAATGATTGGATTGGTTGCATTATTAAATCACGTTCTTGGGATAGCTGAAATCATGACTTAGATATATATGTTATTAGAATACAATCATAGAAATGATAATACATGGTAAAATTTTCAGCAATTTTTTCTTCAAGCATGTTATTTCATATACATTATTTCATTATAAATTTAAGTTATTTATTAGATAAAGATGTAAAATCTTCATTGCATTGAATTTGGTATTTAAGGTAAGAGATTTTTCCCGAATTCAATGAAATTGGAATATGCCATTGCTTGATATAGTGAAATTGAAATGTTCGATATAGTGAAATTGGAATGTTCCCGTGTCATTTATTTGGTAAATTTGCTTCAAGAGGTTGTTGATCATAAGTTGTGTTTGGGATACACAAAATGTGTTGAGATACATAATCTCATTTGACTTTTTGACCATCTCTTATAATTGCAAAGAGTAAGAGACACTAAAATTTATTTTTTAGAGAAATATAGTTTAGACGAGTTTTGCATTAGTTATAAGAGAAAAACATGCCTTACATCTCTTGGTCATCATCACCATACCATTTAAGCACTAAGCACCAGGCATAAAACAGAAACAATAGCCTCATGTGACTATTTTCAAAGCTATAAAGAATATGATGGCTTCTTGCCTCTGGAATTGGGAATTTACAAAGGATGAGGACCAGGATTTTGTTTGGTCATTCAATAAAGAGTATACGATTAATAATTTAATACTCTCACTTAAAAATTTAAAGGCCAATGCAATAATGAAACTTTATAACAATAAATAGTGAAAACCCTAGTCTTCAAAATTTCTTAGGAACATGTTTGATAAAGCTAAATATCTCATTAATTCCAAATAGATGAAAGGTAATGATTCATTTTACGCTTCCGCGCAAAGGTATTTATTTTTGAAACTGGTCCTTCAATAAAAATTAAATTGAAAGAGTATATATATATATATATAATTAAACACTCTCACTTATAAAAATGTGAAGGTGATCACAGTAATAAAACATTATAAAAAATAAACAATGAAAAGCTAAGCCACGGAAATTGAAAAAGATATCCATAACAAATCACATAAATCATGGATAGAACGTCACTGGCCCTTATTACTTTTGCTATGTCACAAAATTAGAATTCTGGTACCACATAATAGTCTCATTATTGTACTTCTGACAGTTTGACAAAACAATGGGCTTTGATACAACTTAGGGAAATTGCTAGAGAGTAGAGAATTGACATACCGACCACTCACAATTCTTCATAACCTTGTTCTCCAGAAATCCAAGAGCCACTAGGTTGGGTGCCCCGGTTAGATAGATCCTAAAAACCTCCCTTCCTAACATCAGTAGAGACACTACGCTTCTTCTCATATGTTGTTTGCAATATATAAAAAACACTTGTTTATATTAGGTCTGATAGGTATAATCCATCTGGGTCGAGAACTATATTTTTTTATTTAGGGAACTCGATGATTTCTAGCATTTAAGGTGGGTGTGTGCAAGAAGATGAGGGACCTTTTAGATGCAATCCTAGTTTTTGAAAACACGTTCCTGATACATAAAAATATAACTTGTTTCTGATACCTACACTTGGTAAGGTAAAACCCGAGCCTGACATGTCACCAGACATGTAGGATAGGTAAACATAATTCGTACGCGTTATATAACTGAAAAATGCGTATGTGTTTTGTAACTACATAATGTGTACGTGTTTTGTAAATCTAAAATGAATTTAAATACACAGTCCTGACCACCCACGGTGCATTTCACGTATCAGAAACACGAATTTGAGCTCGGCAATGTGCCCTAGAGTGTTGGAGGAGTTGGATTTCATTGGAAGGGAGGAAAATTCACCGGTGGATTTTCATCTAATCAAGTAATTCATTCACCCATAGCATTTATTTGTCAATTCTAAACCTTAATTACCATTTTTTTATAGTTTAAAACAACCTAATTTTGTAATATTTATCAAATTGGAAATAACCCAATCTTTAATTAAATTCACATCTCCCTCAACCAAGATGAGTGAATAATTACAATGAATCCCTTTTCAAGAACTAAAAAATTCCTAATGCAACCAAAAATCGAAAAAATTGAAATCCTCCCTTTCTACAATGTATCCATCCACATGAAACCCAAATTTCCAACCCTCAAAGGCCATTTCCACATGACACTAATTGAATAATTTTCCTCAGAAATGGCCATAACAAGATGAAATGCATGCACAAGCGTGAAGAGAAAAAATGCATAAAAAATTATTAACTTGGTTTCTCAAAATTTCATCACAATCATTTGTTCATGAACATAATCAAAATTTCATCACAAGTGTATGTAGTTATACATTGCCTCTTAGTTAAGAACCCTTAACTAAATGCCAAAACACATTAACAAAGTGCCTCCCAGGCTTGCCTGATCCACACCTTCGATCAATCTACTCAACGCTCAGGGATCGTTGATTCAACTCAAAGACATGTCGAGTCTCTAAGCTCATCTACAACCAATTGTATTCCAGCCCAAAATTTCCCCATTTTCCCATGTCACTTTGGGTTGGTTTCCATGTTTATAAAACAATGGAAATGGTGAACACCCATGAACTACCTAGAGTGTGTCGTGAGAGTGTTCCCAACCATGATCGAGTCAATGATATTTAGAGGATTGGTGGCAGCCCTGTATCACCCCTTTTCTTACCTCACATATCCTAATAGTCCCTCGCCCCTATCGTTTACATATCCAACAATCCTAAACTACACTTAGAAAGACCTACGGCCTTGACCTAGTAACTACTCCTAGAAACCTATCCTAAAACCCTTATAAAATTCTTACCTATCTCGGCCCTTCTTCCCTTGGATGTTGTCCTAACCCTACATCTATCCTCAACTTCCATCCCTCTTAAAGAATGTGTTTAAGACACTGGTCTGAGTTTTACCACCTAACATGCCCCCGGGCATGTTACCTTAACCATATTTCTAAGCCTAACAAGTCATATCGTATTCTTACTTATTCATTAACTGAATGTAGTCACAGTCCTAGGACTATGACATTTAAATTTAGTTGTTCTATCTCAACTTAATATTCATCCTCCTAATCAACCATCTTTTCATATCAATCACATATCATAATACTTGGATCATTAATAAATATACATGTGATAATTCTGAGATAGCACTGTCATATTCCACTTGTGATATCTTATTAAGTTGACATTGTTGTTATTATCATTCTAGTCACAATCTCTAGTTGATTATTCAACATCTTAATCATTGATAGTCATCTCAAGTATATGTAATCATATTGGCAAGACAAACTCATGCATATCTATTTCATTCCATGCCACTTTGTCCTCCCCTCCAACCACAAGGCGTAATATGTTGAAATCAATAAATTTAATGTTAGCCTATGTAGTTGATGGAAATATTGTTTTCTGCAAGGGACGTAAAGGCCAAAACATGTCAAAATAACACTCCTAAATTCTAAGAAGTTTAAACCCAAGTTTGCATGGAAAAGTCACCAATGAGGGTTAATAAGTGCCTTAACTTCTAGAAAGATGTTGAACGAAACTTACTTTTTAATTGTTAAATGTTTAATTTTAAGTTTTAAATGTATGTAAGTGAATGCCATTAAATTGCTTACTTGAGTTTGATTTAATACATTTTCCATTTTGAAGATATATCATTATTTACCATGTATATGTTTCTAATGATTTTCGTATTGATGTTTTTATTGCAGTTGCGGCTATGGACACAAATGCCAAGATACTGATTGAGCTTGCCCGCATGAGGGGCATTAGTGCAGCTTTTAGTAGTGGTGACAGGATTCGCCACTCACTTGAATCAACCTTGGATGCAATTGTTGACACCATTTCACAATCTAGAAATGTACTATATGATATTACATCATATAGAGAAAGAAAAATACAAGAATATGATGATGGGCTAGACTAAAATGCAATAAAAAATTTGAAAATATCCAAAGATCTCATATTTGCATTGTTTAGGGACCCTCAGTCGGGGGAAATCCCAAATGAAAACAAGCCTCATATCTCCATTGAGTGGTGCACATTTCAACCATTTGTTGATAATTGGATGGACAAATGGTACATGGTTTTTGATATGCCACCACATAACAATAGGGAAATTCCCCTGTATTTTCTTTGAAAGATGTATGCAGAGTTCGTGTTACATAAACACGTAAACTATTTTGATATCTTGCAGTTTCAGGGGATCAGTGGGGGGATGCCCCAAAACCGACCCAATGCGAGGCTTCGAGACCAGGATCGCCATATCGCTGCAACTCGCAAGAAGTTTCATGGGCTAGATGTCTCACCTGCACATCGTGTTATTCCACAGACACATGATGCGTTTTTGAGTTTGGCATGAGCGGTTGTTCGCCATGGCACTATGGTTCAACATATGGGTGAGGAAGGGACATTTGTCCCTGGTGTGGTACATGCACCAGGTCGTCACCATGCAAGACCATCGCCTAGTGCAGAACCATCCACTAGTGTAGGACCATCGGCACATCCCCAACCCAGTATTGAGCCTCACGAGTGCACATCATGTGGTCGTCCCTGCTATGGTCTTGCCTCAGATGTTGCCTTTAGTGGTTTTTTGAGTGAGGTATGTAGATGGTTAATTGTAATAAATTATTCATTTATTTTCCTCTTTGTACACATATTTATAATTTGAGATAATATATTAATTTTGTGAACTTGCAATTGATGCTTTATGCCGACAGTGATGCCCCAGAGTCAGATGTTCCAGAATCTACAGGGGGGTATGACATTCCATCCACTGATCATGTCTTTGGTTGAGGGATTCATCATGCTACCCAGTTGGCATGCCCCTCTTATATAGCACCCATTGTCATATCTCACACGGAGGTAAACATTTTAAAATTTCAGTTTTTTAATACTTGTTAATTTGTTAATTTCCACATACTTTACATGTTAGTTCACTAATGCTATCTACGGTCTAATATTTACAATTATTAAACTTGCAGATGGAAGATCCTTCACTAGGGGAAGCCAAAGTGGAGGTAGCATCCATGGTCGTATCGTCCGATGAAACATTTGGGCTCCAGGTAAACAATTAAAAATGTCATTTTTTAAATACATGTCTGTTCGTTGAATCATGCATGTCTAACTACATGAACACTTGCTGACTGTAGCCACCAACCGAGACATCTAGACCATTGACTGGATTTGTATCTCCTCCTAGGTCATTCGTGAACAAGGGTCATGTGTATGTGAGGCGGCCTACTCCTAGCAAGACTCCAGATGCCCACGACCATGGGCTTACTAACACCATGGTAATGTATATCCTTCGATGATATTTTTTGGTTAACTTGAAATGGAGTGCATAAATCGTTTTTGTTAATGTTTGAATTGCATGTTTACTACATTAGGAACCAGAGTTATCTGCTAAAAACCTCGCATCGATGGTTGATGTAGCAGTCAGTGCTGCATCTGCAATGGCAACTGGTCACACAGAGGTATGTAACTATTTCAACATGATCTTTACATAGTTTATTATTGTTGTCTATTGTTTATTCATGCATGTCTAACTATTTCAACATTCTGTGATTGTAGCCAACACTAGCAGGAGCAGTTCCTGCCCCCCTTGGTTCGACCATGGTTGCGACCATCCTGGATGTTCAACCAACAACTCCATCTGCTACACAAGGAATGCAATCCCCTTTGCCATTGTCTCTCATTGAGGTGAGATGTCAGTGACCAAGTGTTTCATGTAATTTCCATGCACATGTTGATAATTGTTGATTTAATTGTTGAGCTAATGTGTTAGTACATAGTTAGTTGAATTTAACAATTGATATTTAATTTGCAGGATCCAGAGATGCACACTGATCCTAGAGATGTGCCTAGAGGATCAATGTCGGGAAAGAACAAGAGGAAGCTTGAGTTTTGATGTGTCTTATGGGATATATGTACATTTGGATACATGTACATGTGGCTTGGATAGATTTGGATAGTTTTGGATACATGTACTTTTGGATACTTTTGGATATATATGTACTGTCGGATACATGTACATTGACTTCATTGTTCATGTACTTTTGGAGACATGTACATTGACTTCATTGGATACATGTACTTTTGGATATATATGTACTTTTGGATATATATGTACTTTTGGAGACATGTACATTGACATTTCACTTAATAATAAATGAATGATACATTTCACTTTGTATTTGTTCTTCAATTTCCACATGTTCTTGTATCAATCTATTGTGTTGAATTGTGTGGATTCTCTATTACTCATGAATGTGCTATGTCAAAAGAACAAACTATTGTATTTAAAGGTTTCAACAAACTCACTACATGCACACTAATTGGATATGTAATTAAAAATTGTGATTTTGGATGATCATTACAAGTTAAGTCAAAGTTCTTGCTCATATAATTTAATAAAACTAAGTGCAATACAATGTATTTCAAGGTTTCAATGAACTCACTCATGCACACTAATTGGATAGGTCTAATTAAAATTTGTGAGTTTGGATGATTCAATTACAAGTTAAGTCAATGTTCAAGTGTAATTTAATAAAACTAAGTGCAATACATGCTACACATTTCATCAACCCACAATATTTGATTGTACAATTAGATTAAACACTACATAAGAGTAACTACATACAAATGCTCAAAGCAACATTGATGAAAGGAACAAACGTTACCTCGGTATTCGAGAAATAAAGTGCCTTCTATTCTTCTCTAGATCCTACATGTTAAATTCTTTATGTAAATGTTTTATGGTTAAATTTATGCATTGAACTAAGGATTATAATTGGTATAAAGCATTTATCTATATCAATTATAAATAATTTAACATGGTGTGAGAGGTGAGCTGTCAAGAAGGAAACTATACAAGCCTTAAAAAATAGAAACCCTAGGAGGACCGAAAGTCACCAAGTGTCCCGGACCGAAAGTCACCAAGTGTCCCTGAACGACATTTGCATGCAACTTGCAACTTGAAATAACTTAGAAAACGGAGGCCGGATCAACGAACTGTCAGCTCCGTTGGTCTCCTAGCGTGCAATTACCTCTAGGGGGCCCTCCCCCTCGTCTTCTCATGGCCCAGTGACTTCATTGTGCATTCATTTCGTAAACTAGGGTTTTTCTCAGTTTCATTGCATGCAATCTCACATTGGTGGGTCAACTCTGCAAAACTCTCCCCTGAGCCAGTGTTGGTAGTGTTCCCATGTCAGAATTTCACATACACACTTGTAGGAGCCAACGACACACAATCTTGTTGCTACGTTTGTTTTTTTCCTCCCAGACCGAAAGTCACTAAGTGTCCCTGAACGACATTTTCTTGCGACTTGCAACTTGACATAACTCGGAAACCAAAGGTCAGATCGATGAACCGTCGACTCCGTTGGTCTCCTGGCATGCGATTACCTCTAGGGGGGCCTCTCCCTCGTCTTATCATGGCCCAATGGCTTCATTGTACATTCATTTCGTAATTAGGGTTTTGCTAAGTTTCATTACATGCAATCTCGCATTGGTGGGTCAACTCTGCAAAACCCTCCCCCGAGCCAATGTTGGTAGTGTTCCCACGTCGAAATTTCCCATACACACTTGTAGGAGCCAACGGCACACAATCTTGTTGCTCCTTTTGTTTTTTTCTCTCGGACCGAAAGTCACCAAGTGTCCCTGAACGACATTTTCATGCGACTTTCAACTCGACATAACTCGGAAACCGGAGGTCGGATTGACAAACTGTCGACTCCGTTGGTCTCCTTGCGTGCGATTACCTCTAGGGGGGCCTTTCCCTAGTCTTATCATGGCCCAGTTGATTTATTGTGCATTCATTTTGTAAACTAGGGTTTTGCTCAGTTTCATTGCATGCAATCTCGCATTGGTGGGTCAAATCTGCAAAACCCTCCCCTGAGCCAGTGTTGGTAGTGTTCCCACGTCGGCATTTCCCATACACACTTGCAGGAGCCAATGGAATGCAATCTTGTTGCTCCATTTTTTTTTGCATTACGACATAACTTGGAAACCAGAGGTCGAATCGATGAAATGTCGACTCTGTTGGTCTCCTGGCATGCGATTACCTCTTTAGGGCCCTCTCCCTCGTCTTCTCATGGCCTAGTGGCTTCATTGTACATTCATTTCGTAAAGTAGGGTTTTTCTCAGTTTCATTGTATGCAATCTCGCATTGGTGGGTCAACTCTGCAAAACCCTCCCCCGATATAGTGTTGGTAGTGTTCCCACGTCGGCATTTCCCATACAAACTTGCAGGAGCCAACGACACGCAATCTTTCTACTCCATTTGTTTTTTTTCTCTTGGACCGAAAGTCACCAAGTGTCCATGAACGACATTTTCATGCGACTTGCAACTCGACATAACTTGGAAACCGGAGGTCGGATCGATGAACTGTCGATTCCGTTGGTCTCCTGGAGTGCAATTACCTCTAGGGGGCCCTCTCCCTCGTCTTCTCATGGCCCATTGGATTCATTGTGCATTCATTTCGTAAACTAGGGTTTTGCTCAGTTTCATTGCATGCAATCTCGCATTGGTTGGTCAACTCTGCAAAACCCTCCCCAGATCCAATGTTGGTAGTGTTCCCACATCGGCATTGCCCATACAAACTTGCAGGAGCCAATGACATGCAATCTTGCCACTCCATTTGCTTTTTCGCTCTCGTACTGAAAGTCACCAAATGTCCCTGAACGACATTTTCATGTGACTTGCAACTTGACATAACTCGAAAGCTGAAGGTTGGATCGACGAACCGTCGACTCCGTTGGTCTCCTAGCGTGCGATTACCTCTAGGGGGCCCTCTCCATCATCTTGTCATGGCCCAGTGACTTCATTGTGCATTCATTTCGCAAACTAGGGTTTTTCCCAGTTTCATTGCATGCACTCTCGCATTGGTGTGTCAACTCTGCAAAACCCTCCACCGAGCTAGTGTTGGTAGTGTTCCTACGTTTTTATTGCCTATACACACCTGCAGGAGCCAACGGCACGCAATCTTGATGCTCCATTTTCTTTTTCACTCCCAGACCGAAAATTACCAAGTGTCCCTGAACCACCCCTGAATCATCCCTGAATGGGCCAGACGTGGTTATTTGCAAATGAATAGTGCAAAAAATGTGTAGTGGTGATAACAATTTTACTGTCTATTGAGTCTGATACTACATCCAAGAGCCGATCAACAAAATTTGAGATAGAAAGCTTTGTAATTTTAGGATATTGATTCAACCACTCATACAGTTTCTCACCTTCTCGAGGATATAAATTTATAATTTCCTTCTGGGTAGATTCAGTCATTCTCGAGGATCTAAATTTATAATTGTCTTCTCGGTAGATTCAGGCATGGAATAATATTTTGTGGCACTTCTAAGATCCGCAGACCATTTGGTCAGCCACAATATATGCGACTCCTTTGACGAAAGATAAATTATGGTGTGGACGACAGCATTTGATACATTAGCCAAATCTATGTTGTTGGAAGAACTTACATATTTCAACAAAGGAGCGTTTTGCAAGTGACTTGAAAATCCCTTCCAATTTTCAGCGATAAAACAAAGAAGTTCAACGTACAGATTTTCAGGCAAGCTTGTCAACCAATCAGACAACTGAATACAGGGAGATAACCACACCCAAAAAATTCAAGCTATTATAAAACTCTTGTTTATCAAGATAAGGATGGACTATGTGTACATTACGAGAATATAGATGAATGAAGTCGCCTTGATGAACTTGTCCTCTTGCTTTCTCTAGAATGCATTTAAAAGCAAGGAGTATTGTCTGATCTTCTGTTGGTTTACATAAACGTTTATTCCCAAAGCTGACGTCACATAAAACCACTTCCTTAGATTTCAATTGGGTGTGAATGGCATCTCTAACTTGTGTTAGTTGTGGATAATGAGGAATATGAAAGGGAAGGTACCTATAGACCCAAGTTTTCGATGATAGAGCTAAACTACCACTTATCAGAGCACAAAATGCTGAAAAAAAGGCTAATGGAACACAACGAAGGATTCCCTGGTTCCACTTGTTATTGAAAATGATACTTTCTCTTGATGAAACCAATAAAAAATTTGCCTGTGTTATAAATGGAAATCCTGTTACAATTTTCGTTGGAAGAAAAGCATAGATACCTACAGCCACCATATTTCCTTTTGTAAGCCACTCACCCATCGGAAAAGATAATGTAATATCCCATAGCCCATAAGTCCTGTTAATATTGATATGTTCTAACTCACGAACTGAGAGCTTATTTATCTTAGACATAAACAAAAGAGCTTCAAGATGAGTACTATAAAGTTGTTTCTTTACAACTTCAACCTTCTCAAGACGTAGGGGTATAAAACGAGCCATAGAATGACGACTGTGGCTCGGATTGACAAACCGTCAAATCTGTTGGATTCAAAACGTCCGGATAGTGCTAGGGTGTCCCTCCCCTCTAGTCCAATGGCCCCGGTGTCACCTTCTAGGTCCATCTTGAAAACTAGGGCTTTTCTAAGTAAGGGAGTGTGCAATTTTTGCACACGAGGGTCAACTTTGCAAAATATTCCTCCGGGCCGTTATGGCTAGTGTTCCCAACTGGAACCTTCCTAGACACACTTGCAGGACTCCGCGAAACCGGATTTTGTTGCACAGTTGGAATTCTATGCCCCCGGTAGGTATTCAGTAGGTGCCCCTGAAGGTCTTTTTGATGCGAGACAGAACGAGCCATAGAATGACGACCGTGGCTTGGTAAAATGACAAACTGTCGACTTCGTTGGATTCAGGGTACCATCCTAGTTTTAGGGGTGCCCATCCCCTCCAGTCCAATGGCCCCGGTGTCACCTTGTAGGTTCATCTTGGAAACTAGGGTTTTTCTTAGTAGGGGAGTGTGCAATTTTTGTACACAGGGATCAACTTTGCAAAATATTCCTCTAGGCACTTATGTATAGCGTTCCTAGCTGGAACCTTCATAGACACACTTGGAGGACTCCTCGGAACCTGGTTTTGTTGCACAGTTGGAATTCTATGCCCTCGGTAGGTATCCAGTAGGTGTTGCTGAAGGCCTTTTGGATGCGAGATGGAACGAGCCATAGAATGAATACCATGGCTCGGATTGACAAACCGTCGACTCCGTTGGATTTAGGGCATTGGGATAGTACTAGGGGTGCCCCTCCCCTCTGGTCCATTGGCACCGGTGTCACCTTGTAAGTCCATCTTGGAAACTAGGGTTTTTCTCAGTAAGGGAGTGTGCAATTTTTGCACACGGGGGTAAACTTTGCACAAAATATTCCTCTGGGAACTTATGGCTAGCGTTCCTAGCCGGAACCTTCCTAGACACACTTGCAGGACTCCCCAGAACCTAGTTTTGTTGCACAGTTGGAAATCTATGCGCCCAGTAGGTATCCATTAGGTGTCCCTGAAGGCCTTTTGGATGCAAGATGGAATGAGCCATAGAATGATGACCGTGGCTCAGATCGACAAACCGTCGACTTTGTTGGATTCATGGCACCAGGATAGTGCTAGGGGTTCCCCTCCCCTCTAGTCCAATGACCCCAGTGTCACCTTGTAGGTCCATCTTGGAAACTAGGGTTTTTCTCAGTAAAGGAGTGTACAATTTTTGCACACGGGGGTCAACTTTGCAAAATCTTCCTTCGGGCACTTATGGCTAGCATTCCCAGCCGAAAGCTTCCTAGACACACTTGCAGGACTCCCCAGAACCCGTTTTGTTGCATGGTTGGAATTCTATGCCCCGGGTAGGTATCCAACAGGTGTCCCTGAAGGCCTTTTGGATGCGAGATGGAACAAGCCATAGAATGACGACCGTGGCTCAGATCGACGAACCATCAACTCTGTTGGATTCAGGGCATCGGGATAGTGCTAGGGGTGACCCTCTACTACGGTCCCATGACCCAGGTGTCATCTTGTAGGTCCATTTTGGAAACTAGGGATTTGCTCAGTAAGGGAGTGTGCATTTTTTGCACACGGGGGTCAACTTTGCAAAATCATCCTCTGGGCACTTATGGTGATGATCATGATGAAGACATTGATAGTGATGGTGAGGGTGATGGTGAGGGTGATGGTGATGAAGATGGAGATGGTGATGGGTTGGTGATGGTGATGGGATGGTGATGATGATGATGATGGTGATGATGATCAAGACGTTGATGGTGATGGTGATGGCGATGTTCATAAGAAACTTAGAGATGACAATGATGATGGAGATTTTGATTATGATGGTGATGGTTATGATGATGAAGATGTTGATGATGATGGAGATGGTGAAGGTGATGGGAAGATGATGATGAAGAAGAAGATGATGATGAAGAAGATGATGATGATGGAGATGTTTATGAGGAAGGGGGAGATGACAATGATGATGAAGATATTGTTGACGATGATGATGATGGTGGTGATGATGAAGATGATGGTGGTGGTGATGAGTTTCATGATAGTGGCACCATTGTGGAGAGGGTGAAGAGACCTAGTGTTACTTGTAGGGAGATTAGGACATATTGGAGGAAGTGTCTAAAGGGTACATAGGGTTTAGTGGTAGGGTTTGGGTGAGGGTTAGGGTTAGATTTTAGTGGTAGGGTTTAATGTACATTGTATATTAATGGTATGGCTTGGTCTAAGGTGGTGCTCTCAAATAGCTAATTCATTATGAAATATTTAACAAGACATGAATTAAATTTAATATAAGTGTATTGTTAAATATAGTGAGCATTGAGTATGGGCCACCAAATCTATGAATATATATATTATTAAATATAATTTTGTTGGGTGAAGCCAATAACAAACATAATCAACATAATATAAGAATTTTTTTGGGTTGGGGATAATCAACTTGTGTGTAGAGCTCTAGGAATCAATGGTTGATGGGTGTCTCCCTCCACATAAAAAATCCAGATTAGCTATGTAATGATCCCATTACAAAATGCATGTATATTCAATCAAACAAATTAGCATTAGATCACTAAAGGAAAGTTTCATCTAACTCTACCCAATCCCATAATCTTAGGGTTTATTAATCATATGTAAAAAATGGCATATTCATAAACTTGACATACAAGATAACTTTTGGCATATTTATAAACAACATAAATGTAAATTTGACATATCAAGAACACAAAATTGGCATATTCATAAACCACGTACATGTGAAAATTGAGCATATATCAATATTCAATTACAAATAGTATAAATAGTATAGTATTAAAAGTATGTAACATACCTCATGATGCTAGATCCCACCTATTATCATACAACCAAGCCCTCCGGATCATCTCTTATACTGATGGTCTCCATTAGTCTCTCATGCTCTGTATTCGGTAAGAAGTAGCGTACCTTCGATGAATTTCGGCTAGGCATTGTTTGTACCTGGAGGTTTGTACCAATGATTAGGTTGGTAAAGGGATACACACTTGCACTTGGTTTGTAATCCCTGTAAACATATCCACCCTTCTTTCTTGCATTGTTGTCCCATGTCAAGTATTCACCTTTAACAACCATAGACCCGATTGGGAAGTGGTTTTTTTCATCGTCAGTCATGGACATAATGAGGGTTTTCTTTCCGTCTATATAGCGTGCCAACCAGTAATCACCACCCCATTCACTATCTTTTGAGGAAACCACTGTGTATATGTGCCCTACATAATATGATTGTAGGTATATGATCAAAATATTTTTTGTGCGATACAAGTCAATTAATGTGCATTTGAAGACTATGTAAATAAACAAAAATATGTTAAGGAAATGCATCATACCAGGTTGTACAAGGTCTGAGACATGATCAAAATCTATAGAAATAGATGATTGGTCTTCTTCCAATGGAGTTAACTCAACAATTGCACGCTAATCAAGTGGAAGTGATATGCGATCCCATCCATCAACCCAATCTAATGATTCACACACATCCTAGTCCCCATCACAACAAGGTGGGCAAAATTTTCTGGTCCAAATTTCAAATACTGTGTTATCAAAGATTCGAACCGAATGAAAGCCACAAGTCCCAAGCACAGTCTTGCATTCCCATGCATGTGAACGATCTATGTCTACCACCTCCCAAAAAAATCTCTCCACATGTCTCTTTCTTGTGGATTCTACTCGCATAGTTGATTCCTCTCCCATTACTGACGTGCACCACCTGACTATAGATTGAGCATTTAGAATAGTAGATTCTGTAGATACTTTCAATTCCTCTCTTCGTAGGGCTGTTTTGACACATGATCCGGCTCCATCATGCTATCCTTTACCATGCCCAGTCTCAAAATAGTTCCACATATGTGGGACTTTGTATTTTTTACGCAATGAACACAACCATTGAAATATGCGTGCATTTTTGAACTGACCAGCACATCCATCAGACCAAATCCAGTGTTGATCCATCTATATGTTCCTTCCCTTCAAGTGATCATAGAACATGCTGAAGCAATGACGTACATAGTGGAAGTCGTGGCACCTATCATCACTTATGTAGAAGTGATATTCCTTTAGAATTTTTCTTTGCTCTTCATTGCTATTTGGGCCATGCCTATATGTGATATGGACCATCAAGGAAACCTTCTCAGAGTGATAATACTAACTTTGGATCTCATTTTGAGGTTGCAGAGTGTAGTTCTTGGCAAAATCAACAACTGAAAGTATAGTACCACGGGGAAATGTATCTCTGCATATTCTAAACTTCTCATCCTGCCATCGTGCCACGTGGACATGTTGAACATATTGATGTGTCTTTTCAATAAATTCCTTGACGAAGTTACTAACTTGTACCTGGTGATACAAAATGATCTCAATATCAGTTTTTTTTGTAAGTAAGGATTGAAATGTAACCTTTCAAACATAATTTTATAGATATAAATGCATACCTAATATGTCACCAATTGTATTTTTTTGGTTTCTTTCCCTGGGACTATTTCATAGCTGATATATTTGAAAATTTTCATGTCTGTAACCATTTTCCAAAATTCACCATCTCCACTCTCATGCATACATTGGCTCAATAATGCCATTCCAGCATAGTTGGAGCATGTTCCATCCAAACAAGATTTTGCATAGTATGTTTGCCCCTCAGGCCTATTGCACATGATGCTATGAATGAATTCTCTTGATGAAGTTGGTGGTATTGTCATGGAGCAATCCTGCACATGTTTAGTATGCAACACATGACGAATGTACAAAAATGTTTCATAGTAATATTCATATTCTACGTGGTATCTACAACAACAAGTGTTACGAAGAGTTTTTATTCTAACATACCATGGCTTACATTTCTCAAAAGATCTTTGCCCCAAGTTCAATTGTCTATGTTCATTCCTAAATTTCTCGTATAGTTTTGTTTGTGTGATATCAAGAAGAATCTTGGTATGTGGTTCACAATCCTTTGAACCCCTTCTCAATTTTAGTACATCCTTCCGGTTTGAAGAAGGCCTTGTGTGATCATGCCAAAAACTATGCACTAGTCCCTTTACTACATCAAATAGCTTCATGTCACGATGTGGCAACTGACCAGTAAAGGCCCAAAAATCTATCTGATCGGTTGTGTCAAGATGTTCTCTTCTAATAGAATACCTACGGAGGGTTTTTACATTAAAATTAACTAGTTTGGATGTAGGCTTGAGAAAACGAAGGACACTGGTGTTCTTATTTACAATTTCTTGTGACAACACACGACGAACCACATTGTGGTCCTTTGAACGTGTGTTCTTACCAATTTTACCAAATGCATCTACTAAGCTTTTAACTATATGAGAACTTTGTTCAGAATTCTTTATCATCTTTATCCCTAACTTTTTCCTAATAATATTCATGCCCCTAGATTTTAACAATGATAAAAATAATCTACATTTATCTCCATCACATTTAGAAACAAAATATTTATCAAGTATCTATTGAGTTTGATAAGCAATACTACATTTAGATAAAGTACCTTCAATGGAATTAAGGAGACTTTCATCAACTTGTATACGGTTCGGAGTTTTTCGACGTGTGCTTGCTAATGGAGGTAAGGGCGTTGGAATTCTACCATGTAGCGCATCACCAAGACGCTCTAGCGTTTCAGTAGTAGCTTGTTGTCCTTCATTCTCTTCCTGGTAGTTGGATGGTGGAATCCCAACATCCTCATCGATGGTCCGGATAACATTTTCTTCTTCAACAGTAGGCTCCATGTACAACGCCTCTCTGACTTCATCACTTGTATAACCACATCCGGATAAAAAAATTTGTGTTTCTTCATGAGCTTCATCTTGAGATGGTAACTTATCACTTTGACTTGAAGTGGGAATTGAAACATCCCCTAATGAGCACCTACATTTTGCTTCTTGATTACTTCCATGGGGTGCTTGTTCAACAGTTATTGTGGAAATTGAAGGTCCCTCTAGTGTATGCTTCCTTTTTTCTTATCGTGGATTAATAGGATGAACCGTGGTATCCTCTACAATTGGATTTGTATTAGTTTCCAAAGAAA
>BSBM01000096.1:15220000-15245000 GCA_027924585.1 Larix kaempferi | reverse complement strand
ATGTTGATGAGGAAGGGGGAGATGATGATGGTGATGGTGAAGATGTTGTTGATGATGAATATGTTATTGATGATGATGATGGTGATGATGATGAAGATGTTGATGATGATGGTGAGGGTGATGAAGATGATGCTGATGATGCTGATGAAGAAGAAGAAGATGATGATGGAGATGTTGATGAGGAATCTAGAGATGACAATGATGATGAAGATGTTGATGGTGATGGTGATGCTGATGATGATGTTGATTATGATGGTCATGGTGATGAAGAAGAAGATGATGATGATGACGATGATGGAGATGTTGATGAGGAAGGGGGAGATGACAATGATGATGAAGATATTGTTGAGGATAATGATGATAGAGATGTTGATGAGGAAGGGGGAGATGACAATGATGATGAAGATGTTTTTGATGATGATGGTGGTGATGATGATGAAGATGTTGATAATGATGGTGAGGGTGATGAAGATGATGATGATGATGCCGATGAAGAAGAAGATGATGATGATGGAGATGTTGATGAGGAACCTAGAGATGACAATGATGATGGTGACGATGAGGAATATGTTGATGATGATGGTGATGGTGATGGTGATGGTGATGGTTATGGTGATGATGAAGAAGATGATGATGATGGAGATGTTGATGAGGAAGGGGGAGATGAAAATGATGATGAATATGTTGTTGTTGATGATGATGGTGATGGTGATGATGATGATGGTGATGATGATGAAGATGTTGATGATGATGGTGAGGGTGATGAAGATGATGATGATGATGATGGAGATGTTGATGAGGAACCTAGAGATGACAATGATGATGAAGATGTTGATGATGATGGTGATGTTGATGATGATGATGATGATGATGATGATGATGAAGATGATGATGATGATGGAGATGTTGATGAGGAAGGGGGAGATGACAATGATGATGAAGATATTGTTGAAGATGATGATGATGATGGTGATGGTGATGGTGATGAAGAAGATGATGATGATGATGATGATGATGATGATGATGAAGATGATGATGATGGAGATGATGATGAGGAACATAGAGATGACAATGATAATGAAGATGTCGATGTTGATGATGATGGTGATGATGATGAAGATGTTGATGATGGTGGTGATGGTGATGAAGATGATGATGATGATGATGAAGAAGAAGATGATGAAGATGGAGATGTTGATGAGGAACCTAGAGATGACAATGCTGATGAAGATGTTGATGATGATGATGATGGTGATGATGATGAAGAAGATGTTGATGATGATGGTGATGGTGATGAATATGAGGAGGAGGAGGGTATCCACCTTCTCTTTATCTTCACAAGTATTCAAGTCCCTATAACACTCTCTCCCTTCATTCACCCTTAATCACTACCCCTATGTGCCTTTATCCCTCCCCCTTGCCCTCTCTCTCGCACCTTGTAACCATCCCTCTATATCTCTATCGTTGGATATGTCCCTCACTCCCTTTACCTCCCTCCTTCTATGTCGCTTTCTCTCCCTTACACTATCTTTTTCCATGCTATCCCACTAATTCCTCCTTCCCTATTACACACACACACAACCTCCCACTTTATTTGTCGCTCACACCTTCCTCTAGTCTAGATCTCTCCCCAACCATCAATATCTCTTTCTCTCTCTCTCTCTCTCTCTCTCTCTCACACACACACACACACACACACACACACACACACACACACACACACACACACACACACACACACACACATATTGTCCCTTTCCATTCTCAAACCCATTCCACCTCCATCCATTTCTGTCTCCACCTTTCTCCATCCATCCCTCACCCTACCTTCTCTCTCTCTCACCTTCTATCCCTCCATCATGTTATCTTTCCCTCACCCTATCCCTATCTCCCCTTCACTCCCTATCTCTCTCTCACTTTATGTCCCTCCCCCCTCCTCTCATATTATCTCTCTCTCTCTCTCTCTCTCTCTCTCTCTCTCTCTCTCTCTCTCTCTCTCTCGCCACCACTCCCTGAATGTCTCCCACCAACACTTTTTGTCCCTCCCTTCCTATCTCTTTATTTTGTTCTATCCCTGTATATCTCTTGTTCCCTATAAATCCATTCCTCCCCATTGTCCCTCTCCCTCCCTCACTCTATGTCTCTCCCCCCTTGTATTCTTTCTTTATCTCTCACATGCCCCTTGCATCCATCCATCCCCCCTTGTCACTCAAGTCTCACTTTCAACTTCTAACCCTATACCTCTTCAGAATCTCTTCTAATCCTAATAGTGCTCTCAAGCTTCACTGCCCTTAACCCCTGTAACCCATCATATTCTCATTCCCTTCATCTCTCCCTAGTTAAGCTTTCAACATCCTTCTAAGCCCTTGACCCTTTCCCACCCATATTAAAAATATTAACCATAGATTCCCTTGACCCTTCCCCAACCCTTCTCAAATATTAACCAAAAATTCCCTTGAGTCTTCCCCACCCCCTTTCAAGTATTAAACATATATTTTATAGTTTACATAATGCGCACGCATTATGTAGTTATATAACGCGCACGCGTTATCAAATTATGAAAGCGTGGTAATATTTTTTGAATTTAAACAGAACACGTACGTGTTTGTTAGAGCCTAGACCAACCCTACTCACTTTCCCACATGTCAACCATAATCCTATGTGTATGCTTTGGAGTTTGCTTCGGTAATACCAAACCTGTGCTATGGTAATGATAAACCAAAGCTAATTGGGTGTATTTCTTCCCGTTTCTGAAGAAGCCTGTGCTTAGCCACCTGTTACAGTATGCTACACACAGTCATTTTTTACAAAATCTTAAACAAAAATAAAAAAAAATTTGCAGATTCCAAATATGTAACTTTTATTTAAAAATATTAATTTTTCCTATTTTCTTTCAATTTCTTTTGTGTCCTACCTCCTTAACTCTTGAAACACATTGTTAGTGTTTCTTCCATAACCTTTTCAATTCTTGATCATTTAAAAAAAATTGTATGGTGCACAAGTAAACACTAACCTCCACGTTCTATGAAAATTCCATTTCATGATTTTTGCATTAAGACCTTCAAAGGCTGCACCCACAAAAGATGTACTATTTTCGAGTTTTGATCACTTAGAAAATTATAAAATTACTAATTTAATTTTTGAAAAATAATGGCGCACTAGTGCTATATGTTCTCTACATGCATGCCAATTTTTGTAGCTTGATTCCATCATTTAGGCCCTCAGAGGCTGCACCCACAAAAACATATAACTTATCATTTGCCTGAAAATAAAAAAGTGTATGTTAGGAAAAATGAAACTTGACATAGCTATGAAAATTTTCAATACATAAAAGTTATATATTCGGAAACGTGATTCAATTTCCTACATTTCATATTTTTTAATCAAAGCAATATATTTTGCGTAAGTATCTCAAAAAATCCAAGTAAGTTGAGGGATGCCTGATTTTTCAGTTTTCTATTGCATCTAATGCACCAAAAGTGACCCTCATTAGCTTGCACTGAACCAGCTGATTCCTTCCCTCTATTGACTCAGGCAGGTGACGTAAAACCCTCTTCTCTTAGTCAATACATTCGAGCATGCTTCCGACCCATTCAATGTCCATATTTGCGCACTGCACCTCACCTGCTTACATGAAACATACAAAAACCTAGAGCTCGTGCCACAAGGAAGAATCACACCTTGCTTCTTGCTATGGGCTTCGGGATACTCTTTACAACAAGTGAATTTAGAGGATTCGATAAGAACAATAAAGTAGGTGGATGTGAAAAAGCTAGTTGATAGGGTGTACAGGAACACATAAATAAAACCCGCGCATCATTGAAGGAAAACTTATTTAGAAAAGCTCGCCACATTAACTAGCCTCTGAGGAGTTGACGTCATCCCGTAGCCCCCTCCTAGGAAGGGAGAATCGAGTCTAAGGTCAATATCCTGCCACCAATAAACTTTTTGAAAAATATTAATTTTAAAATTTCAACAAAATATTAAATAGTTTCAACTATAGCTTTTATATAGTCAGGGAAAAATTTATAGGTTTAAGACCCAAAATAATAGGAGTTGGACGAAACATATATAATTCCCTTCGGGCACTCAAAAACAAGAGCCACGTGTTGGCAATGTCCCCGACATTGCCATTTCCACATGTTGTTTCTATAATTTAACTTGACAATAAACCTAAGTAAAGCAATTTTGTAGTAGTGAATTGACCATATTATGCACAGAAAGCCAATAACCATAAAGCATGTAATTCAAGAATATCTATCCAACTAGCCAAAAATATTTACTTTAGATCGCATGCCATACACTTCTCATGAGACTTCCCAAGAGACAAAACTCATCTTCCAAATGACTACTTTGGTTGATGTATTGAACTTAACTTTCATACCTACACAGTACTGCTTCACATTATTTCTATGCTCCCACTTGATAACTTTGTAATCGAAGAAACCAAGGATCAAGTATGACTTTTTATGCTCAAAAAGCATAAAGTTGAAACTCAAACCTTGTAAGATCTCATTTTTACCTTGTGTTAATTCAATAGAGGTGATAACAAGGTCTTCAAATGATTTTGATTCAATCAAAGAGAAGCTGCAATAAGCTCAATAAATTTACAAACTATTTGGAAATAAAAATGACCCTTCACAATAACAACTCCATGCCATATTACAACACAAAATAGGAAAAGTAATTATCTTGAGGTATTGACAAATTTACGAAATAGTTCCCTTTGGTGAAAAAAGGTTCAATTCCACGTACAGTTTCCAATTTGGATTGAATGACCTGCATGCTTGTACATGTATCTTCTTTGAGGGCCAACTCGCTTTGTACTCCCTAAAACCGTGTTTGAATATTTTCCAATACACTAAAGTATTCCCTCAATGTGATAGGTCTATATGCAGTGATTATAAAAAAGGAACATTAAGTATACGATCATAATCACTACACATAAACATCAAACAATGAAAAAAATTGATAAACAACATATACATATAGAAAAAGAAACGAACAAATTTAACTACTACAAATGGAATAACAATGACATTATGAAAGTAATATAAAATTGAGAGAAAATAAAAAAAACAATGTTTACATTTATATGTAGAGCCACGAGGTTGAAAATGTCCCTGACGTTGTCAATAGATGTTGCTATAAGGTGCAAGCTATAGAAACAAGAATACAGACATTTTGTTAGCGATAGAAAGAAGAATGTAGACGGAAAACCATGTTCGAATTAGTTTACAATTGTATAAGGTAAATGCAATCCATTTATCATGTGATTTAGGTTAACATAATCCAATTCCAATGCGGATCCATGTGTTGGAATATGTGTAGAGATAATAATATATTTCTAAAGTGGGATGATTGTCTTTCAATCCAGGAATTGAATTGAAAATATGCCTTTATAAAGAGATAGATACTTGTCAAAAATATTGGAAAAATAACAAACCTAAATGTTATAGTCACCATTGGATGAATATTTGCAAAATTACAAAAGAGGATTGCTTCACTAAAAGCTTAGAATATTTATGAAAGGCCTTGACTCTTTCAACTAAGGCATGGAACATAAACATAGATGATAAATCCATTCATGCCAAAAAAAGAATCCCCTCCCATGAAAGTTATTGTGGCTTACAACTCCTTAAGGAGATACAAGAGCAGCATTAATTAGACAAATTGAACTCATAAAAAGAAATAATGCCTTCAACCAAATTAGAGGAAGTTAAGCTTATTGGTCCAGTAGGAAAATTGATAGGTTTTCCAAGTATCCCTTCTTCTCAAACTTCATCAGTGAATGTAGCAATTTGTCCATGTACATCAATAAGTCAACGTCTAGCCTCTGGTTCCCTTGATTTTGGTTGAAAATGCTAAGTTGGTAATGGGCTCTTGTTTTGGCACTACTTAAAGCCAAATATTAAAAAATGTATATAAATATATTATTTTAAAATTGTCTTATATTTATTTTATAAAGTTTTTGATTTAAAATTTTTTGGTTTGGTTGCAATTTCAAGTTATATTTATTTTATAAGACTTTTGATTAAAAAATATTTAGGTTTCATCACAATTTCAAGTCTAGCCATTCATTAACATTTTTAGGTTTCCTTGGTTTTGTATAATGCATTTGATATATACCTCATAATATTTATATTGTCTTACAATTATAAAACAAATTCAAACAAAAATATACTGAAATGGATCAAAATTAAAGATGATGCAAAATGTTATCAATATAATTAGTGAAATTTATTTATATACTACCAAGTAGCTAACTATGCATCTTAAATATAGGTTAACAAAGGTTTTGAGAAGTCATTGAAATTATTATAACTTGCCTTCGATGTGATTTGGAAAATCTAGAGTAGGGAGAGATCCACGTATTTTAAATTAGTTAATATATAGTATGAATTTTTAGTGTTTTAGCTTGTATGTTATCTATGGAGTCTCTTATATCATTTTGATATATTTCTTGTTCACAGTTTTAATATTTCTAGACTATTTTGGTTGAGCAAATTGGAATTTATTCTTTAGTTCTATTCGAAATGAAGCAAATTATGGATTCCATCGTGACAAATTCAAAATTTGAATTGAAAGACATCATAAAGAATTGCAAGTACTCAGAATTTATAGGTTTTCTGTCATGCAAATCTTTCCATCATGCCAAATATTTGAATTGAAACACATCATAAAGAATTGCAAGCACTCATAAATGATACATTTTCTGTCATACAAATCGTACACCCAAAACTTCTTCCTCAAAGCCACATCTCATTGTTTACCTAACCATTGTACAACCGAGGATTCCTTACTTCTGTAAATTCGACTTACCTAAAGAAAAGCATTTCGATAGCCTAATTACCACACTGCCATATCATGCAAATTGCAATCCAATGCAATTTGTTTGGCGTACATGTTGACCAACCAAAATCATTTGCATCCAAAAATCGTTGGCACTCGCATCCAAAAGACCATTGGTCTGCAAATAAAATCTTTCAGCAGGAGAATATAATATATAGTTTGACATCATTTTTGAAAAGATTAAGAACATCATCGTACAAGAAGTTTAAATAAAAAATTCATAGCCAAAAGATCAGTGGTCTGGAGAAAAAAATTTCTCCCTCCCGAAACTTGTTATTCTGACCTCATGACCTTTGAATAAACATACTGACATAATTTTGGAAAAGAATAAAAATTAGTAGAGACACTTGCAGCAATGGAAAGAAGGTGATGAATCCAATTAAACGGTTTTTATATGTTTTAATGGAGTTCCATTCCAGACTCTAGTCTTTTTGCATGCACTCAAATTTTAAAAAGGAAAAGCAGAGAAAAAATTAGGGCAAATGATACCTAGAAAGGAATACGTTACAAGAAATGCTCTTCAAAGGTTGGCGGCATATCAATGGGTAGTAAGTAACAAAAGGGTTCTTAATCCTTACCAAATGTGCCACTGGTAGACGAACTGCTGGAACAATTCTAGTTTCCTTCACCTGTGTAACACAACCAAATATAAATACATGTACAAGTAATAAAATACTTGATTTCATTTTACAAATAGTTTTTGTTAAGGAATTTTTATGGGAATCACTAAATTTTCTTCTTCTTCTTAGAATGGCCTGGAGTATCTGCTCTTGGTACAGACAACAATCAATTGGGAAACATACATACCTCGTAATTTTATCAAGTATGGTGCATTTTAATATCAGAAACCAAAGCCAGAAAATGAATACCACTAAGCTGTAAAGAAGAAGACAAATCCAATTTCAAAAAGAGCAATCCGTTGGCTCAGCATTAAGATTTGTTTCGAAAGGAAACATCAATATTTTTTAATAACCGACAAATACTGGCAAACATGCAACACAAAACACATTCATAAATTAGACATCGAATCCTATACAATATTTTTCAAACAAAATTAAAAACTCAACTCAGCCCTCAGCTCAAGTGCATCAATGAACAATGTTTAGGTCATTATTATGCTTCTGAAATATGTAGATCAATTAAAAATTAGAAAGCAAAATTCAAAATGTTGATTATGATCCCAAACATAAAATAATGGCATATTTGATGTGATCCCAAACATAAAATAATGGCATATTTGATGCATTTCAAGACGGATCTTCTGAACACTAAAATAAATGCAGAACTTGGAAAGCAGAAGGAAGAGCAATCAAATTCAATAAATATAATCATTAGATTAATAAATAAATCTAGCAAGCCTGCAATTAAATCAAGAGATCGCACATTGAATCTATGTATAAGAACCAACCATGTCTTTCTCTCTCGTGTATGTCTGTATGGCTTTGACTGTCTGAATATGACTGGAAAGGACCTCCTGCTTGTTATCTATGCTCGACCACTGGCTCTCAGCTTACCAGCTTGGAATGGGGCTATCAGCAAGGACCATTTGGAAGGACCAACTGTCAATGATGGGCTATCGGCTGGAAATGACTACTCGTTATCTATTGGGCTACTAGGTATTGGAAATGATAGTAAATGAGTGTCTCCATCTTCAAATTTATCAAAATCCGTAGTTGTTGTGAGCCAATAATCTAGGTAAGATCAAAAGAGTAAACAATCGATTCCTTCGTCAGTTGTTACCATTGTCGTGTCAGGAATGTGAAAATAAAATAAAATGCTGAACACTAAACAAGCACTGTGGTTCCCTCGCAAACCACACGGATAAGCTCGACCAAGTGTGGGGTCGCCATTATGGCCGGGTGGCTGGGGCGGTTGGTTGTGGCCGTCCCCATCCAGGATCGACCCCGAGACCTCGTCCGATTCAGCGTCCTCATCCATCATTGGGCGCCGGTTTAACTACATGTGAAAAAAAAAAGCTCGACCAAGCATTGTTTTGAGCCCGACACTAGAAATTTAGATGTTTTGGGACAAGTGCGGAAGATTTTATATCTTTTATTTCTTCAATTTTCCCCATAAAAGTGAATGAGAATTGCAAATCAAAACATTCAGATAAACTTTAAAGAAAACAATCATCCTAAAATATGTAGTATATGAATTCAGCATGTGAAACACAATATGAAAGAGTTGAGTTCACGATCGATAAAACTGAGGTTGGTGAAGGATTTGAGTTTGCATTTGGAGTATCCAGGTTCAAATATCTTATATTTCCATTTTGGATTACATAATGAGCATAACTAAAGTACCATACCAATAAAGGAACTTGATTTGAAGGCACAATTTTTTGTTTTACATTTTCTATCCAAAACAGAATATGAAAAAAGTACAAGTTCGATAAATTTGTCTGAAGTTATTAATCTTTAGGCAATATAAAAGACAGATTGGTTATCAAGGTCTAAATTTCTTATAGTTCCATTTTGGATTATATAATCAGTATAAATGAAAGTGGCATG
This sequence comes from Larix kaempferi, assembly GCA_027924585.1. Classification (NCBI taxonomy): domain Eukaryota; kingdom Viridiplantae; phylum Streptophyta; class Pinopsida; order Pinales; family Pinaceae; genus Larix; species Larix kaempferi. Next base: position 15,235,638 of record BSBM01000096.1, on the reverse strand, counting down.
GTAAAGTAACTTGATTTGGAGACAAGGGGACACAATGAGATGATATAATTTAATATTTTCAATTCTTTTTTCTCAAGAAAGGTGCTAACTTAACTTTATCGATCCTACCACAAAAGACATTGAGAGTGAGGATAAAGCTAAATGGGTTCTGTGATGCCATCAATGATCACATAAATTTGAGCGCTAAAAACAAAGAAGGTTTCAATTATGAATACTTTGTACCTAGTCACAACATTAGGTTTGAATTAAAAATATGTTTACAAGAGCCTTCTTCACAATATTATTAGTCCCCATTGATAAGTTTTTCCATACTGGTAAAGTAACTTGATTTAACGATGTAGAGAATTATTAGTCCTTGCCAAAAGCTATAAAAATATTTTGACTTTTAAATATTTTTCTCATATCCAAAGTTAAACATAGGAAACACTGAATATTACATATTTTAAAACCAATTTTTTTTATTTTTCTAACATTTCATTGGATCTCAACTTGAGGGTGTTATTGTTGGGGTGGATGCATTTTCGTTGGTAATAGAGATTGTATTAAATCCATTTGCAAGCGTTGTCACCTTTTTATATTTTTCTGTCTTTTTATGTGACAAATGGGTACATGCATTACATTTATTTTAGATGCAAATGAACTTACAAATTGCCTTACGACTGGGTTTTGAATTTGTTTGTATGCAGTTGGCTTATAGCTTGTCACACCATTATTTTTATAAGTTTTGTTTTATATGCAAGACATAGATCACTGTAAAAAAACTATGTCAAAAAATAAATCTTTCATCAGATTAGCATATCAAATATCAAAGTATTTTGTAGAACAAAATGTATTTCTTAAAGTCATTTTTACCATTTTCAGTATTCATTACCATCCCTATCGTGACTTACTCACCCACCCACTCCATCATTCACCTCCTTGCATAGTCGGTTGTGTCAGGTCCTATATTTGGTGGTGATTGATCAAGCACCTGCATTAAAAAAACCATGAGCAAAGACATAACTAAATGTGCAATACAAAGGGTATGTAACAAAACAACATATGCAAAATCACAAGTTGTATATATATTGTACTTCCTTGGTTTCATAGTTTCAATTTACCCTCTAGATGAACTAAGCTCAAACAAATTGGACATTGACAAAAATATTGGAGTTATTAAGCTGAGGCTCAACAGATTGGACACTCATAGAAATATTGGAGTTATTAAGCTGCTCAGGTATGGACAATACTCGTCAGGATAAATATAGAAAGTTGTAGGCTATTAAAGATTTTATTTTCTTTGAAAAATTAGCAATGCAGTTTATTTAATATTTAACCAATTTCTTAGTTCTTCCAATACATAGCATATGCCATTGCCCAACATGTACTTACTTGTGCTAGATTGGGCCTTCTCTAAACCAGAATCAATCCATGCATATGGATTGATATTCATCTGGCCATAGTTTGTCACTTCAAGATTGAACACAAAAAGAAGGGATACAATAATCCTAGAGCAAGCCACCAGCTTGCATGGGGTTTCACCATTCCCGGAGCCTACATAAATAGAACTATTGTTTTCATAACATACAGTAACAGAATAACACGTATACCCTTCTACTATCAAAATAACATAAAAGTTCAGACATGAGAAAAGAATAATCTAGATTTGTTGGACTCAACTCTGAGTAAATAGGCTATTGGCGATCAGTTTAGCATTTGCAACAAATCATAATGGTTCCTTTTTATGGATTTCCAATGGATACCGAACTCTGGTTCATCAAAATTGCCTACAAGTATGCTTGTAGCGTCCAGGTTGCGCTCAAAATCTGCTAATTTGTCTTCTCCGTCGTTGCCTGTATCACTGCGTAGCACTCGAACTTATTGTGAGTGAGATGCTCATGCAAACCTAGGGTTGAAAAGGATGCAATTTTCTTCATTTTGATGTCTTTTGTATTATTTTTCTATGGAAAGCAGACACATCTCTTCGCGGGCCATTTTACATGAAGTTTTCTCTTAGACTATTCACTAGCAGACACACTTCTTGGCTACTCTGTAGTCCCAGAACGATTTTGGATTGTTGGAGGGTATTTGCTCTCCAAACTTGTGAATTCTATTGCTCTAATCTTGTCTCTTTTTATGATAGACTACACTACTCAAAGAAGTGAGATGCTCTATACTCTATGCTCTAGATCAGGAGGTAGTGTAGGTAGAGTATCAAAGATATAGAGATCCATGTTAAGGGCTAAGATCGATGATGAAAAACTTGTTAAGCGCTAAGAATAACTAAAAGCCTTTAAGTGGTGATGCACTGTCATTTATTCACTCTAATAGGTTAGACTTTTAAAATACGTTTCAAACAATTAATATAATAGCTCCTGAGTTAAATGAAGAGGATATAACTAGATCTATTTTTGTATGTATAGAAAATTGTGATAACCTAATATCAAATATATATTTAGATGTCACTGGCTAGCGAAAAAAACCCTCGATTTTTATATGTGGATGCCTCCATATTTCCTCCGAAGCCAAGGGTTCCTTTGGGCATGGCATAATGTTCTTGAATTTGAATGATATTCTTAAACCTATAGAAAGAAAAGTCAGCAGTGCAAATTAACCCAAAAAAAACATATAAGAAACTAACGATATAAAAAACCATAGTTCCCTCTTTCTAATGATAATCCTATAATTGTCATTGGGAGAATTTCTTGTATCTATTAGGAGAATTTCTAGTAAGAATGAAGGCCAGCATTACAAATCTCTCTATAATTTGGACATTCCACCCTGAGAGAACGAAGAAAAGGCTATAATAAAATTTAAGAGATTTTTCTCTTAGGGTTTTTGGCACGTCTAGGTATACGATGCCTATAGCAGGATAACATAATAGATCCAAGATTAATATGGATCTGTCCTAGTACAGACCTCCTTTAACACATAGCTTCATGATTATCCTATAAACCAAGAGAGAAAGTGAAAGAATTGAATCAAAACTAACCTCAACATAAGAAGAAGAAAAAGATGTCGAAGCTGATGAGAAGAAGGTATGTGAAGAAGCCTATTGCATATTTCCAAATCCTGACCATTGCTGAATTTGCAGCAAAAAAATAGAATAGAATACTAACACCAAGAACGCAACCTCTGCAACAACTCTACCTCACAAAAATCTCTTATGATGTTAAATTCAAATTTTAGAGGAGAAAAACAATACTCATCGTATGAAAATTAAGTGTTATTGTCATGTCATGTCGTTTATACCAAGGAGGTAAAGGATAGTGACTTCATCCTTCTGGGACTTACACAACAGAAAGCAAATGGAAGCCTTGCAGGCACCCGTTGTCATTATGGTAAATTAATTAATTGTGTCTTGCAGGCTACTCAGCCCACTAAAACCCCATTCAAAGTCGATACACGAATTAAATGCAGTCACACGCGATATTATCAATGGAGGTAAAAGCGCTTGTCGCGACTCGCATGTGACATTTAATCCACACAATTCTATTTTCTCACTTCTTTAACGAATCATTCTATTTTTTTTATTCTTCCCGTTTGCTTCATTCGAATTTCCTGATATCTTGTGAACAAGGTGGAATCATATCAAAAACTGAACTCAAACATCCAGGCTCCAGGTTCTCTACAATTAGAATTTAATGTTTGTTGGACAGACATGCAGTGACTGAACAAAAGTTGTAACAACATTCCTTTGTTACTTTAGCGTTCCTTGGTTACTGTAGCGCAGGGTAGGATAACCTAGACGCCAGTTAGGACCGCTGTCCTTGGCAGAACAACACCAAAGAAAGAAAAAAGACCTAATCACAAGGAATTTATGATGAAATAAGTACATCTATAAAAGTAGCTGACCCTTCTCCTGACTGGGATTGGGAACCACGGATAGACGAATATAAGTACATTTTTTTTGGGCAGTTTTTCTTCCTTGGGATTAAGGCGGAGGTCTTTAATGCAATGCACCTTACCTGGATTCGAGTCAAGATCATTAAATACTTGCAAATTCATGTGTACATTAAAAACTTGCAGACTCATGCCAACTCATAAGACATTTAAACCAGGATGACGTCCACTGGTAGCCCTCTCTTGAGAAGAGAAAAACAAGGACTACGTCATCCTCCTCCAACCAATAAGAATTTAAAAAAACTCATTTTTAAAATTTTCATTTAACATAATACATTTCAAATTATAGTTCAGACTATAGTTGAGGAAAAATTTATAGCCTATTTATAGGCTCTAGGTGCAAAATAATGAACACCTCCTTTCCTACAAGCTCCCTTTGAATGTAATGCAATGTTTGTTTTTTCAAGTACTTTTACCACTTTTTTCAGGTGCACTTGTTTCTAAGAATCTTTTTGTAGTTATTTTGATTTGACATCAACGACTTATGTCTATAACTAAACATCTTAATGTTTTTTTTTGTCAAATTGTTCAATAGTTATTTCTTTTCAAATAATTGTATCCAACAAATATCCTTTAAAATAGACCCTAGTTTAATGTTCTCATATCATCTACATTTGATTGTAAGAACATTTCTTTGTCTTAACCCTTTTGATATGTATATCTAGTGTTCTTATCAAAAAATTATTAGTAATAGTTTAATGTTCTCATAGCATCTATATTTGATTGTAAGAATATTACTGTGTCTTAACCCTTTTATATGTATATCTAGTGTTCTTATCAAAAACATACTAGTAATTGTGCATGGACATTATCACCTCTATAATTTCTATATCATTGTTTTATTTATTAGTGCTTTCTATAATTGAAAGTCAAAATGGTTCTAGTTTTTTTTTTAAATTAAATTTAAATATTTTCAAAGTTGATAGAATTTTGTTTATTAATTTTAATAATTTAAAGTAAATATTAAAATTTTGATTTTTTAAAATAAGGTAGTTTCAAAATTATAATAAAAGTTAGATGGTTAATTATTTTTAAAATGAAATGAGAATTTTATTTATTAATTTTAATATTTGAAAATAAAAATTTCTTTTTACAAGGTTGAGAGAATTTTGTTTATAAAAATGAGATCCAACAATCAACTTCCTTTATTTGATGAGATCCAGCAATTAACAAGCGGATGCTTTGGCAAATATAGGAGTCGGTCTTGAGTGTGGAATCCTAGTTTGCAATCAAAAGGTTTATGGGAAGACTTGGGTCCCGTAATCTTGCTCAATTTGTTTAAGATGGCAAGAAGACAATTGTCCCTTTTCCATGAGAGGAGGTTAACCCCCTTGGATTGGATTGGCTTCACAACCCTCCACTCTACTTTTTTAATTTATACACATAGCTATGATATGGACAATTTTAAGGTTGGCACAATAGTTTTGAACCCCCTTCATGCCTCAGATCGGGAGCAGTTCGCACGCATGAACCACATGGAAAGCATGCAGAAACTCAAGGCATTGGGAAACCGAGGAGGAATGGGATTAAATGTTGGGTACGGTTTCACAGTCATCTATCATGTGAACCTGGTTTATATGAATTTGAGAGGTAGCAAAGTTGAGGCTCATTGTGCAGAGATGGGCGACTCTATCTCTCCACTCCTTGCTCCGGGTGTCTTCTCGTCTCATTGCTTGCGTTGCATGAATCCACTTACAAGCTCCAGGGGAATTGTGAGCACGTACTTTCTGAAGATGTTCCTTGCGAAGGAAGACAGCCAGACCATGGCATAAGATGGCTCAGACAAGGTGCAGTACACCCTCCATCATCCCTGTAGTCACAAATTTGTGGGGACAAGCACTGGTTGCACGCATGAGTTTGACAGCATTCTGGAGGAGGTCAAGACTTACATGAAGGACATGGAGATCCAAATGTGTTTGCTTCGTGGGGAAAATCATGATCTTAAGAGGGTTAGTTCTCATTTGTACACACTAGTGCAAGCAACACATTTTGAGGTTCGTAGCAGCAACAACAAGATTAACGAGAAGGTTGATAGTCTAACATAAGTTCTCGACAAGGGATGTCCTTGTTTTGTCACCCTGGATGCCAAAATTAGTGTTGTTCATTGCAGTGTTAAGATAATAGAAGCAAAAATTGATAACATGCATGCGGAAATCAGGAGAAGCACTCAAGAATTGCAAAAAGACTCTGGAGGTTCGGTTGGTGGAGACTCAGAGAACCAGGCCATAACACCCCATCAGTAGTTCTTCAACTCTGTGGTTTTCAAGGTTTTCTTAGGTACTTTTTTGGGTCATTCCATGATATTTCAGAACCATAATTTAACAGTTTTTTTGTTTGTTTTGCATCTAGCAGTAGTAGTTCAAGAAGCTTTCAGGACAACAATCATTCCTTCTTTTCAATGTTTTTCTTTTGTTCCAGGCTTTTAGGGCAGTTTGTAAGGAGATATAGTCTCCATATATTAGAGAAATACCATGACAGGTACAGGATTGTAAAAGACAAACATGGAGTCATGGTCGTTCTTATCTTTTGGGAACAGTCTCTTCCCGGAACTATGTAATCCTGTGTTTATTTTTCATTTTATATAAAATCTCTTTACCCGTTTCTGTTAAAAAAAACTTTGATCCTAAACAGATGGTTCGTATCCTCCAGATTTAAGAATAAATTCTAATTGTCCTTAAATTATCTAACTCCTCTAACTATATGCTATAGAAAACAATTTGCACGATGACCATGAAGGCAAATCTCTATCCTCACAGACAAACCCTATCCTTATATAATTTATAATATTACATGGAAGTAAGAACTAAACTCCCTATCACTAGCTTATTTTAGAACTATTTTTCACTTACATACAAATTTCACTAAGGGAAATCCACTCCCTTAGAAAATTCTCAAGAACTCTAGAAGTCTGAATTACAATGTTGAACAAGGAATATGTTGTTGCATTAGACTCTCAGGGTACAAAGTTTCATGCACTCATGTCCATAAGTCTTCAACTGCTTTCTTCCTGGATCCCAAACTTTGTTCTGTTGTTGTCCACTTTCCTTGTTTTCACAAGTACTCTTAGTCAACTGTAATTCATGGATGATTGTCTTCTTCATCTCATTATATCTCCACATGGGAATTTTCCTTAGACATCTTAATAATCTTTCAAATTCGATCTCTAGATTTGACTTCTATCAGTGCATTCTATTGCTTCCCATTTATTGATTCCATTCCTCATGTTAATTTTGTATGCCCCTTTCTGTTCATTTTGTGTAGATGTTGCTACATCCACTGATTGCCATGTTTAAGTCACTACCCAAGAGACTATCATCTAGATGAAAGGACACTAACTTGTGCTGAAGGAAAGAATCTCTTGTATAGTTTAGTCAATCTGTAGAGCAATATCATGGGTGTATGAGTGCATGGGTGTAGATACATGACTGCAAGTGAGAATATCCTTCATCATTGGTGTAGAGAAAATTTGGTGTGTTCATGTATATGATAGCTTTGGTGATAGCCCCATTCCTAGAGCCATAATTGATGAAGATTATCACAGATTGCGCAAGCCAAATATTGGTGAAGACCATAACATGGTGGTGCCAAGTTTTTCAATGAGAAAAGGGAAAATATTGATAATGGTTAATGCATTTCTCTCAATTTTTTTCTATCATTCAGAGGAGGTATGGGTCATGTGATTGATTCGCAGATTGTTGATATCATGGATGTTGGATTTGTTAATTCCCTTGATGCATTTCCTAATCTTGCGAGGAGGTATAAGGGCCCTCACACGAAGTTGAGGGACCTTTTAGATGCAATTGGGTAAATGTGAAACGCGCGAGAATTTTGTAAATTAACAACGCTCATGCGTTATGTAAAACTAGGAATGGCGGGCTCTGAACCTTCCATGTCATTTAACATGTAGGATAGGATTACAAAACGCGTGAGCGTTATGGTGATACATAACACGCGCGCGTTATGTATCACCATAACGCTCGCGCGTTTTGTAATCCTATCCTACATGTTAAATGACATGGTTAATATAACAAAAAAAAAAGACAGAACGAGCCATAGAATGACGATCGTGGCTTAGATCGACAAACCGTCAACTCCGTTGGATTCAGGATATCGGGATAGTGCTAGGGGTGCCCCTATCCATCGGTCCCATGGCCGGCCAGTTGGTCGAGCCTGCTTGCACATCATCGATATCTCGGTCCAAAATTTAAGTGATTTTAAACAAGGGATCATGAGCACCTTTGAACTAGGAAGAGGTAAAATGAGCTAGGTTGAGGGAACTAAATGTTGTATTTGTATGATGTTGCAAGGATTTTGTAATGTGACAAGGTTTTTCTCTATGCTTCGAACATGGAAGCCATTAACTAATTAACACCGACGTTAAATGTAGGGTAAGCATCCCTGTAATGCCATAAAGGAAAGAGTTCATCATTTAAAGCATCAACGTACCGGATGTTCAGCCATCATTAAAGTGGCTTGCGTATGCATCTAGAGTTTAATTTTAATCATTCATGTCACGTCCAATTGAATTTTAATGGGTCCAATTGAATTTTAATTGGTCAATCTGATCCAAAGTCACCATTCTATGGCTCGTTCTATGCCCCTATGTCTTGATAAGGTTGAAGCTGTAAAGCAACAGCTCTCTAGTATTCATCCTAAAGCTATTTTGTTTATGTCTAAGATAAAGAAGCTCTCAGTTCGTGAGATGGAACATATCGATCTTAACAGGATTTATACAATCTATGTTTTACGAGAAACTGACCTTAGAACTTCTCATAGCAATGAAAATGAATCCTTAATTTTGCATTTGTTAGCAGAAGAAGATCAATTTTCAAAAAAAATATGTAGTTATTACATGTGGAGGCAGCGGTTTCCCGTGGAAAACGAGTGTAGGATTGAGTAGAGGAAATATGTTGGGAAATGGCGGTTGTAGGTATCTATGCTTTTCTTCCGACGGAAATTGTAACAGGATTTCCATTTATAATACAGGTAGATTTTTTACTGGTTTCGTCAAGAGAAAGTATCATTTTCAATAACAAGTGGAACCAGGGAATCCTTCGTTGTGATCCATTAGCCTGTTGTTCAAAATTTCGTGCTCTGATAAGTGGTAATTCACCTCTATCATCGAAACGTTTATGTAAACCAACAGAAGCTCGGACAATACACCCTGCTTTTAAACGCATTCTGGAGAAAGCAAGAGGACAAGTTCATCAAAGCGACTTCATTCATCTATATTCTCGTAATGTACACATAGTCCATTCTTATCTTGATAAACAAGAGTTTTATAATAGCTTGAATTTTTTTGGCATGGTTATCTCCCTGTATTCGGTTATCTGATTGGTTGACAAGATTTCCTGAAAATATGTACGTTGAACTTCTTTGTTTTGTTGCTGAAAATTGGAAGGGATTTCAAGGTCACCTGCAAAACGCTCCTTTGTTGAGTGGTTGAATTAGTATCCTAAAATTACATAGCTTTCTATCTCAAAGTTTGTTGAGCGGCTCCTAGATGTAGTATCAAACTCAACAGACATTAAACACGTTATCACCACTGCACATTTTTTGCACTATTCATCTGCAAATAACTACATCTGGCCCGGAAGGTGTCCCTGAAGGCCTTTTGGATGCGAGACGGAACGAGCCATAGAATGACGACTATGGCTCGGATTGACAAACCGTCGACTCCATTGGATTCAGGACGTCTTGTGAAGTGTCGTGCTGTATGGGAGATGGGAAGGTGGGAGGAGAAAACGCAGAAGGCGGGAGGATAAAATCATTTTGCTAATATTTATTCACACACAACACACGCGCGCGTTTCTTGTATATTAAAAAAAATCGTAGGTATTTATTATGTTTGGTGCATGGCTAAATAACATCTAGTTGCACAAAACGCGCGCGCGTTTCTATATTTATAAATGCGCTAGCGTTATTGCAATAATAAAAAAACCTTATTCAATAGTTTCTATGGGTTAGGAAGTTAAATAGGGATTTGGTGATGAGGATGATGATGATGATGACGGTGATGATGGTGATGATGGTGATCATAAAGAAGAGGATGATGATGATGATGATGATCAATCATCAATCATGATGAAGATGGTGGTGAGGATGATGATGATGATGGATATGACAACGACGACGATGACGATGATGATGACGATGATGATGATGGTGATGATAAAGAAGAGGATGATGATGAATATGCCGATGAAGATGATGATGATGATGATGATGATGATGATAAAGAAGAGGATGATGATGATGATGGCGATGATGATGATGATGATCAATACCCAATCAAGATGAAGATGGTGATGAGGATGGTGATGGTGATGATAAAGAAGACGATGGCGATGATGATGATGATGATCAATCATCAATCATGATGAAGATGAAGATGGTGATGATGATGATGATGATGATGATGATGATGATGAATATGACGATGAGGATGATGAGGATGATGATGATAATGATGATGATGATGGTGATCATAAAGAAGAGGATTATGATGATGATGATGATGATGAATCAATCATGATGAAGATGGTGGTGAGGATGATGATGATGATGATGAAGATGATGATGGAGATGACGACAACAACGATGACGACGATGATGATGATGACTGTGAAGATGATGATGAATATGACGACGAGGATGATGAGGATGATGATGATGATGATGATGATAATGGTAATCATAAAGAAGAGGATGATGATGATAATGATGGTGATGATGATGATGATCGATCATCAATCATGATGAAGATGGTGGTGAGGATGATGATGATGATGATGATAAATATGATGATGGAGATGATGACGATGATGATGATGATGATGACGACGACGATGATGATGATGATGGTGATGATAAAGAAGAGGATGGTGATGATGAAGATGATGATGAATATGACGATGAGGATGATGAAGATGATGGTGATGAAGATGATGATGATGATGATGATGGTGATGATAAAGAAGAGGATGATGATCAATACCCAATGAAGATGAAGATGGTGATGAGGATGATGATGGTGATGATAAAGAAGAGGATGGCGATGATGATGATGATGATGATGATCAATCATCAATCATGATGAAGATGAAGATGGTGATGAGGATGATGATGATGATGATGATGATGATGACGATGGTGATGATGAAGAAGAGGATGATGATGTTGTTGTTGTTGCTGCTGATGATGATGATAAATCATCAATCATGATGAAGATGGTGATGAGGATGATGATGGTGATGATAAACAAGAGAATGATGATGATGATGATGATGATCAATGATCAATCATGATGAAGATGAAGATGGTGATGAGGATGATGAGGATGATGATGATGATGATGATGATGATGATGATGAAGATGATGATGAATATGAAGACGAGGATGATGAGGATGAAGATGCTGCTAATGAAGATGATGATGATGATGATGATGATGTTGAAGGCAGTGATGAGGATGATGATGATGGATATGACTATGAGGATGATGAAGATGAAGATGATGGTGATGAAGATGATGATGATGATGACGACGATGATGATGATGATGATGATGATGATGATGATGATGATGGTGATCATAAAGAAGAGGATGATGATGATGATGATTATGATGACCAATCATCAATCATGGTGCAGATGGTGGTGAGTATGATGATGAGGATGAAGATGATGATGGAGATGATGATGATGATGGAGAGGCAAGAGAGAGGGGGATTAGGCGAGAGAGAGAGGGGGGGGGGAGAGAGAGAGAGAGAGAGAGAGAGAGAGAGAGAGAGAGGTGTAGAAGCAAGGAAGAGAGAGTGAGAGGGGGGGTTATTTAGGGGTAAGGGGCTAGGAGGGGGGTTAGCGAGGGGGAGAGAGAGAGAGAGAGACTGAGAGGGTGTTAGTAATGGTTGGGGGGGAAGGAGAGAGAGAGCGAGAGAGGAGAGGGTGTTGGTTGTAGGGACTGTGAAAGAGAGATGGAAGGTGTGGTTAGAGGTAGGTGGAGGTGTAGGGAAGAGAGAGAGACTGAGAGAGCCCGAGTTAGTAAGGGCTAGGGAGAGGAGGGGGTTTTGGGCTAGGCAGAGTAGTAGGGAGATAGAAAGAGTAAGATGGTTAGGGATGGGGGAGAGGTTAGGGAGAGGGGGAGGGGGTTTACAGAGAGAGAGAGAGAGAGAGGTGTAGAAGCAAGGAAGAGAGAGTGAGAGAGGGGGTTAGTTAGGGGTAAGGGGCTAGGAGGGGGGTTAGCGAGGGGGAGAGAGAGAGAGAGAGACTGAGAGGGCATTATTAATGGTTAGGGGGGGAAGGAGAGAGAGAGAACGAGAGAGGAGAGGGTGTTGGTTGTAGGGACTGTGAAAGAGAGATGGAAGGTGTGGTTAGAGGTAGGTGGAGGTGTAGGGAAGAGAAAGAGACTGAGAGAGCCCTTACTATAGGGAGAGGAGGGGGTTTTGGGCTAGGCAGAGTAGCAGGGAGATAGAAAGAGTAATATGGTTGGGGATGGGGGAGAGGTTAGGGAGAGGGAGAGGGGGTTTAGAGAGAGAGAGAGAGAGGGAGAGGGAGAGAGAGAGAGAGAGATGTGTAAAACCATAGGGGCTGTTGCAAGGTAATGATACCCAATTATGACACGTTAGCTGCAATGACATTCTGGAAAAACATAAATATTATCATTAAAATGAATTATTAGAGGTACCTACAATTTTTTTTGGATTAGGTGTAAACAGATGAAACGTAGAAAAACGAATGACCTTCCAGAATATATAACTTTTATTTAAGGAAAAGTGGTATAACCACCCCAAAATTTCATTATTCGAAGATTGGTATATTATTTTTTTTCTCAAACATAATGCACATGTTTTTGTTGAGCCACCTGTTTGCTATGTAAATTTTCAATTTACAAGAAAAGAAATATGTAGAGGCGTAGAAAACAAAAGAATCTTGTGCGGGGCTATTTTTCCAAAACTTTAAAAGTCAATTTTATATATTTTTTTAAATTACCGAAGTTAGTGAAGCCCTAAAACGACATGGTCAAGTGTTGAGCCACCATATCATGGTCTAAATATAATCAAAATACTTTTTTTTTTAGGTTGTAGGTATTTTCGTGCTCTTGTGCGGGTTCTCTTTTGTTTTCGAAATAGGTAAGCCAATCAAAAGTTATAGGCCAAATAAACGACCTATGTTTTTTACAAATTTGACATGAGTGCAGTTAAAAATGAATTAAAAATAGAAAACAACAACAAATCTATTCACAAATTATATATTTATAATCTGCACACAGATCTCGACAAGCATGTGCAATTTCATATGTAGTGCACTCGTGGAGCTTATGTGGAACTAGTTGTGAAAAATCAAAAGTTACAGCATTTGATGTTTTCTGCCATAAATCAGGCATAAATTAGACCGAGCCTCAAGGTGCAATCCGAAGCTAATTACAAGCCTACAAGGATGCTAAAAAAAATTTGAATCCAGGCACATGTGCACGCAACTACGCGCACGCGCAAACACATGCACATGTGACTGACAGTGCACACGCGTTAATAACAGCACACACGCGTCCTTGCGCGTATGTGCTATTATATTCCTTTGTATGGTTTATTTAATTTCCTTTTTCAAGGGGATACATGAAGTTTATTAAGGTGTGATGATGACGATGATGGAGATGTTGATGAGGAAGGGGGAGATGACAATGATGTTGAAGATTTTGATGATGATTGTCACGTACCCCATTTTGACCCTTGTAATATTTGGGCTGTAATGTAAATATTGTATGCATATTATGTATGATTCCTAGCGTGGAGCTCAAGGCCAAGGCCCCGCTAGTGAATGCTCGATCTTGAAGAGGAAGGTATTTGAAATTATGCTACCCATGTGCTAGTGAACCATGGGAATTGTAAATATGCGTCTTAATATAAATTCCCACAGCTAGCTATGCAATGCAACAAGAGATGGGGGCATGATATTGCAAGGAATTGGGAGGGAAATATTCAAACCCTTTGAGCCAATTGAGTCAAGCCAAGTTTCAATGAGAGAACCCATGAACCCTCAACTACCCATGTTGACTTTTGTACCCAATCATTGATTTCTCCCAAGAGTTGGTTGAGGTAGTTAATGCCTTGGGGAATGGGAGGTATGGCTGTCCAAATTCGGATATGGGCAATCCACCCTGCATGGAAATTCGTGTTTGGCTTCTTAGGTGAGAAAAGAACCATGAATTTCTCCCCAAGCCATTACCCATCAACCCACTTTTCCCTCTCACGATTTTGGAGCTACCTGGGCATTTTCCTCACTGGTTTTACTGTGTTTACATTCATTTTTCTAGCTGGGAAGGGCGTTTTTGTTGTGGCTAACAGTGGGGAAGAATAGGAAACGATTTAGGGTTTTATTGAGGCCGTTTGGCCCACTGTATGCTCATACATCTATGGGAGAAATCAGTTTTCTTCCCTGGGGTTGGATTCCTCTTCCCACAATCCGTTTTGGTGTGCCTACGTTTTGGGAAAACCCCTGTCCATCTATTTCCTAAGTCCCACTATTGAAAGTGTGTTCTAGAGCCATATCTGAGTTTGATGTGCAAGAGAATGTCAGGGTTGAGTTGGGTATCCATTACTTTGGCTGTGTAGGGTTTGAGAGTCCCAAGTTCCTTGTAGATATCATGCCCAGCTCGGGGGTGGTCTCTGAGTGCTGAAACAATACAGGTTGGGTAGAGACCTATGGCTGGGAGGAACGTTGCAGTGACATAGCTAGTTGTTGGGACAACATTACATCAAGATGAGTATTTTCTTTTGTAATTACTTTTGCAAATGTATTAATTTGTTGGCTATGTTAAATTGAATAACAGTCATGTAACATGTGTGTGGATGAGTTCATTTCCACTGTGCATGTTTGTTTAATTTACATCTGCACACATTTGTTTTTAACTGTATGCATCTAATGAATTGGCTGAGTTTTATGAAGAGCCCCTTAGAATGGCATCATGTTCTCTCCCTTTCCTTGGATGGATGGGTGGGTACGTTACAATGATGAGATGATGGTGATGGTGATGATGATGAAGATTTTGATGATGATGATGAATATTTTGATGATGATGACAATGGTGATGAAGATGACGATGAGGATGATGAGGATGATGGTGATGGTGATGATGATGATAAGGATGATGGTGACGAGGATGATGGTGACGAGGATGATGATCATGATGGTGATGAAGATGATGATGATGATGATGAATATGATGATGATCATGAAGAATATGATGATGATGATCATCACCATCACCGTCACCATCATCATCATCATTGGCATCTCCCTCTTCCTCATCAACATCTCCACCATCGTCATCTTCTTCATGATCACCACCTTCTTCTTCATCATCATCATCATCATCTTCATCACCATCGTCATCAACATCAACATCTTCATCTCCATGATCATCATCTTCTTCATCCTCATCACCATCATCATACTCATCTTCATCATCATCATCATCGTCATCATCAACACCATCATCATCATCGTCCTTCTTCCTCACCTTCATCAACATCTAGGTCATCATCTTCATCATCAACGTCATCATCATCATCATTATCATCCTCATCATCAACATTGATGGTGATGATGATGAAGATGATGATGATGAAGATGACGATTATGATGAGGATGATGAAGATGATGATTATGATGACACAAAAAATGATCATCGTGACCATGGCGATGATGGTGAGGATGATGAAGATGGCGATGATGATGACTAATGAAGATGATGATGA
>BSBM01000096.1:14850000-15215000 GCA_027924585.1 Larix kaempferi | reverse complement strand
CACTACAACAACTCACACAAACACCTAAACAATTGAAAAATCTTAGTCTTTTGGGGATATTTTCCCTCATCCATACCATGAAAATGAAGTGATATGATCTTCTCCCTTGTAGGGAATTTGCTCCTACTAACATCCCATACCACCATCCAATACCATCCTATTGAGTTCCTAGAGGTGATGCTGTAACTTTATATGTAGGGCATTCCCAATAGCTTTTAAGATTATATGAAAACATTCTCACTAGATGTTGTTGTACATAATCAATTGCTACATCGAGCTTTAATAATCATGCACATCGAGTTTTAATATCTTGTTTGTTGTTCATTCTTGCAGGGGTCATATTTTCATTTTTCCAAAAAATGCATTGAATATGGGCAACAGACGTAATAATAAAAGAAAGTCTAGAAGGACGTAGCCACCCCCTGAAAAGACCCATGAGATAAGAGAAAATGCCAGGTTGTACATGCAAAATCGTAGAAATCGAAATGTTAGTGCCTTAGATCCATCAACAAGCAATGATGAAGTGGTTGAAGTCAATCAAATCTTGCTTGATGTCAAGTATGAAGGGATGGGTTTTGAACAAGTTCTTAACTAGAAACCACTACAAGAAGAGCACCCACCTGGAGAACACACTCCATTGTAGGACCAATTTGTGAACGAAGGGCCACAACAAACCATTAACAAGACTCATACGTCCTTGCCGACTCCCTTGCCTCGACTATCAACCGGACGACAAAGAACTCCCAGATGTATTCATGTGGATGAAAGGTCATTTTCAGGACTTGAAGGTAAGATTCCCAAACACACTATTGATTTCCATTGTAACAAGATAATCAAAGATTTTTTTGAATCCAAAATAGATGCAGCAAAATTTCAATTGTTTCTTGCTTTGTTAAAATCACATTGTCTAGCTCATGCTAAGATAATTTTGGGCATAAAGGTAGTTAGAAGTTCAGAGGCCAACAATCATGTTGTTAGAAATCTACAATCTGCGTTTAATTTGATTGGAAAAAATTCTCGTACAAAAGATTTTAATGCGACCCGTCATGTACTGTCGGAATCAATTGTAGACAAATCCACAAGGCAACGTCGCCTACTATCACACACATGTAAAATATTTAAAGTAGATAGAAAGACTCTTCAAAAGTATTATGCCATTAGAGAAAAACTTGAGACCCCAGGCCAAAAATATTGTTGGGCCTTTGTTGGTAGGTTACCTCATTCATACATGAAGGTCATTGATGCTGTTAAAGAACTAGTGCAAAATTTTTGGCATGATAACACTAGACCGTCATCGAATCAAAGAGATGTTTTAAAGTTGAGAAAAGGTGCTAGGGGGGGTGAACCCCATGTCAAGCACTTCCTTGACATGAAACAAACATAACTCTACGAGAGGTTCAAGAATGAGCACACACAATTGAACTTGGGCCAAAGGTCCTTCGAAAAATGCAAACCCTGGTATGTTAGAATTTGCATTGATTGCAATACATGTTGTAGATACCATGTAGAATTTGAGTACTATTATGATACATATAGACATATATTTTTTGGTTTGCATACTAACATTATGCAGGATTTCCCTTCGTTACAACCATCGAATGCATCCAGAGAATTTATACATAGCATAATGTGTCGAAGGCCTGAAGGACAAAAATATTATAAAATATCATGTTTATATGGGACATGTTCCAGTTGCAGTGGATTTGCATTATTGAGCCGTTGCATCCACGCAGCCGCAGAGCACAAATTTGGGAGGATGTAAGTAGAAATGCAGAACTTCCAGTACATAACATATCAAGTAGATAGTTCGAAGGAAAGCAAAAAAATTGCATTGGTGAAGTCACAGGTAATCTAAGTTTGCATGCTTTCATACTATACATGTTGAATTTGTACATATATATTCAGATTGAAAATTTCACGTTGTATTAATGCCCTTAGTTTTGTGGCACCAGGTACAAATTTGCAAATTCATGAAGGAATTCTACCAAAAGACCGAGCATTATGTACAACACGTCCATGTAGCACGATGGTAGGATGAACAGTACAGATAGTGCAAATCAACCTTTCCCAAGGGAAAAATATTGTCAGTTGTGGACTTTGCAGAAAACTACACCCTACAGCCACAGAATGAGATTCAAATTCAATACTACCATTCAGACCAAGTTAGCATAATGGTCCATATCACGTATAGGCACGCGCCAGAGAGCAGCAATGACATGAGGATAATATTGAAAGAGACCAACTTCTACATCAGTGACGACAGGTGCCACAACCTGCATTATGTGCAACATTGATTCAAAATTTTCTATGATCAACTGAAGGAGAGAGGTATACAGATGGATCAGCATTGGATATGGTCAGATGGTTGTGCAGGCTAGTTCAAAAATGCACGTGTTTTACAATGGTTGAGTATTTTGCACAAGAATTATGATGTGCTGCATGTATGGAACTATTTTTAGACCGGGCATGGAAAGGGAGAGCACGATGGGGCTAGAGCATGTCTCAAAATTTCCCTACGAAGGGAGGAGATGAGGTGCATGGGAGGCCCTCATATTCGGAATGTCGAATCCACAGTTCGATGGTGTAGTGAAAAAATGTCAGATCGAACCATGGCGCAACACATACCAATAGGTAGAGGACATGTTGTCAAAATTTTTTGGAATGTAGTTGATATGGATCGATTGCGTTCTTATAGTTGTAGTACTGTGCAAGGCACTCGTGGATTTCATTCGGTTCGAAGTTCAAACAACTCCTTATTTTAAATATGGACACGAAAACTTGCTTGCTTTTGTCGGTCTTGCAGCAGTTGTGAGTGGGATGAGTGTGAATCAATGGATTGGGTTGATGAATGGGATCATTTATCACTTGTAGTGGAACCACGTGCAGTTGCTGAAACAATCCAGTTAGAGGAAGGCCAGTCCTCTATTTTGAATGAATATGATCATATATCTGATCTTGTATAACCAGGTAAACATTTCTGCATGCATATCCCGTTTCCCTCCTTGTTTTTGTAATTATCCAAGTTATAAAACCACTACTTGTTGGAATATGACCTTAAAATTCATTTTTGCAAAACACATCTACGTAGTTGTCGCCTCGAAAGACAGTGCAATTGGGACGAATTATTGGTTGGCACGATGCATCTAGGGGACGCAAACCCTCCTTGCATCATTAACGGATAGTGAAGGCATTACCTTTCCGACTAGCTCAATGGTTGTTCAGGGGGTATATCTTACAATGGATGGAAAGGGACCAAAGAGCAATGGCTACACATACACAGATTATAGACCAGGGTCGTGGGTGTATCACTTTACGCACTTGATCGTGGGTACAAACATCCAACTACAGACAATGTCAACAAAGTCATCAAACAAGGTACGCTACTTACTACCTCATGTGGAGCATGAGAGGTTGTTCGAGACAATAAAAAACCGAGAGGATCTAGAAGGCCTAATTGACTGAGGTACATAGTATAGCCTTGTGATTGTTTATTTATGCACTATTAATGTTATTCATGTTAGATAGTTTATTTGATATCGTTATCTTATATCGTTTATTTGATGTCTGAGTTATGATTAAGTTATGATTAAGTTATGATTTATAGCCATGTGATTGTTTATTCATGCATGATTAACCCTAGAAGCACTAATATAACCCTACAAACATAATTTAGCCCTAGAAATGCTAGAAAGCTAAACTAACCCTAGAAACACTAATCTAACCCTTAGAAACTAATCTAGAATCCTAGAAACATAATCTAGCCCTAGAAATCCTAGAAAGCTAAACTAACCCTAGAAACACTAATCTAACCCCCATAAACTAATCTAGAATCCTAGAAACCTAATGTATCCCTATTAACCTAATCTAGCCCTAGAATCTGTGACCCACAACACGTACCCTCAATAGGGGGTATTTGGACTCCAAGTGGGATAGGATCACTATTAGAAGGGTTTGTCATGTCACACAAGTACACTACTAGAGAACTCAACTTATAAAATCCAAGTATACATGTCTATCTTGGAATTTCGATCCTCAGGTCTTACCAAGATGCTCGCAACACCCAAATCTGTCTATTGCCCCCATTTTCTCTACCACTCTCTCCATTTGGATCTTTAGGAATTGTTTAAATATTGGTCTAGTACTTGGATGAATATGAGGATCATTTGGGAGCTATGATTCAGTAGCACTAACATGTTCATCATTGTCACCTAATAGTTGGAAATGTCCTCGAGGGAGGCTTTATACCTACCTCACCCATGTTAATGCTTGAGTTTTTCGAGGTCCCTCATCACCATCTCCATCATCATCACCATCTACATCATCACCATCTCCATCATCATCACCATCACCATCTTCATCATCACTGTCATCTATAGGTCCCTCATCACCGTGTCCATCATCATCACCATGATCTTCATCACCATCACCATCACCATCGCCATCATCATCAATGCCTTCATCATCATCACCATCATCATCATCATCACCACAAGTGCCCAATGGCTGATTTTCCAAAGTTGACCCCCGTGTGCAAAACTTGCACACTCCCTCACTAAGCAAAACCCTAGTTTCCAAGATGGATGTACAAGGTGATGCTGGGGCCACCATACTGGAGGGGAGGGGCACCCCTAGCACTATCCCAGCGTCCTGAATCCAATGGAGTCGACGGTTCATCGATCGGAGCCACAGTCTTCATTCTATGGCTCGTTCCGTCTCGCATCCAAAAGGCCTTCAGGGACACCTGCTGGATACCTACCAGAGGCATAAAACTCCAACCGTGCAACAAAACCTAGTTTGGGGGAGTCCTGCAAGTGTGTCTAGGGAGTTCCTAGCTGGGAACGCTAGCCACAAGTACCCGGTGGACGATTTTTCAAATTTGACCCCATTGTGCAAAAATTGCACACTCCCTCACCAAGCAAAACCCTATTTTCCAAGATGGACCTACAAGGTGAAACGTGAGCCACAGGACCGGAGGAGAGGGGAACCCCTAGCACTATCTAGACATCTTGAATCCAACGGATTCGACGGTTCATCAATCAGATCCATGGTCTTCATTCTATGGCTCGTTCCATCTCGCATCCAAAAGGCCTTCAGGGACACCTGCTGGATACCTTCCAGGGGCATAGAAATCCAACCGTGTAGCAAAACATGGTTCTAGGGAGTCCTACAAGTGTGTCTGGGGAGGTTCTGGCTGGTAATGCTAGCCACAAGTTCCCGGTGGATTATTTTGCAAATTTGACCCCCGTGTGCAAAACTTGCACACTCCCTCACTAAGCAAAACCCTAGATTCCAATATGGACATACAAGATGACACTGGGGCCACTGGACCATAGGGGATGGGCACCCTTAGCACTATCCTGGCGTCTTGAATCCAACGGAGTCGACGGTTCGTCGATCCGAGCCACGATATTCATTCTATGGCTCGTTCCGTCGCGCATCCAAAAGGCCTTCAAGGACACCTGCTGGATAACTGTCGGGGGAAGAGAACTCCAACCGTGCAACAAAACCAGGTTCCAGGGAGTCATGCAAGTGTGTCTAGGTGGGTTCCGGCTGGGAACGCTAGCCACAAGTGCACGGTGGATGATTTTCCAAAGTTGACCCTCGTGTGCAAAAAGTGCACACTCCCTCACTGAGAAAAACCCTAGTTTCCAAGATGGACATACAAGATGACACCAGGGCCACCAGAACGGAGGGGAGGGGCACCCCTAGCACTATCCCGGCGTCCTGAATCCAATGAATTTTACGGTTCGTCGATCGTAGCCACGGTCGTCATTCTATGGCTCATTCCGTGTCGCATCCAAAAGGCCTTCAGGGACATCCGCTGGATATCTGTCAGGGCATATAACTCCAAACATGTAGCAAAACCTGGTTCTGGGGAGTCCTGCAAGTGTGTCTAGGGAGGTTCCGAATGGAACATATCGATATTAACAGGATTTATACAATCTTTGTTTTACGAGAAACTGACCTTAGAACTTCTCGTAGCAATGACAATGAATCCTTCATTTTTCATTTGTTAGCGGAAGAATATCAATTTTCGACAAAACAATGTAGTTATTACATGTGGAGGCAGCGGTTTCCCGTGGAAAACAAGTGTAGGGTTGAGAAGAGGAAAGATGTTGGGAAATGGGCTATTACATTAGCTTTTCAAATGGGCAAGCGGTTTATAGAAGGAAATATGGCGGCTGTAGGTATCTATGCTTTTCTTCCGATGGAAATTGTAACAGGATTTCCATTTATAATACATGCAGATTTTTTACTGGTTTCGTTAAGAGAAAGTATAATTTTCAATAACAAGTGGAACCAGGGAATCCTTCATTGTGTTCCATTAGCCTTTTGCTCAGCATTCCATGCTCTGATAAGTGGTAATTCACCTCTATCATCGGAAACTTGGGTCTATAGGTACCTTACCTTTCATATTCCTCATTGTCCACAGCTAACACAAGCTAGAGATGCCATTCAAACCCAATTGAAAGTTGACGAAGTGGTTTTATGTGACGTTATCTTTGGAGTAAATATTTATGTAAACCAACATAAGCTTGGACAATACTCCCTGCTTTTAAACGCATTCTGGAGAAAGCAAGAGGACAAGTTCATAAAAGTGACTTCATTCATCTATATTCTCGTAATGTACACATAGTCCATCCTTATCTTGATAAACAAGAGTTTTATAATAGCTTGAAATTTTTTGGGCGTGGTTATCTCCCTATATTCGGTTGCCTGATTGGTTGACAAGCTTTCCTAAAAATCTGTACGTTGAACTTCTTTGTTTTATTGCTGAAAAATGGAAGGGATTTTCAAGTCACCTGCAAAACACTCCTTTGTTGAAATATGTAAGTTCTTCCAACACCAAAATTTATCTTTCGTCAAAGGAGTTGCACATATTGTGGCTAACCAAATGGTCTTGGGAGCTTGGAAGTGCCGGAAAATATTATTCCATGCCTGAATCTACCCAGAAGGAAATTATAAATTTAGATCCTTGAGAATGCCTAACTCTACCCAGAAGGAGATTATAAATTTAGATCCTCGAAAAGGTGAGAAACTGTATGAGTGGTTGAATCAGTATCCTAAAATTACAGAGCTTTCTATCTCAAAGTTTGTTGATCAGCTCCTGGATGTAGTATCAGACTCAACAGACAGTAAACTTGTTATCACCACTAGAATGACCTCGGGGTGCTCGACTAGAATTCCTGTAGCGCCCGAACCATGGCTCGGTTTGCGAATCCGTCAATTCCGGTGGGTCCAGGATGCCAGGTTTCAGCTAAGGGACCCACCATAGTGTGCCTTGAAGGCCCGGAAGCGGTGCCAATGGGCCATCTACGGAGCTAGGGTTTTGCTCAGTGATGGCCATTCCAAATTCGCTAAAGGGGTGCATTTCTCATCTGGAGGCTTCTGGGCATGCCTGGCCACTGTGGATAGGTCCACAATGGCCACGTGGACCTATGGGAGCCAATAGAATCTTTGTCCACTGGACGGTTTGGGTTCCGTGGACTTGGGGCAAATCCCCAAAGTGTCCCTGAATGGCCCTGGGGTGCCCGACTAGAATGCCCGTAGTGCCCGAACCGTGGCTCGGTTCGTCAATCCGTTGATTCTGGTGGGTCTAAGACGTCGATTTTCAGCTACGGGACCCCCCACAGTGTGCCTTGAAGGCCCGGAAGTGGTCACAATGGGTCATCTCCAGAGCTAGGGTTTTGCTCAGTGATGTCCATTCCAAATTTGCTAAAGGGGTGCATTTCTCGTTCGGAGGCCCCCGGGCATGCGTGTCCATCGTGGATAGGTCCACAATGGCCACGTTGACCTGTGGGAGTCGACGGAATCCAATTTCGCTTGCCGGTTTGGGTTTCGTGGCCCCGGAGCAAAACCCCAAAGTGTCCTTGAATGGCCTCGGGGTGCT
The DNA here is from genome assembly GCA_027924585.1 of Larix kaempferi. Taxonomy (NCBI): domain Eukaryota; kingdom Viridiplantae; phylum Streptophyta; class Pinopsida; order Pinales; family Pinaceae; genus Larix; species Larix kaempferi. The sequence continues at coordinate 15,207,109 of BSBM01000096.1, read as the reverse complement.
CGACTAGAATGTCCGTAGCGCCCGAACCGTGGCTCAATTCACGAATCTGTCAATTCCGGTGGGTTTGGGACACCAGGTTTCAGCTAGGGCATTCCCCACAGCATTCCTTGAAGGCCCGGAAGCGGTGCCAATGGGCCATCTCCGGAGCTAGGGTTTTTCTCAGTGATGGCCATTCAGGGACACTTTGGGGGTTTGCTCCGGGGCCACGAAACCCAAACCGGAGAGCGGACTTGGATTCTGTCAACTCCCACAGGTCCATGTGGCCATTGTGGACCTGTTCACAGTGGCCATGCACGCCCGAGGGCCTCTAGATGAGAAATGCACCTCTTTAGCGAATTTGGAATGGCCATCACTAAGCAAAACCCTAACTCCGCAGATGGCCCATTCGCACCACTTCCAAACCTTCAAGGCACGCTATGGGGGGTCCCCTAGATGAAACCCGGCATCCCGGACCCACTGGAATCAGCGGATTCGAGAATCGAGCCACGGTTCGGGCTCTATGAGCATTCTAGTTGGGCACCCCGGGGCCATTCAAGGACACTTTGGGGATTTGCTCTGGGGCCACGGAACCCAAACCGGCAAGCAGAATTGGATTCTGTCATCTCCCACGGGTCCATGTGGATATTGTGGACCTGTCCACGATGGCCACGCATGCCCAAAGGCCTCTGGATGAGAAATGCAGCCCTTTAGTGAATTTGGAATGGCCATCACTGAGCAAACCTTAGTTCCGGAGATGGACCATTGGCACCGCTTCCGGGCCTTCAAGGCATGCTATGGGAGGGCCCTTAGCTGAAACCCAGTGTCCCGGACCCACCGAAATCGATGGATTCACAAATCGAGCCACGGTTCGGGCACTACGGGTATTCTAGTCGGGCACCCCGGGGCCATTCAGGGACACTTTGGGGATTTTCCCCAGGGCCACAGAACCCAAACCGCCAAGCGGACAAGGATTTCGTCGGTTCCCATAGGTCCACATGGCCATTATGGACCTATCCACGGTGGCCACGCACGCCCGGGGGCCTCCAGATGAGAAATGCACCCCTTTAGTGGGTTTGGAATGGCCACCACTGAGTAAAACCCTAGCTCCGGAGATGCCCCATTGGCACCGCTTTCGAGCCTTCAAGGCACGCTGGGCCTTCAGGACGTCAGGATAGTGCTAGGGGTGCCCCTCCCCTCTGGTCCGGTGGCCCCGGTGTCATCTTCTACGTCCGTCTTGGAAACTAGGGTTTTACTCAGTGAGGGAGTGTGCAATTTTTGCACACGGGGGTCAAATTTGGAAAATCATCCACCGGGAACTTGTGGCTAGTGTTCCCAGCTGGAACCCACCTAGACACACTTGCATGACTCCCTGGAACCCGGTTTGGCTGCACGGTTGGATTTCTATGCCCCCGACAGGTATCCAGTGGCCCTGATGTCATCTTGTACGTCCATCTTGGAAACTAGGGTTTTGCTCAGTGAGGGAGTGTGCAATTTTTACACACGGGGGTCAACTTTGGAAAATCATCCACCAGGCACTTGTGGTGGTGATGATGAAGATGGTGATGATGATGAAGGCATTGATGATGACGGCAATGGTGATGAAGATGATGACAATGATGATGAAGATGGTGATGATGATGGACACGGTGATGAGGGACCTACAGATGACAGTGATGATGAAGATGGTGATGATGATGGTGATGGTGGTGAGGTTGATGGTGATGGTGATGGTGATGATGGAGATGGTGATGGTTCCATCTTGCATCCAAAATATGGAGATGGTGATGGTGATGAAGATGGTGATGATGATGAAGATGGTGACGTTGATGATGATGGTGATGGTGGTGAAGTTGATGGTCATGGTGATGGTGATGATGAAGGTGATGGTTCCCTCTTGCATCCAAAAGATGGAGATGGTGATGATGATGAAGATGATGATGAAGATGGTGATGATGATGAAGACAGTGACGTTGATGATGATGGTAATGGTGGTGAAGTTGATGGTCATGGTGGTGGTGAAGTTGATGGTCATGGTGGTGGTGATGAAGGCGTTGATGATGATGGTGATGGTGATGATGATGAAGATGGTGATGATGATGAAGGCGTTGATGATGATGGTGATGGTGATGAAGATGATGACAATGATGATGAATATGGTGATGATGATGGACACTGTCATGAGGGACATGCCCTCAAGATTCCTTCAACCCCCAAACATGCCCTTTCAAAGATTTTTTTTATCTTTGAGTGTGGTATGGGTGCCAACATGAGGTTTTGTCTACTAAGGATGGATATGCACACCTATGGAAACCTTCTCAATGGATGGAAAACCTAATATTATCATAACATTAGTAAAGCTTACTCCAACATGTAGTAATACCCCTCTATCCCTTCCAGACAAAATTCGACAACATTTGGGGTATTGGGGTAACAAGTTGGTGTGTTGAGGTGGATATAGCCTAAAAAATACACCTCATAGTAGTCATTTATTGTAATGTCAACTATACATGTGTTTAAGTCAACGTGTCTACATAAAATTAGATCGCTATCACATAATGATAAATTAAGGAAGTCCTAATTGTAAATGGTAGTGAATGCGATGGTCATCATGTTAGGGTTAACCTTGACTCGGGAATGAGTCAAAGGTGGTTAGGTCTAGCACATGGTTTTGGGCACATGGTTTGTTGTAGCCCATGGTATTGGCCGAAGGTATTGCATGCAAAGAAGCCTTTATAAGGCTTGGAGAGGCTCCATTGTAAAGTGGCCTGGAGGTGAGTGGGTGAGCTCACTTGGCCTGGATTGGTCGGTTAGGTCAAGGGTAATGAAGATCTTCATTGGGTGTTGGTTTTTTCCCCGTATGGGGTTTCCAGGAAATTGTGTGTCTATTATTTCATTGCTTGTTTCAGTTTATTTCTCTCTCATGTAATTATGTGTGCTCGTATAACCTAACAACTGGTATCAGAGCTTGGTTGTGCTCTTAAAGAATGTTGTGAGTGTAAGTGTGTAGAAGAAGATCATCGTAGATATGTTGGTGCCACAGTTGCAGCCTGAACAATTTGCATCCAGTAAAGGGCGTGAAGGAGCAGAGTTGAATGTAGAAGTGATGCCTGCGTGAAGTGCAGATCCATGGAAGAAAAAATGAAAATTTGTTCTGACTAGATCTGGTTGTGGCCACATGAGATCTGTTGTGAATCCAGATCTGTGTTGATAGAAAGAAGGTCGTGGGATTGCAGAACCCACACGAGAAAAATAAGGATTCTTGGTGAAAAGAGAAGCTTCTATGATTCTGCGTGAAAACCTGTTTTCCAGAGCTGTGAATGCGTATATGTTGTTGTCCAAGAGGAGAAACTTGGCCACAAGAAGAAATCCTCCACCAAGGGCGTTGTTATTTTTTTTGGGAGCAGAAGTGAAGATGCCCAGTTCGCTGATAAACAATAGTGATCTGCCACCACAGAGAGGGAGCCGCATGAAAGCACAAAGGAAGGGCCGTCGTGGGAGGGCCAGCCTGTAATCCTGCTGAGGATCCCGTTTGTGGGTTGTAGCCGGTCCCGTGGAGCAGTGGAGAGCTCGTGAAGGAGCTTGAAGCCTGGTCCCGTGGAGCAGTGGAGAGCTCGCATGAAGGAGCCATCCCGTAAACCAGTGGTGAATCCGGACGTGGAGAAGAGCCACCCGTGAAGGTTGTGCGGTGGTGGAGGAGGTCGCTAAGAGAGAGAGAGCTTCCATCGTGAAGCTAGCGTGAGATTTGTGAGCTAATGAGGAGTCCTGATGAGTGCAGAGATCCGTTGAAAGATGACAGAGTTGGTAATCATGCAGAGGTGATCCAATTCATGAGGATAAAACACCAAGAAGAGCCATCGCGCATATTTTTTGGCCCGGGTCACTAGTGGAGGATGTGGTTTCTTGCGTGAAGCTACCAGGAGACCTGAGATCACAACAAGGATTGGAGGATATGATCCATTGAGATGGAAGAAAGTCGACTACATGTGGTCAAACCCTATATCTTTTCCAGATAAAATTCATGATATGTTGAGAAGAGAACCAACGTGGAGGCTACGTGCTTGAGGGTGTTGAGTGGAAGCACCATCATGTAAGAGGAAGGCTATGTAGGGAATATTGCTTGAGGCCACAAGAATGAGCATGCTCAAGCTGGAATGTGTTTGCAGATCTTTTGAGATATGTCCAATATGAGGTCAAAAGATACCTCTAATCGTGGTATTGGGATTGAGAAATCTAAAGACCCATGATGCTTAAATATTTACTTGTTCGTGCATGCCAATGTAGAGATACACACTATATTTTGCAGGCTTAAATATGCATGAACGTGTGGGTACCTTGGCTAAGCACGCGTTTGGAGCATCTGAGGGCACAATTCGATTGAGCACAATGGCTAGAAGTATGGCGTGAAATGATTAATGATGAAGCCAATAGAGTGAAAATGGACAAGACCTCGGCTGCTTGGTTTGGAGCTGTGTAGATTGAGCATGGAGAAGAGCACCACTTGATTTGGTCAACAAAGACATAGGCAAGTTGAGGTGCAGCGAGTGATGAGCAATGCCAAAGCATAAGAAAGCAAGCATGGAAAAGCGAGAGGTTGAAGCAACGGATGGTGATGGTGTAGTCACCATTGAAGACACATGAAAAACAAAATTGAAAATGGAGTAGTTTGCATGTAAAAGGGCATATGGTTGTAAGACCTAGTAAGGCATGCATACCCCTGGTAACTCACCGGTAAAGTCGGGAGAAATACCTAGGTGATAGGGGGCTGTATGTGAGATTCCTCAGTTAAAAATTTGAGGGGGGTTGGTTTTTACTCCAAGTCAATTTTAAAGGGGGGATTGTTAGGGTTAACCTTGACTCGAGAATGAGTCAAAGGTGGTTAGGTCTAGCACATGGTTTTGGGCACATGGTTTGTTGTAGCCCATGGTATTGGCCGAAGGTATTGCATGCAAAGAAGCCTTTATAAGGCTTGGAGAGGCTCCATTGTAAAGTGGCCCGGAGGTGAGTGGGTGAGCTCACTTGGCACAGCTTGGCCGGTTAGGTCAAGGGTAATGAAGATCTTCATTGGGTGCTGGCTTTTTCCCCGTATGGGGTTTCCAGGAAATTGTGTGTCTATTATTCCATTGCTTGTTTCAGTTTATTTCTCTCTCGTGTAATTATGTGTGCTCGTATAACCTAACACATCAAATCAAAGGTGGCTATATCCGTGAGTGAGAATTAATGAGCTAGCTATACATTGTGCTCAAGGTTGTCCTATTTGTATGGTGACAATTGATTAAGAAATGATTCCATAACTTGGTTATTAATTTGTTGCATGATCTTAAGTGGACAAAATGGTCAAAATAAATACTAGTGATGACATTTCATTATGTAGAGTATGGACATTTTGGATCTCATTATGTAGAGCTATTAAAAATCATGTTGGATCTCATTTTAACCTTTTGACGACAATGGACATTTTCTATTTTTAAGTATTCTTTTCCTAGTACTCAAGTTCCCAATATATATCTTATGTGCCATGAGGTGTGATTTATCCATCCATTTATTCCATTTGTTTTTAGATTAATTCTCACACATGATTTTGTTTGAGTTAGCCTATGTTTACAATGTTTTCTTAACATAAATACCATTAGAAGCTTTTACATATGGAAAGATAAACCAAGCTGAACTATGATATCCAACTTCTCTTCTAAGATCTGGGTAGAACCCGAATTTACACAACATCACATCATGATACACACAACATGAGACAACCACATTAGACAACGAGATATATAAATCACATAACTGAAAATCCATGTACATCGAGGCTACAAATACTCATCCAAACATATACAATTTCTGGCGAATAGTGGAACATGGTTCTCAATGTACGTACAATGGCAACTCGTGTCCTACACAAAATGCGACAACTCATGTCGTAGATACAAAATACATGGCAACTGGTGCCGTAGATACAAAGTACATCAAAACTGGTGCACAAAAGTGCCACATCGTGGCTAAGGTACATAACATGTGGTGTGTCAAGAATTGTGACCACTGCCGTCACTCCTAGGCGCAGATCCAAAGTTGATCTTCCTACTCTTCGAGCTACCGATGCCTCGGGTCTTGCTCCGTCTAGGAGTAGACCGTCTCTCCGGGCTATGGAACAAATTATATAAGATACCGTCATTTTCAAGCATTTTCAACATTTACCACATTTATAAAACAAATGTAGAAGTCGAATCTTAAATAAATCACCTCTGAAATAAGTGGGAAACGTTGGATAGGTGTCCTGGATCTACAGAGCCTCTCAGCGATTCCAGCCTACAACATTTACAACAATCATTTCATTGAAAAGTCATAATTGCTTAAATTAATTTTTGTTAATGCATCAAAATATTTTCATAAATTAGCTTGATTCTCACCGTGAACACCTCCGATGATGGACATGGCTGGGCTTCTGGGATAGTAGGTGGAGCAGATGGCCGGAAAACCAGCTCCGATGCAGTGAGGGGGGGGGGGGCGCAGATGTAGTGGAAACCACTACAGGTGCAACCATTGGAGATACTGATGAGGATATTGGAAGTGTAGATGCCACAATAGTGGCGGGAAGTGGGGATGATATGGTGGGAGAAGACACATTGGTATGGGGTGGAGGAGGACCATGTGGACGATGAACCCCTACCGGTTATAGGATAGAGGGTATTGAACTAAAAGGGCTACGAGGGATGTTGAGGGATGGTGCATGGGAGGGAAGTCCTGCATGGAGGGAGGAGGATGGACAAATGGGAGGTTTTGGATGAAGAGGGGAAGGTGGAAGGAAGGGGGGGCGTGGACGAATGGGGGAGGATGGATAGACATTGGGGCGTGGATAAATTAGGGAGGTTTTATGGACGTGGGGGGGGGGGGGCGAGTGGGGGATGATGGATGGAGGGGGGGAGTATGGCCGGAGAGGGGGGGGCTGAATGGAAAGGAGAGGGTGGAAATTGGGAGGGGTCTAGATGGAAGCAAGGGAAGGGAATCATGGGAGAGGGTGGATACATAGGATTAAAATGGGGAGACGCAGCTGCTGGTGGCACCTACATATACATTTGTAATATCATAATTTAGTAAAAAAACAATAAATTAAACCATAGTAAGTCATAACAAATCAAATTAAAAGCATGTTTATCACTACACATTGTACCTGTGTATATGGTGATGTGCCAATCCATGGTGGGGGCGGTTGATCACCGTAGTCACGGAACACCCGTGGACAACAAAATGCATGCATGTTATGGACATGTTAAACAAGTCATTATCTAGGAAATCAAGATATTCAAAAACATTGTAAGAACGATCAATGTGTATGACATAAATATAAATACTTGGGTAATATAAATGACATAAGTAATAACAAAATTGTGTCAGGTACTGAAAATACCTCCGTGTGGGGTGCCGCAATTTCAGTTGCAGCTGCCATTACTGCATCCAGGTTGGGAGATTCTACGTTCTCCCATCTTGGTGTATCAGCTCTGAATAACTTTACATTGAAATAATAGTTTAAGTCAAACAAAAATACTTTAAAAATAATTTACAATTTATCAAGTGATGATTGAAAACACATTAAAAAAATTGCTGACCTGATCCATATAACAGCCCTCGATCGGGCCAGGGAAAGTGTGCCCGCAATGGGGACAAAGATGTGGAATTGTCCCCGAAAAACTGGAATGCCCAGCATGGCTACCATCGGTCATGGGTCTATCCTGGCCCTGTCATGAAGGCCCTACACTTGGATCTCTATCAAGGTCACCCGAACTCTCCACTTTAGTCGCTGCTACAAAGGAGGTGTGTATGAGGAGTCCACGAGCAACATTCCTCATTGCCACCTCGATCTGATCAAGCTTGTGGGGCAACTGAGGTGGCTGGGGAGAGGGGTTGGAGTCGTGCCTCGGAGCTGGTGGCTCTCTTAGTGGGTTCCTCCTGGAAGCAGGTCGATCTTGGGCAGAGCCACGCCCAACACCCTAGAACTCAGTTATGTCAAAATAGTTGACATGTAAACCAAGGAAAAACTGAGCCCATAGTTGGCGAAGGAAGTACTGTGGAACCTCCCTATTATTGCAGGGAGGTTTATCGTACACCATGAACCACCTCAGCATCCAAATGTCCCTCCATGGTTGGTAATGACACCAATCCATGTAAACACGTGGCTTTGTAATGCTCGATGGTTGGTTTTTTTTCGGTTCAGTGAACATACTATATAATTGGGCTTTTGTAATGTTCAAATATTTTATTGCTTCCTTGGAGATGCCCGTGGAGTAGTACTCCCACATCCTAGCTCTAAATTGAGTCATGTCGGTCAATTGCTGGTGTGCATGGATGAGGGAGTCGATTGAGTTCTCAATTGACGTGGCAAGAGACAATCGAGATGGTTCCCCCGATTTTCTAAGTTTGCAAGTGTTCACTCACATTTCATTTACATAATGGTTAAGGTCATCTTGTTCAAAATTGGGTTGGGGGTTTTGGTTTTGTTCGACATTTGGATTGTGTTCACGTTTTTCTTCGGCATTGGGTCCAAGGTTTGGGTTTTCTTGTGTTCCACCGGACTCGGGTTTAACATCTTGTTCACTCATTGTCTTAGTTTACAATCTGTAATAGAAAATTGATTCATTGTTTTCAAAATTTGGGAATTATTTACAATTAAATAAACAAAAAAATCAAAAGATTGACACAAATAATGAATAAAATGAAAAAAAAATGTGATATTTACCTATTAATTGAAGTGTTGATGAGTTTGTGGGTGTTGTTGGGTGGTTTTGGAGTTGATTTGGCCTCCTTTGGTGGTTGAATCGACACGCACACGGAGGAGGAGGACATGCTTGGCCAAATGGAACAATGGGAAATTGTGCTCTGTTTTTTTTTTAACAAAGGCACATGCACAACACCGTTGCGCGCACGCGCCAACCACACGCACTTGCCAGCTATGCGCACGCACCTCGACTCGGTACCGAACCTAGCAGCTCGTGCGCGCTGCCTTAGGTGCATACATGCCATTTTTATTTTTCGCTAGCGCGCCCCCATTGCAACAAAAATGGGGACCATCTTCGTGCGCCCGCCCATAGAAGAGAGAGTGATGATGATGATGATGATGATGATGAAGACGATGACGATGATGTTGATGAGATGGTGGTGAATATCATGATTAAGATGACGATGATGACATCTTCATCATCATCATCATCATCATCTCCATCGTTGTCTCCATATTCATCATCATCATCATCCTCATCGTCATCTTCATCATCTTCATCATCATCATCATCATCATCATCATCATCATCATCATCATCATCATCATCATCATCTGCATCATCATCATCATCATCATCATCATCATCATCTACATCATCATCATCATCATCATCATCATCATCATCATCTACGTCATCACCATATTCATCATCATCATCATCTTCATCATGATATTCATCATCATCATCATCATCATCATCTTCATCACCATCATCATCGTCTTCATCATCATCTTCATCTTCATCACCATCAACATCTTCATCTTCATCTTCATCACCATCATCATCTTCATCTTCATCATCCTCATTATCATTATCTTTCTCTCGCCCATTCTAATATTTCAAAACATAAATTTGTGAAGATTATAACGCACACACGTTATGTAATCACATAACGAGAGCGCGTTATGTATCCACATAACGCTCGCGTGTTGTTTATAACATTGAGCGCCAAAACACTAAAATTTGAATTTAAATACAACGCGCACGCATTATTTGAATTTAAACATAACGCACGCGCATTCTTGAGCGCCTAATCACCTACTCCTCCCGCGCTTGCGTGTCAGCCACTGTCCTATGTGGCTGGTTCGGTCTTACCAAACCTATGCTAGGGAATTTTTAGACCATATCTAATTTCACATTTTCAACATTTTTCTGAGTATGCATGTTTTTCACCGCTCTCTACAGCATGACATACCTGACCATTATTGACAAAATTTTAGGCATAGATAGAATTTTTTATGCAGATTCCAAATATGTAATTTAAAAAAAAAATTGAGATTTTCTATTTATTTCCTAATTTTCTTGTGCCATCACTCCGTTGGTAAAAAAACATACTGTTAGTGTTTATTCCGTAACTTTTTCATTTCACAACCATTTAAAAAAAAACTTGTATGCTGCACTAGAGGACACCGAACTCTACATGCTATAAAAAATCCAAGTCAAAATAACTCTATTAAGACCTTCAAAGGCTGCACCCACAATTGATGTACCATTCTCGAGGTTTGATCACTTACATAATTAAAAACAAATTAAAAATTAAACATTTAATTTTGGAAAAATAGCGCTGCACTAGTGCTATGGGCTCTATACATGTCTACCGATTTTTGTATCCTGAAACCATCATTTAGGCATTGAAAGGATGCACCCACAAAAACATATACCTTATCATTTGCCAAAAAAATAAAACGTGACTGTTAGAAAACATGAAACTTGACATAGCTATGCAAATTTTCAATACATAAAAGTTATATATTCGGAAACATGATTTAATTTCCTACATTTCATATTTTTTACTCAATGCAAGATATTTTGTGCAAGTATCTCAAAAAATCCAAGTAAGTTGAGGGATGCCTGATTTTTCAGTTTTCTATTGCATCTAACGCACCAAAAGTGACCCTCATTAGCTTGCACATGCCCATAATTGTTTTTGGTCAGTGGTAACTAAATTATTGTGTGGCCATGTTAGATTACCTTGAAGTTTTCACATAAGGAAAGATTTGTTTGCAATGAAAGCAGAAATGGAGAACTAAAAAACTTATTGAAGATGCATATCTCTTAAGATCTAGTAAGTATAAAATGGTTTTTATGCTTTGCAGTTAATTAATGATTGTACATGTAGTAGTAGGTCGAGGAAGAGATGGTAGGTGAATCTGTTAAGAGAAGGTGAGAATGTGTAGAGGCATACAACTATTGCAGCTGAATAAGGTTCTAGAGGAAAGAACTAGAGAATACCAAAAGTCCAGGTTCAGGAGAGTAAACCTTGGTGAGGTATTGTGTGACAAGGTGAAAAAGACTTGTTATTGCAAAGGCTTATTGAAACTCACAAGTTAAGCATAAGGAAACTTAATTGAATCATGAAGCTACTACATAATATAATGGAATAAGACTAGAAAGACTCATGGACAGGAGCACATGAAATTTTTGTACCTTGGGTGTCTGATGTAGGCACGGGGGCTTCACTAGAAGGCAATATAATATCATGTTCATTCATATTGTGGTATTAAATATTCATGAAAACCTACAAATTATATTGCTTATATATTAAGGGGCAAAGGGTTTTTTTTATTTAATGTAACAATACAAAAATACTTTGGGGTCTTTTTTATATGGGTGGGCTGACAAATATCCACCAAATGGAGATGGCGGGATCACGGCCGGATGAGAAATCGGGTTGAGGCAAGGCTCAGGATTACCAGTACACAGGGAAATCGCATCTTGAGGCATGCTTGAGGCCAGGGGTTTCGTGGTGAAGTGGGTTTCCAGTCAATCATAGTCGAGAGACAATGGTCATTGATAGCCAATTGTTACCAATAGCACTCATCCAATTGTTACCAATAGCCTTGGAAGGCTCTAAACCTCCAGGGCCTTTTATAGGCCCTCGATAGGCCTTGGTGGCTTGAATACCCAACCACTCGTGCCTATTACAAGCCTTGGGAGGTTTAGTCAGCCTCCTAGATACCTAGCCCACAACAGGCTTAGTCAGCGATTGGGGAACTGCAACATGCAATCTAAATGTTGTACTATGTGCATTGGCTCTAGTGACATACAAGAAGTGATCTCCTATCTCTTCATTAGACCATTAGATGTTGCAAATCATCATGATATGTGGTTGAGTATTTGCATTGTGGGTGAAGTGATTTGCATCCAAAATATACATCGAAAGAAGAAAGGTGCATTGTAGAATGCATGTGGGGTCATAAGAGGGGTATCATATCAATATACTATGTAGAAATATAAAGGGGTATAAAAAATGTTAATGAAAAAATTGATACATACAATATCTAGTGAAAATAGTTTTTTTTTTTTTAATTGGGAAGGCATATTTGGAGGGGGTTAAAAAAACGATTTTGGAAGGTATTTTCCAATATTTAGTGAAATTAGGGGTATTGTTTCATATGCCATGAACGGATGTGCTATGATAGCAGTTTATTGAGTGAAGCCCCCGTGGATGTAGGAGCATAGGAAACATCTTTGTAAGAGGACAAGATACTAATGTAAATGTAATGAATGTAATGAAGCCTCTAGATGGTTCTGGATTATTCCACATAGAGAGTATTTAAATTATTTAAATTTCATGTAATAAGAAAGAATATGCAGAGTTAGTTAGTATAAATCGATATTTAAAGAGATATTAGGGATTTGACGTGATTTCTTTATCTATCTTTAGTGGAACTAGATTAGTCTTCTCACTACTTATTTAAACATATTCCAACATTGTAATAAGTGGAATCCTCTTTCCCTGATGAATATTAATCATCTTTTTATTTGATATTGAGATTCTAAGGATTGTATTGATTTTGTATTTAGTTCTTCGTGGAAATATCCCTTCAAGTACTATGGAATATATACTTTTGGGTTGTTAATAAATTCTTGTGATTATTTTCTCTATTTAATGTTTTGAGTTGTATTCACCGCATGCACTACATCAACAAACTTCTCAAATTAGTACATAGGAAAATAGCCATAGTAAAGGAAATCCTAGCTTTAATCATACACTATAAAATGTTGAATATACTTATAAAAATTTAGTTAAGAGGGCTCTTGAATTAGGTATTTTGCTAGAGATGGCTATAATAAACTAATATTCCATGTATCACCTTAGCTAAACTATGATTTAATTTTGAAACCTATGCCCATGACTAAATAATCCATGTCACAAGATCTGCTTGGTTTTCTCAGCTGATAATCTGAATCACTAGATCTTCTCAGGTTACATGTAGATTACAAATTTGTTGTAGGATGCACGTCGTCAATAAACTTGAGGAGATTCTCACCTTCCCAAAACTCTACATTGCAACAAAAACTCATTGTGTGTAGATAGTTTTGTTGAGAATTCTATCAATGTGCCATTGTTAATTTTGTATTGCAAAAAAAATACAAATGCTACTTCCATAGATAAAGTACAAGGGCATCCTATCATTACAATGAGTTACTACATTGTCTATTGAACATTAAGATGAGAGGCACTAAATTTACATCAATTATTGATTACAACCTAACTCACAATCTGTTATGCAGTTCACCACCAAAGATGTGAGTCATTCACATTAGCATGTCGGAATTCAATAGAGCATAAAACCTATAAGAGGAAACAATATCACTCTTGGGTAGATGAAATCAATAGATGAATTTGTTAGGCCATGCCATGAAACCAAATAGAACATTAGAATGTTGGCATATAATTCGTCTTATTTCAATGGGATTTAAAGACATATCCATGTAGACCTACATGACAAACCCTTGTGAGTCCATATGGTTAATTGCATATGTGTGGAAATTTTCCAAGTTGGAGTTTTATTGCAAAACATAAAACTTCACCATTAACCTTGAAGGTTTCTTGGATATTAGCCCTATAATATTCAACATTAGGATTTCTATAAATTAGAGTACAAAACATCAATGGAAAGAACACAACACTTCACTTCAAACAAACCCAATCTTTCTTGCAATTCAAGGAGAAAGTATAAAAATCAAAATATGAGTTTTAGCCATTCTAGGGAACTTATTAGTGAATAAATAGATATGAGAATACCCTTTTACACCAACAAAAAACAACAATATTCGTGGATCATTGAAGGAAATCCATATAGCAAGAAACATGAAATCTTGGGCCACATAAAATGAGTTGGTGTAGATCAACAATGCATTGATAAGGGTTGTTTCGTGAAGAGAAAATTGAAGTTTTCCAATTTAGGAGTTCACCACCATTTTGCATTAGAGTTCAACCTCCTTGTAATTGTTATCATCAAATCACACAATTGAAAGGTAAGTGATTTGTGTGCCAAATTTTGGGAATGGATCTATAATAATAGGTATATAAAGGTCTCAAGTCCTGTAACTATCATTAAGTAAATTTAAGTAGAGAAAATGTTAACATTTCATGTAAATGACAAAGTTTATATACCAGAAGAAAATAAAACTCTTTCTCATTCAAATAAAGAATCAATTCATGAGTTATCTTCTTACATGTTAATACAAGACCCTCAAACTTGTCCCTAATGGTTGTCCTTGTTATTTCAATGTTTCAATGACTTTATTAATTTTAAGTAAATATAAAATTAATATTTAAAAATATGGAAAAATAGTGGCACACAAGAACTAACTTTTAAGTACAAGAGTACATTTGTTTTCAAGAAATTCCATGATTTTGATAGTAAACTCCATCTTTAATGCAAACATATGCATTATGTTTTAAAGAAAAAATAACATAGCAATGTTACAAGAAAGTGAACTTCTCTGATTTATATCCATTTTCCATAAATAACAGTTACATATTTGTGAACCATATTCAATTTCATATGTTTCATTTTTTTACACTATACTATAATAAGTTGTGCATGTACCTCTAAAATTCCTCGTAGCCAACATATTGTTTTTTTCCATATTACCATTGCAACTAATGTGTCATGAGAGGGAAGCATTAGCTTGCACCAACCCCATAGTCAACCATGGTTAACTATGGTCAAACCATAGTCAACTTTGGTTAACCATGGTTAAAATAGTCATCCATGAAACATAGTCTTGACCATTGCTACCCAATGTCAACCATGGTTAACTAAAGTGAACCAAATAAATCCCTAGTCTAACCATGGTCTATGATTGTCAATGATAGTCAATGATAATAAAACATGGTAACATACAATCAACCATGGTCAACCAAAGTAATCCATGATCCACTAGTCAAACGTGATCAACCATGGTTAGCCATGTTTACCTATAGTCAACCATAGTCAAACATGGTCATCCCTAATAAAACATTATAAACCATACTAGGGATTGTTTACCATAGTCTACCACTGTTAACCATTGTATGACATTATTAACCATGTTCAAACTGGTTAGTACCATATTCAAACATGGTTAAAAAATAATGGTAAAAAATGGCTAAGGATGATTAGCTATGGTCAATAATCATTTATTACTCATAGTTAAGCATGGTCAAATATAGTCATCTATGGTCAAACATGGTTAACCTTAGTTAACCAAAGTCAACCATGGTTATCTAAAGTAAACCATGCTTAGATAGGTGTCAATGATAGTCAAACATAATCAACCATGGTCATTAGTCAACCATATTCAACCATGGTCAAACTTAATCATCCATGGTCACAAATAGTCACCCATGATCAACCATGGTTAAACATAGTCAACCATTATCAAACATAGTCAACCGTGACTAACCAATGTTAACCACAATTCACTAAATTCAACCATGGTAACTCGTAGTCTAACCTTGGTAATCCTTGATTGACATATTCAACCATAGTCTTCCATAATGAAACATGGTCACTAATAGTTAATCATGGTTAACCATGGTCAATGGTAGTTAATCATGGTTAACCATGGTCAATGTTAGTTAAACATGGTTAACAATGGTTAACCCTGATAAACCATTGTCAAATATCATATATATTTGATATTATTGATCTTGATATTATAATTAATAAATTCGCTAATCCTCTCCAATGGTTAAGCATAGTGACATATAATCAAACTTAATCAACCATGGCCATGGCAAAGTCAACCATACTCTACATTGTCACCAATGGTAAGTCATTGTTAAATATATTCAACCATTCTCAACCATGGAAAAATAAAGTCAACTACAATTCATTAAAGTTAACCAAGGTAATTGCTAGTATAACCCCGGTTAACCTTTGTTGATCATATTCAACCATAATGAATCATAGTCGATGAGAGTCAAACACGATCACCCATGGTCAAACATAGTCAACCATGTTTAAAGATGTTTGACTAAGGTCAACCATAGTCAAAGAAGATGAACATTGGTAAGGTACATCACACAGTTGGCCAATCTAAGTCAACCATGGTTAGCCATGGTAAAAAAATAGTCAAAATTAGTCACCCATGGGAAAAAATAATAAACCATGGGTACCCAAAGTCAATCATGGTTAAATAAATTCAACCACATAAACTCCTAGTATAAGATCAAACATGATTAACCATGGTCAACCATGTTTACCTATGATTACATATGGCCATCATTGGTTAAACATTGTAAACTACTGGAGGCATTTTCTGCCATAGTCTACCACAATCATCCATTCTCTAAATTCCTTAACCATGCTCAAACATGGTTAACCATGTTTAACTCTAGTCAACTATATTTAAACATTGTCAAACATGGTAAACAATGATTGACCATGGTTAATAATCATTTCTCGCTTGATAATTAACCATGTTTAGGTATGGGAAAACATAGTCAACAAAGGTGAAACATGGTTAAAACCTTAGCTAACCAAAGTCAACTATGGTTAAATCTAAAGTCAACCATAGTGAGATGGGCATCAATAATAATCAACCATGGTCATTGGTTAGTCATCATGGTCACACATAGTCAACCATGGCCAATCGTAACTAACCAAAGTCAATCATGACAACCCTTCATTTAACTTTGATCGACCATAATCAAACACATTCAACCATATGAAACATGATCAATAACACACAAACATTAAGAATAGTGAAACCTTGATCGACCATATTCAAACACATTCAACCATATAAAATATGGTCAATAACACACAAACATTAAAAATAATGATTAAACATGATAAATCATAGTCAAATATCATATTTTAATACTATTAATATTAATATTTTAATTATAAATTTACTAATCCTCTTCGCACTCAACCACAATCAAATATCATAGAAATTTTAATACTATTGTTCTTAATATTTTAATTTGTAAACCTATCCATCCTCTTCCACATTCAACCATAATCAAATATTAAAAATATCTTACTATTCATGTTAGTATTTTAATTTATAAATTTACTATTCCTTCATCACACTAGCTAATGCATAATTAAGTAGTTGATATGTATTTATTCAATTAGTTTTTCATTGAATAAGTAAAGTTTTATGAACCATTTTATTATAAAACGACGGATTCAAAGCAACACGTTCACCCAAAGGAAGCTCTTGAGCATAAAAAAGAGAGAATTCGATTAGAATTCCGAGTCACGTTATTATTATTTTCCTCGATTCTTTCATTTTATCAGTATATCTGGACCATTGTGGAAAAGCGGATCCGAAGGAAGTTCTAGCCATGGCGATTGATGGCTCAGATAACCAAAGCGTGGCAGCCGAAGAGCAATGGCAAAAGGCTTTGGACAAGGTTTTCAAGGCCGTGGTTGTTCTTCGAGGCACTTCCCCTCGGGCATTTGATACGGACAAAGCGGGAAATTTTGGTTTCACCGGTTTCATCGTAGATAAAAAACGAGGCATTATTCTCACCACCAGGTATGTCGTCCAGCCAGGGCCTCTGGTTGCAGACGCTACGTTCTTCAATGGCGAGGAGATTCCAGTTTACCCTTTATACCGTGACCCTGTTCATGATTTTGGATTTTTCAGATTTGATCCAGCAGCGCTTCAGTTTATGAAATGCGAGGAAATCCCTCTTGCACCAGAAGCTGCAGCTGTTGGATTGGAGATCCGGGTGGTGGGTAATAACGATTATGAGAAGGTGTCAGTTATGGCAGGAACCTTGACCCAACTGAATAGAAAGGCCCCTTCCAACGATGAGTTTGATGAATACAGTGACTTCAATACCTTTTATATGCAGGCAGCTTTGGCGACAAAAACAGGGACAGTTGGCTCACCTGCGATTGATTGTCGTGGACAAGCTGTTGGACTAACTGCTGACTTCAAAGAAGAAAGCTTTTCTTCATTCTTTCTTCCACTGGATAGAGTGGTAAGGGCGTTGAGAATTATACAGAGGTGCAAGGACGAGGACGAGTGCAACATTGAAGTCCATATTCCTCGAGGCACACTTCAGATGACCCTTGTTCACAAAACATTTGATGAAGCACGTGGATTAGGGCTTCAGCCCAAGACTGAACAGCTTGTAAGAGAGGCTCTCCCAACAGAGACGGGACTTCTTGCAATAGATTCGGTGATTCCCGGAGGTCCTGCCGACAAGATGCAATTAGAGACCGGAGATTTACTTGTACGTGTGAATGGGGAAATTGTAACAAATTTCTTGAAGCTCGAGACAGTGCTTGATGATTATGTTGGATATAATATCTATTTAGAGGTTGAGAGGGGTGGTGTTCCTCTGTGTGGTACGTTGGATGTCCAAAACTTGTATTCTATAATTCCTCATTATTTCTTGGAAATAAGTGGTGGCGTGATTCATCCTCTATCTTACCAACAGGCTAGGAATTTTGGCTTTAAGTGTGGTCTCGTATATGTCGCGGAACCGGGGTTGATGCTGTCAAGGGCAGGGGTTCCTCGCCATGCCATCATTCAAAAATTAGATGGGAAGGAAGTGACACAAGTCCAAGATTTTATAACTATTTTGTTGGGAGAACCTATAGGGACAGTTTTACGTTTAGAATTTGTGAGCCCTGAAGCTCAAAGTCGGACTGTTTCTGTGAAGGTTGATAGGCATGATTGGTATGGGGAGCCTGGACTCTACATTCGAGACGATGCGACTGGACTGTGGAAAAGGATGCCTGTAACCGAATGTTTTTCCATTTCTTCTGCTTTCAGAGAAAATAAAAAACTCGAACCGGTGTTTACATGGGATTTATATGATAGCATTGTAATGGGTAATTCCGAAACATTTTTTTCGAATGGCGCTGAGAAATCCATTGAGCCAGCACTAGCCGATGTTGAGACCTTTATACCACCAATTATCTCTGATAACGGTGCAAAATGTAAACGTTTTCAGGGAACAGGGTTGGTGATCTATCATTCTAAAACCATTGGAATAGTTGCCGTTGATAAGTATACAGTGCCCAGTTATATGGCAGATGTTCTCGTAGCATTTGCTGTACTCCCAGTGCAGTTTCCTGGAGAGGTTGTTTTTATGCACCCTGTACACAATTATGCATTAGTAGCATATAATCCTGCAGCGCTAGGTGAAGTTGGGTTTGCAGCTGTACATGCAGCTGCTCTTCGTCCTGAATCTACTCTACATATCGGTGATGCCGTATATCTTATTGGGTTGAATGCGAAATTACATGCTAAATCACGGAAGTCCATTGTCACAAATCCGGTGGCTGCCTTGAATATTGGTAAGTTTGCTTCTCCCCACTATAGAGCTATGAACATGGAGGTCATCGAATTGGATGCAGATTTTGGCAACAGTTTCGCGGGTGTACTAGCAGATGAGCATGGAGGGGTTCAAGCATTATGGGGTATCTTTTCTAAGCAGGTGGGGGGGGATATCTGCAAATTTGTTCGAGGAATTCCGATTTATTCCATTAATGAAGTCTTACAGAAGATTATATATGGTACTAAAGGTCCACGTTTACTTATAAATGGAATCCACAAGCACATGCCTCTTGTCCGTATTTTAGGGGTTGAACTTGATGCAAGAGAACTTTCAGAGGCCCGTCTCTTTGGATTAACCGAGAGGTGGGCTACAAAGTTAGCAAGAAAGGATCCGGTGAGACGACAAGTGTTATGGGTAAAACTTTGTTTCGCTGGATCACAAGCCCAGTGTATGTTGGAGCAAGGGGACATGCTTTTAGCCATAGATGGGGAGCCAATTACCAGTTTTCGTGAAATTGAGAATGCCTGTCAACGTCTGGATCTGGATGGCTGCCAAAATCAGGAAGGAAATTTAAGAATGACAATTTTGCGTCGGGGTTTGGAGATGGAGCTTCTTGTGGGAACTGATGTAAGAGATGGGTTTGGAACTACACATATATTCAGTTGGTGCGGATGTCTTGCGCAGAAGCCACACCTAGCAGTTGCTTCCTCAGGGTTTTTGCCAGCAGAAGGGCATGGGGTTTATCTTTCAGATGTGTTCGCTGGAACTCCTTGTGAGAGATATGGACTTGATGGATTAAACCTGTGGATTGTGGAAGTTAACGGAAAACCAACCCCCGATCTACAAACATTTGTAGATGTAACAAAAGAATTGGAGGATGACAAATTTGTCCGTGTAAAGACAATAGGCTTGGATGGAAAACCTCGTGTTTTTACACTGAAGCAAGACCTACACTATTGGCCTACCTGGGAACTCACCTTCGATCCCGAAACTGCAACATGGAGTCGAAAAACCATTAAAGATCGATCAATGGGCTAAATGCTACTCAGAACATGGCTTATAAATTAAAAATATATATATATAATTAAAAATTTAAAGCTTTAAACTTATGTAAAACTAATATTAACACTAACTTAAAGGTTTAAATAACTCTAAACGCCAAAAATATATAATTACTAATAATCTTCTCATGAGCAAGTAATGATATGTACACCTCCTTTCCTACAAGGTCCCTTTGAATGTTGGTTTCTACTCACTTAATTGGGTTGGATTTGTACGTACTCAATATGGATTGGGTAGTAAGTGTTCAAAAGTACTGCTCTTTTCAAATTAGGTGCTTTTTGTTTTTCTCAATGGACAATGTTTTTGTTCTGAAGCACCAAAACTGTTGATACTCAAAACAACATGGTTTGATAAATAAAATTATAAATATCTTTGGAGGGATGTTCAAGGAGATGATGGGATGGAATCCTATGTTGCCTTTAAAGCTCATAGATAAATATGATACAAATGATTGATCAATAACATATAGTACATAAATGAAATGAAAGCAAGGTTGAATTAACTTAACTCAATACAAGGATGCTTTCAAAACTATAACGTAATGGATTAACGAATCTATGTGAGGAGGCCTATCTAACCATGCACACATTAATTTCCAAAAGAGAAATTTATTAATTAAAGTAATGAAAAGATCAAATAAATAAATTGTAAAATAATTACAAGATAACAAAAGGCTTAGAAATTAATAATTAGTCAGAAGCATGTAGATGCAACAATAATTAGATCTATTCTTATACTTAAATAATATTATATGTTCTTAATATGCAAAGAGAAATCAACATAATATTTTGATTTGAAATTTTAAAATTCAGCATGATATTAATACAATAACAAGTGAACTTAGCTGAATTCAACCAATAAAACAACCTATATAAAATAATAGAACATTCAAAAATCAATCTAAAGAATGGCTATTTTTTTTCTTCCTAGGAATAGAACGTACCTCCAGCCGAAAGACACTCTGCCTTCACCCTAATGGATGGACCTAGACTAAATAGCCTTACCTACAACCTCTTATCTCCAATGCGAGATGATAGTTGCAAAAACATTCATGCATCTCTTGGCATTCAATTTGTATGCATGCGTCCATAATGAGGATAAGCCGCAAGTAATAGACGCTCACCCTCAGAATACCAATTAATAACATTGAGTTTCAAGTTTCCAATTTGCTTCTCAACACTTGTGATGCCTTTGATAGTGTGATATAATTGCAAACAAGAAAAGCATGGCTTGGGGATTGTTGTTTAATTTGTACATATTTGTAGTTTCAAACCAACTTTGATCTGTAATAACTACAATTAGGAGATCCACTCAAGCTAACTAAAATTTTGAGATCATTGTCTTTAATCCATCATAGCCAGGACTTCCTTTGAAAGCACATGATAATCATCTTTATATACATGGCCTCCCTGTATTCTCAAAAGCACAATCAAGTCACATATTATATGATGCTAAGGATAATGAGAAAATTATAAAAGGCAGTAGCAATTGAGCATAACGTAAACCAATTCTAAAGAAAATAATTATCCACCATATCCTCTGCAAAACAATGGTGCAACATAATACTCCACCCCTGGTCTAAGCAAGATAATAGCTTCTTTCTTCTACCCGCTCTTTCTATTATGGAAGTTGAGGTGGGATCGGCCCTTACCATCTGTGTATGTTTATTTGAGCATAGTTTTCTCTTGCCAACATTTTTGTTTCTTTTGAAGACTGTCGGGTTATCCCTATTCAATGCAACCTTTGCATTCTTTTGTCTTCCTTTGGAATGTATCTCTGCCAAAATTTCATTCATCCTCTAATTGTGATGATGGTCTTCTCATGTCTTCAGAGCAGGGCGTTTCTTTTTTTTTTTTACATAGAGATTAGGGTTTGGGTGTGTGTTGTTGGAGATAATTCCTCCCTCCATTTGTTTGAATCCACCAACCACCAGTACAAGAAGTTAATGCAGTAGGTGAAGTAAATATGCCTTGTATGAAGAGGCATCCATATGTAAACATGTATTTTGTGTTCATTTTAGGTTGAATGAATGAAATTGATATGGAAGAGCCACAGAGCTCCATTACTATTCATCCCCTGTTTTGTTTAAGCTTCCATTGAATACTCTGTTCCTACTCCCTCTCACAATTTGTCATGGTATCAGAGTTGAGAGTTATGAATCCTCCTTCACCAACCATGTGAAGGATCCTAGTGTTGTAAGAGTTACAACCAGAGTTGGTCATCCAAGCCAACTTGGTGCAAAGAAAGGAGTAGGAGCAGTCATCTCCATTGAGGTGAATCCCAGCCATAGTAGCTGGAAGAATACCAGAGCCACAATGATCTAGACAACACTGCTAGTGTGGAGCAGCCACCATTAGTCAACCGCATTTTGAAGTTAAGAAGGCACCTGAGTGAAGTAAAGAGCCACCGACCGAGAAAGTGAAGGAAGTTGTCGACCTTGGTGTAAAGAAACAGAGAGTTCGAGCTTGTAGGGGAATCGTGAGTAGCAGAGAGACCTTCCATCCAAACAGTGAGGGCCCGATCCACATAGTTCCAGAACCATGAAGGCCCGGGAGGAACCGTGAGGACACCTTCAGACATCAAGGCAGAGAAGGAGGGCCATGGGGCCATTTTGGGTCACTTGGAGGGATTGATTATCCATAAGAGCTAGACGGCATCGTTGGCAAGGTTTTGAGGTTTGGACAACCATTAGAGGAGCGCACATTCCTCCATCCAAAGCACACAAATCCTGCAGTATTATGCATCCAAGCCTGCCATTCTACCAGACATAGGAAATATTAGACCGATAAGTTTCTTCAGCCTCCTCAAAACATCGAAGTGTAAGCAGCAAACCAGCAAGCTCTACCCTGAAACCTAGCTTGTCAACTATTTTTGTTTCTTTCTATTTTAGTTCATGCACTTCTCTTTCTAGAGCTCCACATTCTACCAAAAGAAGTACCTTGTATAATAACATTTCACTATGCTCATATCGCTCATTATCAGGAGGATAGTCTCCTTCTTGTGTTCCTTCATAAGCTTCTAGAATCTCTGCAGCTTTGCTCGGATTAGAATTTAAACAGTGCGCAACAGCAAAGCTAATTCAATTGTTGTGATTATTGGGCTTTAGAGTTAATAGTTGTTTCCTTGTTTCCACAAATCCAACCAAATAACGCATTTGTGCCTGTAGAAGGGAAAGGTCGTGAAGAATTTGAAATTTTTTTGGATCTATCTTCAATGCATTAAGATAGCATTTGATCGCTTCCCTATAATCCCGATTTGAGTGGTGGAGAAGACCATAAACATGCCAGCAAACATGGATTTTTAAATTATTCTTTAAGCCCTGGTGCACTAGGTCATGAGCATCTTCCTTACGATCCATGCAGTTGAATATCAACCCCTTCATTGCCAATGTCTCTCCATGGTCTGGAAATTTTTTCGGTATGGAATCGACAGCCTTAAGACCCTCTGAATTTGACAAAATAAAAAATAGAGTGTTTGTGCATTAAGGGGGTGTTATTGACAGATTTTGCATCCAGCAAGCAAACTTATATTTTTTTTAGGGGGCGATAAGGGAAGAAGAAGCAAGTAGGAGACTTGCATGAAGAAGACAAATGCTGAAGCACCAAATTTGCAAACAAAGAAGAGAAGAAATGGGAAAAAGAATGAGGATCAGACAAGCAAGGAAGCATGAAGATGAGTGGAGTAGAGTGTGTTTTCCATCACCTCCACCATTAAACAGGAAGAACTTCGATTTATGGTCAAGTAGAATGTGGGTTTATCTATGTTATGTAGATACACTTATTGACCACAATGATGAAGCAAGGGATGCTTTAGCCTTGCACCTCATCCAACAAGTTGTGGATGTAAATATTTTTTGCAAGATTGCAGCAGCAAAGACTTCCAAGGAAGCCTGGAGAATCTTGGAAGAGGAATTCAGTGAAAGAGGGAGTGACATGTGCAAGCAACCAACAATGTCAAAACATGTTGAAGAAGTAGCAGAAGATAAGCCTGCAGTTGAAGCAGAAGATAGCCAAGCTATTAGTGAATCCCATGATGAAGTAACCATAGCTGCAGTTGAATGCTCACATGAAATGGTTGAGGACTCTGTCATCCAAGCAGAGCATGATAAGTTTGAGAATAGTGAATCCCACTGTGCAGAGCCACAAGTGGATGAAGATGAAAAAATTGATGTTGATGATGAAGAAGCTGCCAACCCAACAATTCTTGAAGATGAAGCTGCCATATCAGCAGCAGAAAATGATGAATCAACAACTCAAGCAGTTGCAGGATGGCCAGTAGAGGCTGAATGTGAAAAAGATGAAGAGCTCATGAAGACCATGCCCATGAGGGTAGAAGTTTTTCCTAATAGTTTAGATTTTTGTGCATGTGTAGGTGCATATAGAAATTAGCCTAAAATTGAGGAAAACGTAAATGAATATGCTGATGATGAAATTATTCAATAATTTTTGGACAATGTGATGTCTTGGTTTGAAGCAGAGACTAGTGAAGATTGCAAAGAAGGCACAGAGATTGAAAAAGAAAAAGAAGGCATCCTAGAGTATGCCAAGAATGAAGAAGAAGGCAGCATTGAAGCTGCAAAGATGAATGGAAAAGAAAGCAGCCTTGTAGCTGCAAAAGATGAAGAAAATTTGTTTAATGGAAGGCTTGAAGAGAAATTGTGTTATGATGAAGATGATGAAGATGAACTAGTTGAAGACATTCTTATGAAATGGAGTCCTAAAGAGATCAGGCATTATTATCAATTGTTAGTGTGGCAGTTGGTCACTGAAGAGGTTGATGGAAACGAGAAGAAAAAATGCATATGGGATCCAAACATTCCCATATCCAAGCAATTGAAAATGTAGAAATTTGAATCATTAGCCCATGATGTTGAGGGCATTATGAACCTGATTGAAGATGAAGACGCAAGCCAGAAAGCCATTGAAGAATTTGTAGATTTTTATGGAAGAACAAAAGTTGAAGAAGAAGGTGAGAATGAAGAAGAAGGTGAAGAAGAATGTTGAGTTCAAAGTGTGGAGCAGAAAGAAGAAAAAGTAAACATGTTCCATATCCTACAGCAAAGTAAATCAAATTTCTGGGTCTATGAATGTAAGCCTAGCTGAGACTTAGACCAACAGGCATGATGAATATTTGAAATTTGAAAAGTATGTAAGCCCACAGAGGCCTAATATCTAATGTTGTAGCATGTTAGCACTTAGTTTGTTTATGGTAGGAATTATGGGGGAGTATTGGAGATAATTCCTCCCGCCATCTGTTTGAATCCACCAAACACCATTACGATAAGTTAATGCATTAGGTGAAGAAGTAAATATGCCTCATATGAAGAGACATCCATATGTAAAAATGTATTTTGTATTCATTTTAGGTTGAATGAATGAAATTGATCTAGAAGAGCCGCAGAGCTCCATTACTATTCATCCCCTATTTTGTTTAAGCTTCCTTTGAATACTCTGTTCCTGCTCCCTCTCACAATTTGGAGTAGAAAGAAGAAAAAGAAAGAAGAAAAAGTAAACATGTTCCATATCCTACAATGAAGTAAATCAATTTTTTGGGTCTATGAATGTAAGCCTAGCTGAGACTTAGACCAGTAGGCATGATGAATATTTGAAATTTGAAAAGTATGTAAGCCCACAGTGGCCTAATGTCTAATGTTGTAGCATGTTAGCACTTAGTTTGTTTATGGTAGGAATTATGGGGGAGTGTTGGAGATAATTCGTCCCGCCATTTGTTTGAATCCACCAACCACCAGTACGAGAAGTTAATGCATTAGGTGAAGAAGTAAATACGCCTCGTATGAAGAGGCATCCATATGTAAAAATGTATTTTGTGTTCATTTTAGGTTGAATGAATGAAATTGATCTGGAAGAGCCGCAGAGCTCCATTACTATTCATCCCCTGTTTTGTTTAAGATTCCTTCGAATACTCTGTTCCTGCTCCCTCTCACAATTTGTCATGTGTTGTATGGATGCCACATTTATGTCAAATGAAATGGCTTGACGTCATCTCCAATGGACCTGTAGCACCTTCATGTCATGTGTGTTACCCATTTGGGCACCCTCCATTTCCTCTATTAATTCCCTCCAACAACCCTCTAAATCCACTAAATCCAAATGTCACAAATTAAAAAAATTGAAAATGGGTAAATGTTATATTAGTATGAATATCTTTTTTTTAGAAAGTGATGTGCAGGAAGAGTAGAGAGTGCAGATAGGGAACTTAGAGGGAATCGTGTGTAATTGAAAAGGAGATCTTTTGAATAAAATAACAAGTTGCAGAGTCTGGAACAAGGTTTGTCCATCCAAATATTTGAGCGTTTATACAATATTATAAAGGTTCAATTCCAGATATTGGAAACCCATACCCGGACCTCCATTTAATTTGAAGTAAGAATACCAGATAAATGGATGCATGGGTTCCGATACAGGGTTTCAAGCATACTTGAGGTTTTCCTTATAAGTTGCACCACACAAAGGGTTGCAAAGAATGATTATTTGAATTGGTATTGGTTAATTAAGAAGAAAAGAAAGGAAAATAGGATTGGATTCAGCACAAGGTGGGTATAAACTATTTACAAGCAAATATTCATAAGTTGGACACCAATGATTTCTAAGCAAGGATTCAAGGTAGATGTGTATCTCCCATCCTTTTTTTTTACTTTCAATGTGTTTGTTTTGAAACTCATTGTTTGTTTTGGACATAGAATGTAATATTTTATTTTGAAAAGAATTAATACAATTTAAAAAGTTTGTATTGAAACAATGTTTCTTGTAGATGTTGATAATTATGGATTTATTAATTTAGTTAGTGAGATAAATTTGATTGAAAATATAATATTCTATTTAACATTTTTTTAATAAAGTGTGTAATTAATTTATTATTTTCAATAAATCAATGGAAGGATTTTAAGGTTGGGAAAAAAAGTTAAGAAAAGGAATAAGGTTAGAAAAAGTATGGGAAAAAAGAAGGGATATTTTCTATAATGATAGGGATAAGGGTAAGAGGGAGATTAGGCTTAGGGAAAAGAGGGAATTTTATGAAAGGAGAGGGGTGAAAACTAGGGATAAGTGGATAAAGCGAGGTATTTTAATTTTTAACAAAAAAATGGAGGGGTGAGGTTTAGTCTTTTAATAAAATAGGGGATATTTGATCTTTTGGAACTAGGAGCACTTAAGGAATGTATTTGACCTTCTGGACGTGGACATGGTGAGAAGACCAGTGGATGGGCAAAAATGACCAATTTATGGAGGACGCGAACTTGGTGATTTTCACTGTCAAGACTCAAAAGGCTCTAGATTTCTCAAACTTTGTCCGACTACTAAAAGGGTCAAATGGACTTGGAATTTGGAAAAAAAAATGAGTGTGATTGGTATGACAAGTTGAACGTAATGACATTGACTACCTAACATGACAATGACCAGATGAAAAGATGACAAATCCCCATAACTTGACTCGACCATGATGTGGTGACGATGAAAATGTAACATGGAGGACTTGCCGAAGGGGTCATGTGACAACACAAATGGTGAAATAAGATATGTACATGACAAGCACATCAAATTGGACATGACAACGCTAACATAATGACCTTGCAAAAATATTAATTGGTTCGCCTCTATTGTCATGTTCTGACACTTCAGAACATGTCGATGTTGAGCATTAACAAAAACCATTAGCTTCAACTTCACTATCTTGAATGTGGTTAATAATAATCACAATGCACCCAAATGGATGTTGAATCTATCTGGGGTCAAGCATATCCTGGTTACTACTAATGGGAAGGTTGGGCATTTGTCGCCTTACATTATGAGGAACTGCAATACAAATACTATTGGATTCATTTAAGGCACATGGCTTCCATGGTTTGGAAAATTTTTCAGTATGGAATCCGCAGCCTTAAGACCCTCTGAATTTGACAAAATAAAAAACAGAGTGTTTGTGCATTAAGGGGGCGTTATTGGCAGGTCTTGCAGCTAGCAAGCAAACTTATATTTTTTTTAGGGGGTGATAAGGGAAGAAGAAGCAAGTAGGAGACTTGCATGAAGAAGACAAGTGCTGAAGCACCGAATTTGCCAACAAAGATGAGAAGAAATGGGAAAAAGAATGAGGATCAGACAAGCAAGGAAGCATGAAGATGAGTGGAGTAGAGTGTGTTTTCCATTACCTCCACCATTCAACGGGAAGAATTTCGATTTATGGTCAAGTAGAACGTGGGTTTATCTACGTTATGTAGATACACTTATTGACCACAATGATGAAGCAAGGGATGCTTTAGCATTGCATCTCATCCAATAAGATGTGGATGAAAATATTTTTTGCAAGATTGTAGAAGCAAAGACTTCCAAGGAAGCCTGGAGAATATTGGAAGAGGAGTTCAGTGAAAGGGAGAGTGACATGTGCAAGCAGCCAACAATGTCACAACATGTTGAAGAAGTAGCAGAAGATAAGCCTGTAGTTGAAGCAGAAGATAGCCAAGCTATTAGTGAATCCCACGATGAAGTAACCATAGCTGTAGATGAAGAAGTAGTTGAATTCTCACATGAAATGGCTGAGGACTCTCTCAACCAAGCAGAGCCTGATAAGTTTGAGAACAGTGAATCCCACTGTGCAGAGCCACAAGTGGATGAAGATGACAAAATTGATGTTGATGATGAAGAAGATGCCAACCCAACAATTCTTGAAGATGAAGCTACCATATTAGCAACAGAAAATGATGAATCAACAACTCAAGTAGTTGCAGGACAGCCAGTAGAGGCTAAATGTGAAAAAGATGATGAGCTCATGAAGACCATGCCCATGAGGGTAGAATTTTTTCCTAACAGTTTAGATGTTTGTGCATGTGCAGGTGCATATAGAAATTAGCCTGAAATTGAGGAAAACGTAAATGAATATGTTGATGATGAAATTATTCAAGAATTTTTGGACAATGTGATGTCTTGGTTTGAAGCAGAGACTAGTGAAGATTGCAAAGAAGGCACAGAGATTGAAAAAGAAAAAGAAGGCATCCTGGAGTATGCCAAGAATGAAGAATAAGGCAACATTGAAGCTACAAAGATGAATGGAAAAGAAAGCAGCCTTGTAGCTGCAAAAGATGAAGAAAATTTGTTTAATGGAAGGCTTGAAGAGAAAATGTGTTATGATGAAGATGATGAAGATGAACCAGTTGAAGACATTCTTATGAAATGGAGTCCTGAAGAGATCAGGCATTATTATCAGTTGCTAGTGTGGCAGTTGGCCACTGAAGAGGTTGATGGAAACGAGAAGAAAAAATGCATATGGGATCCAAACATTCCCATATCCAAGCAATTGAAAATGCATAAATTTGAATTATTAGCCCATGATGTTGAGGGCATTATGAACCTGATTGAATATGAAGACACAAGGCAGAAATCCATTGAAGAATTTGTAGATTTTGATGGAATAATCAAGCCCAAAGAGCTTGAATAAAACTTGAAGAAGAAGGTGAGAATGAAGAAGAAGGTGAAGAAGAATGTTGAGTTCAAAGTGTGGAGCAGAAAGAAGAAAAGGTAAACATGTTCCATATCCTACAGCGAAGTAAATCAAATTTTTGGGTCTATGAATGTAATCCTAGCTGAGACTTAGACTAGCAGGCATGATGAATATTTGAAATTTGAAAAGTTTGTAACCCCACAGAGGCCTAATATCTAATGTTGTAGCATGTTAGCACTTAGTTTGTTTATGGTAGGAATTATGGGGGAGTGTTGGAGATAATTCCTCCCGCCATCTGTTTGAATCCACCAACCACCAGTACGAGAAGTTAATGCATTAGGTGAAGAAGTAAATACACTTCGTATGAAGAGGCATCCATATGTAAAAATGTATTTTGTGTTCATTTTAGGTTGAATGAATGAAATTGATCTGGAAGAGCCGCAGAGCTCCATTACTATTCAACCCCTGTTTTGTTTAAGATTCCTTTGAATACTTTGTTCCTGCTCCCTCTCACAATTTGGAGCAGAAAGAAGAAAAAGTAAACATGTTCCATATCCTACAGCGAAGTAAATCAATTTTTTGGGTCTATGAATGTAAGCCTAGATGAGACTTAGACCAGTAGGCATGATGAATATTTGAAATTTGAAAAGTTTGTAAGCCCATAGAGGCCTAATATTTAATGTTGTACCGTGTTGGCACTTAGTTTGTTTATGGTAGGAATTATGGGGGAGTGTTGGAGATAATTCCTCCCGCCATCTATTTGAATCCACCAACCACCAGTACGAGAAGTTAATGCATTAGGTGAAGAAGTAAATACACCTCGTATGAAGAGGCATCCATATGTAAAAATGTATTTTGTGTTCATTTTAGGTTGAATGAATGAAATTGATATGGAAGAGCCACAGAGCTCCATTACTATTCATCCCCTGTTTTGTTTAAGCTTCCTTTGAATACTCTGTTTCTGCTCCCTCTCACAATTTGTCATGGTATCAAAGTTGAGAGTTATGAATCCTCCTTCACCAGCCATGTGAAGGATCCTAGTGTTGTAAGAGTTACAACCAGAGTTGGTCATCCAAGCCAACTTGGTGTAAAGAAAGGAGTAGGAGCAGTCATCTCCATTGAGGTGAATCCCAGCCATAGTAGCTGGAAGAATACCAGAGCACACAATGATCTAGACAATGTTGCTAGTGTGGAGGAGCCGTCATTAGTCAACCACGTTTTGAAGTTAAGAAGGCACCTGAGTGAAGTAAAGAGCCACCGACCGAGAAAGTGAAGGAAGTTGTCGACCTTGGTGTAAAGAAACAGAGAGTCCGGGCTTGTAGGGGAATCGTGAGCAGCAGAGAGACCTTCCATCCAAACGGTGAGGGAGCGATCCACATAGTTCCAAAACCATGAAGTCCCGGGAGGAATCGTGAGGACACCTTCAGACATCAAGGTAGAGAAGGAGGGCCATGGGGCCATTTCGGGTCACTTGGAGGGATTGATTATCCATAAGAGATAGACGGCATCGTTGGAAGGGTTTTGAGGTTTGGACAACGATTAGAGGAGCGCACATTCCTCCATCCAAAGCACGCAGATCCTGCAGTATTATGCACCCAAGCCTGCCATTCTACCAGACATAGGAAATATTAGACCGATAAGTTTCTTCAGCCTCCTCAAAACATCGAAGTGTAAGCAGCAAACCAACAAGCTCTACCCTGAAACCTAGCTTGTCAACTATTTTTGTTTCTTTCTATTTTAGTTCATGCACTTCTCTTTCTAGAGCTCCACATTATACCAAAAGAAGTACCTTGTATAATAACATTTCACTATGCTCATAGTGCTCATTATCAGGAGGATAGTCTCCTTCTTGTGTTCCTTCATAAGCTTCCAGAATCTCTGCAGCTTTGCCCGGATTAGAATTTAAATGGTGTGCAACGGCAAAGCCAATTCAATTGTTGTGATTATTAGGCTTTAGAGTTAATAGTTTTCGCCTTGTTTCCACAAATCCAACCAATTCACGCATTTGTGCTTGTAGAAGGGAAAGGTCACGAAGAATTTGAATTTTTTTTGGATCTATCTTCAATGCATTAAGATAGCATTTGATCACTTCCCTATAATCCCGATTTGAGCGGTGGAGAAGACCATAAACATGCCAACAGACATGGATTTTTAAATTATTCTTTAAGCCCTGGTGCACTAGGTCATGAGCATCTTCCTTACGAGATCCATGGAGTTGAATATCAACCCCTTCATTGCCAATGTCTCTCCATGGTTTGGAAATTTTTTCAGTATGGAATTGGCAGCCTTAAGACCCTCTGAATTTGACAAAATAAAAAACAGAGTGTTTGTGCATTAAGGGGGCGTTATTGACAGGTCTTGCAGCCAGCAAGCAAACTTATATTTTTTTTAGGGGGCAATAAGGGAAGAATAAGCAAGTAGGAGACTTGCATGAAGAATACAAGTGCTGAAGCACCGAATTTTCCAACAAAGAAGAGAAGAAATGGGAAAAAGAATGAGGATCAGACAAGCAAGG
Source organism: Larix kaempferi (assembly GCA_027924585.1). NCBI lineage: Eukaryota > Viridiplantae > Streptophyta > Pinopsida > Pinales > Pinaceae > Larix > Larix kaempferi. The sequence goes on along the minus strand of BSBM01000096.1, from coordinate 15,174,807 downwards.
AAGCATGAAGATGAGTGGAGCAGAGTGTGTTTTCCATCACCTCCACCATTCAACGGGAAGAATTTCGATTTATGGTCAAGTAGAATGTGGGTTTATCTATGTTATGTAGATACACTTATTGACCACAATGATGAAGCAAGGGATGCTTTAGCCTTGCATCTCATCCAACAAGCTATGGATGAAAATATTTTTTGCAAGATTGCAGCAGCAAAGACTTCCAAGGAAGCCTGGAGAATCTTGGAAGAGGAGTTCAGTGAAAGGGAGAGTGACATGTGCAAGCAGCCAACAATGTCACAACATGTTGAAGAAGTAGCAGAAGATAAGCCCGCAGTTGAAGCAGAAGATAGCCAAGCTATTAGTGAATCCCATGATGAAGTAACCAAAGCTGCAGATGAAGAAGTAGTTGAATGCTCACATGAAATGGTCGATGACTCTGTCAGCCAAGCAGAGCATGATAAGTTTGAGAACAGTGAATCCCACTGTGCAGAGCCACAAGTGGATGAAGATGAAAAAATTGATGTTGATGATGAAGAAGTTGCCAACCCAGCAATTCTTGAAGATGAAGCTGCCATATCAACAACAGAAAATGATGAATCAACAACTCAAGCAGTTGCAGGATAGCCAGTAGAGGCTGAATGTGAAAAAGATGAAGAGCTCATGAAGACCATGCCCATGAGGGTAGAAGTTTTTCCTAATAGTTTAGATGTTTGTGCATGTGCAGGTGCATATAGAAATTAGCCTAAAATTGAGGAAAACGTAAATGAATATGCCGATGATGAAATTATTCAATAATTTTTGGACAATGTGATGTCCTGGTTTGAAGCAGAGACTGGTGAAGATTGCATAGAAGGCACAAAGATTGAAAAAGAAAAAGAAGGCATCCTAGAGTATGCCAAGAATGAAGAAGAAGGCAGCATTGAAGCTGCAAAGATGAATGGAAAAGAAAGCATCCTTGTAGCTGCAAAAGATGAACAAAATTTGTTTAATGGAAGGCTTGAAGAGCAAATGTGTTAAGATGAAGATGAACTAGTTGAAGACATTCTTATGAAATGGAGTCCTAAAGAGATTAGGCATTATTATCAATTGTTAGTGTGGCAGTTGGCCACTGAAGAGGTTGATGGAAACGAGAAGAAAAAATGCATATGGGATCCAAACATTCCCATATCCAAGCAATTGAAAATGCAGAAATTTGAATTATTAGCCCATGATGTTGAGGGCATTATGAACTTGATTGAAGATGAAGACACAAGGCAGAAATCCATTGAAGAATTTGTAGATTTTTATGGAAGAATCAAGCCCAAAGAGCTTGAAGAAAAGTTGAAGAAGAAGGTGAGAATGAAGAAGAAGGTGAAGAAGAATGTTGAGTTCAAAGTGTGGAGCAGAAAGAAGAAAAAGTAAACATGTTCCATATCCTACAGCGAAGTAAATCAAATTTCTGGGTCTATGAATGTAAGCCTAGCTAAGACTTAGACCAGTAGGCATGATGAATATTTGAAATTTGAAAAGTATGTAAGCCCACAGAGGCCTAATATCTAATGTTGTAGCATGTTAGCACTTAGTTTGTTTATGGTAGGAATTATGTGGGAGTATTGGAGATAATTCCTCCCGCCATCTGTTTGAATCCACCAACCACCAGTACGAGAAGTTAATGCATTAGGTGAAGAAGTAAATATGCCTCATATGAAGAGGCATCCATATGTAAAAATGTATTTTGTGTTCATTTTAGGTTGAATGAATGAAATTGATCTAGAAGAGCTGCAAAGCTCCATTACTATTCATCCCCTATTTTGTTTAAGCTTCCTTTGAATACTTTGTTCCTGCTCCCTCTCACAATTTGGAGCAGAAAGAAGAAAAAGTAAACATGTTCCATATCCTACAGCGAAGTAAATCAATTTTTTGGGTCTATGAATGTAAGCCTAGCTGAGACTTAAACTAGTAGGCATGATGAATATTTGAAATTTGAAAAGTATGTAATCCCACAGAGGCCTAATATCTAATGTTGTAGCATGTTAGCACTTAGTTTGTTTATGGTAGGAATTATGGGGGAGTGTTGGAGATAATTCCTCCCGCCATCTGTTTGAATCCACCAACCACCAGTACGAGAAGTTAATGCATTGGGTGAAGAAGTAAATACGCCTCGTATGAAGAGGCATCCATATGTAAAAATGTATTTTGTGTTCATTTTAGGTTGAATGAATGAAATTGATCTGGAAGAGCCGCAGAGCTCCATTACTATTCATCCCCTCTTTTGTTTAAGCTTCCTTTGAATACTCTGTTCCTTCTCCCTCTCACAATTTGTCATGTGTTGTATGGATGCTGCATTTATGTCAAATGAAATGGCTTGACGTCATCTCCAACGAACCTGTAGCACCTTCATGTCATGTGTGTTACCCATTTGGGCACCCTCCATTTCCTCTATTAATTCCCTCCAACAACCCTCTTGTTGTACGTTTTCCTTGTTGACTATGCTCAACATTCTTTACCAGGCCACATGGTAGTGATTCCAATCATGGTTCAAAATTGAACATGTCACAGCATGTAAAAGCGCTCTTAGCATGTCCATAAGTGTTATAAAAAAATTGTAAGTAAAAAAAATGATAACTTAAAGAATTTTAACATTTTATGACAAAGTGCAATAATTATATTAAAATTACATAAGAAGTGTTAAGTTTCAAATTACTTGTCAAATTTTTTTATTGAAACTATTCAATCCTAGACTAGCATTAAATGTGTCATGAAATGTACTACATCAATTCCAGCAGGATGGATGATGCCCATTGGCCATCTCTCTTCCCAAGTGTAAACCTTGAAAAAATTAAAAAAACAATCTATTAAATACATTGTTACGAACTTATCTTCCACTATTCTCATATATAATATCAAAAAGTTTTGAGATTTAAGGACATACTTGATAGGTTAGTGACTAAGATAGCTTAATTTATTTTACTCAGGGTCACTTCTGAATTTATGAGTCTTAATTACTAAGCATATCATAATGATACGTGATACAACTAGGTTTCCTTTTGTTCACATCAAATTGCTTAGTTCATTATATCTTCATGAGAATTTTGAGCATGGAACAATTTTAGTTGTAGACCTGACTCCCTGTGGGTTCAACACTTGTACCTACATCCACTACCAATTCTTTGTATAAATGGCATGTCCATGAAGAGGATCAAGCTTGCATGGTTTGGGTTCGAATGTGGTTCATTTAGTTGTATGTTATTTTGTTAGTCTGAATAAAAGTATTTATATCTACCTCATTTACTTTCTATTGATCATACCATTAAACGAGTAATTTTCTCTCTATTAATTTCTAAATATGTAATGTGTTGATGAAGGGTGTCATATCACTTCGAGGAAATTACTCAAGGCGACCCTTCCTATCAAGACTCAATGCTCTGCTCACCCATTAAGATTAATCTATATCCCATCCGCCATTACAAGAAAATAATGGTTGCGTCATGCTGCAAATTCCTTTATCAACCACCAAATCACTGACAAGGATAGATTTTCATGACTTAACATGAATTTGTTTAACAAACTGGTTGTTCTTAAATTACTCGTCGCCTTTTCGCAGTAGGTGTTTCTTAGTGAATGGAACATGCTACCCACTAATGCTAATCAAAAGTATTTCCCCATGTTTATTAATACATTTCTACAACACTAAATCATCTGACTAAATAACACTAAATCCAAATGTCACAAATTAAAAAAATTGAAAATGGGTAAATGTTATATTAGTATGAATATCTTTTCCTTAGAAAGTGATGTGCAGGAAGAGTCGAGAGTGCAGATAGGGAACTTAGAGGGAATCGTGTGTAATTGAAAAGGATATCTTTTGAATAAAATAACAAGTTGCAGAGTCTGGAACAAGGTTCGTCCATCCAAATATTTGAGCGTTTATACAATATTATAAAGGTTCAATTCCAGATATTGGAAACCCATACCCGGACCTCCATTTAATTTGAAGTAAGAATACCAGATAAATGGATGCATGGGTTTCGATACAGGGTTTCAAGCATACTTGAGGTTTTCCTTATAAGTTGCACCACACAAAGGGTTGCAAAGAATGATTATTTGAATTGGTATTGGTTAATTAAGAAGAAAAGAAAGGAAAATAGGATTGGATTCAGCACAAGGTGGGTATAAACTATTTAAAAGCAAAGATTCATAACTTGGACACCAATGATTTCTAAGCAAGGATTCAAGGTAGATGTGTATCTCCCATCCTTTTTTTTTACTTTCAATGTGTTTGTTTTGAAACTCATTGTTTGTTTTGGACATAGAATGTAATATTTTATTTTGAAAAGAATTAATACAATTTAAAAAGTTTGTATTGAAACAATGTTTCTTGTAGATGTTGATAATTATGGATTTATTAATTTAGTTAGTGAGATAAATTTGATTGAAAATATAATATTCTATTTAACATTTTTTTAATAAAGTGTGTAATTAATTTATTATTTTCAATAAATCAATGGAAGGATTTTAAGGTTGGGAAAAAAAGTTAAGAAAAGGAATAAGGTTAGAAAAAGTATGGGAAAAAAGAAGGGATATTTTCTATAATGATAGGGATAAGGGTAAGAGGGAGATTAGGCTGAGGGAAAAGAGGGAATTTTATGAAAGGATAGGGGTGAAAACTAGGGATAAGTGGATAAAGTGAGGTATTTTAATTTTTAACAAAAACATGGAGGGGTGAGGTTTAGTCTTTTAATAAAATAGGGGATACTGGATATTTTGGAACTAGGAGCACTTAAGGAATGTATTTGACCTTCTGGACGTGGACATGGTGAGAAGACCGGTGGATGGGCAAAAATGACCAATTAATGGAGGACGCAAACTTGGTGATTTTCACTGTCAAGACTCAAAAGGCTCTAGATTTCTCAAACTTTGTCCGACTATTGAAAGGGTCAAATGGACTTGGAATTTGGAAAAAAAAATGAGTGTGATTGGTATGAAGAGCTGAACATAATGACATTGAATACCTAACATGACAATGACTAGATGAAAAGATGACAAATCCCAATAACTTGACTCGACCATGATGTGGTGACGATGAAAATGTAACTTGGAGGACTTGCCGAAGGGGTCATGTGACAACACAAATGGTGAAATAAGATATGTACATGACAAGCACATCAAACTGGACATGACAACGCTAACATAATGACCTTGCAAAAATATTAATTGGTTCGCCTCTATAGTCATGTTCTGACACTTCAGAACATGTCGATGTTGAGCATCAACAAAAACCATTAGCTTCAACTTCACTATCTTGAATGTGGTTAATAATAATCACAATGCACCCAAATGGAAGTTGAATCTATCTGGGGTCAAGCATATCCTGGTTACTACTAATGGGAAGGTTGGGCATTTGTCGCCTTACATTACGAGGAACTACAATACAAATACTATTGGATGCATTTAAGGCACATGGCTTCCACACATTATGGGACCAGAGGAACTGCACTACAGTTGTATCTCCTACCTTCTGGGATAGGTGATTGACCAACAAATTCTCCATTAATGACTTAATCATATTTTCATATAATATTTTATTTGACGGTGAAACAAACCAATTAGAGATTGGAACAAGAATAAGCTATGCCAGAAAAATGAAGGCACTTGTCATCAAACATAAGGTGTAAAGTAGATATGGATTGGTAAAATACCTAAACCAATGGCTCCCGACATCCATCGATGGCCTCTCCCAACAGAGGTCACGTCCAGATATACAAATGCATTAATATATATTAACATAAGCACGCTGCCACCCCTAGGTTATAGATCCCGAGGGTAGATGTCAGTGGATTAGAGCATAAAAACTATTATAAAATATTGGGTTATAAAAAAATTAGGTCTATGTGGTCGAGTTTAATTGAAACCACCATTTTCTAGATCTCCCCCTACATATGCAGGGACATAATAAAGAGTAATAATATTTGAAAACTGTGTACCTATACCACTATAACCTTCTAAAGATGACATAAGGATGTAAGTGCAAGATATGAAACATCAATAATCACATATAAGTACAAGCATTGATTTAGAAGTAAATATAGATTTTTTTTAGTTATATGAAACATCAATAATCACATATAAGTACAAGCATTGATTTAGAAGTGAATATAGATTTTTTTTAGTTATGAAGTTTAATATCTTTGATGAGTTCTCATAAATCAAATGATAGGGTAGATGATAAGACACAAATTTAAATCTATTACTTGCTCATTTTAAATAAATATCATTATTAAATAATTTAAAATATTTTCATTTAACATAATTGAAAAAACTATATAAAATACCAATATATTACTATATCAAAATCAAAATCAAAACTATAACTATTACTATTACAGCTTGAAAAGCACCAAAGTTCCACTTGCATTTATGATTATGATAATTGTTAGAGATAATGTCGAAATGCATCTTCTATTGATAGCATGAGTGGTTTGTTAGTTCCTAGTTCATAGGATCTGATCCATTATTCTTGGATCTAGTTTGGTTTGAGTTTACCTATAAATGTAATGTTTATTCAATAATATAATAGTGTGGAGTGTTTCTCCTACCCTGTGTGTGTGCGAGCCTTTTTCTCTGCACTTCCTTCTTTCTATTCTTATTAATAATTTCATTTGAGATGTCCTCTTTATTTATGACTGATTATGCCACACTGAGTAGGTGGCAAGCTACATGTTCATCTTGGATAGAGATATATTTGAGACAAACACTTGATCAGCTTGTGCATAACACGACCGAAGCCTCTTGATCTCATAGGTAACCACGAATTGGGCTCATTTCCAATACAAATGTGCCTTGAAAATATATATATATATATATATTTCCACTCGTGCTTGAAATACCTTTATATATATATATATATATATATAATCCACTCGTGCTTGAAATACCTTTACAGGAAAAAACACATATGCTTGAGATACCACGTATGCTTGAGATTTATGTTGGAGAAATAGTTTTGTAATGAATATTAAGAGGAGAAATAAAGATAGATCTATGTTGGAGAAATAGTTTTGTCATAAATATTAAAAGGAGAAATAAAGTAAGAATTATGTTGGAGAGGATAATGGGATTGGACGTGGAGCTCTTACATCAACATGGCTTGAACTATGGCTGTGAATCAACATCACCAAAAACATGTGAGAATGATGTAGCAAACATATTATGATGAACATCATCAGAGAAAATGTTTTGAAATCCGATGTATATTATGATCTAATATAATATAGATTGCTAGTATGGTTAATATCTTGCAAAGCTTTTCTAACAAAATAGATATTCTTTTTGTTTTAAAAATATATGATTTATTAGAATTATATTGTTTCTTTCAAATAACTTAAATTGAAATAAATAATGTTGGGGTGTTATATAAAAATATATTTTAGTTAGAATTTAAAGTTTATATTAAAATTTTTACTAAATAAATAATGTTGTGGTGTATATATAAAAATATATTTTTAGTTAGAATTTAGAACTTAAAAAATAAAATTTTCACATATGTTTTGATTAATATTTATGCTTGTAATGTTCATGATGTAGAGCTTATGGTGTCATTTTAAGAAGAAGAATTGATGGGTCAAATACGTCAATGAATATTGTTTCGGAGTAAAAAATCGCTTGGTTGCCCTAGTGTCGTTGTTGCCTTCACGTCGCCCTGCCCCTCCTGGGCTCTCCCTGCGACCTGGGATGGATCCCCCACTAGATCCCAATCTAGATGACCATCGCAACCTCCTTGAAGCTACCTTTCAAGCGTTGGTTGCCTCAACCCCACCTCCTTCGACCCTTTCTCTCTCCAATGGAGACGGGTTTGTCAAGCGCTCAGTGGCTCCTAAAATACAGATCATGTCGGTTTCTTCAAGAATGAAAGCTTTGGCTTTGAATGAACATGGGATAATCAGACAGTTCACTAGGATCTGGCCGTCTCCCAAATCCATGGATATTTGGATTTTAAAAAAGGGATGCCATTGATTTCTGGGGGTATTCAGCATTGTTTCTGTGGAAAAGGATTCTTCACATATCTCTTTGAAGCAAAAGAAGACCGTGATCTGATTTTCAGAAGTGGTCCATATTTCATGGGGCCTAGGGGTCTATACCTAAATCGATGGAGCCTATCCTTTGACCCTGATAAGGACGTTCCTTCAGCCATCCCGGTATGGGTTCGCCTCCCTCACCTTTGTCTGCATTGCTAGAACGATGAATCTCTACAGGAGATTGGGAACTCCCTTGGCAAGTACATTGACAAAGCGAAACCAAAAGGACCCATTTTTTCCTGTGCAAGAATCTGTGTGGAGGTAGATCTAGAAAAGGGTCTTCCAGAGACAGTATGCCTCTATATGGACGGATGGGAATATGAACAAAAGGTCGACTATGAGCAGCTCCCCTTCAAATGCAAGAAATGTCACGAATATGGACATTTTGTAAAGAATTGCCCCAAAGTTGTGAAGGAAGCTCTGGAAAAACCACAAGAAGAAGACTGGCATCAGGTTAAAAAAGGGAAAAAATCAGTGGCTCAAAACCCCGATCTGAAGCTCCCCCCGCCAGTTCCAGCTGTGAGCCCTCCCAAGCTGATGGAAATCCACCATCTAGCAATCAGTTTGTCGTGCTGAGTGTTGAAGAGGGTGAGATCCCTGAAGCAAAAATTCAAACAAATGAAGTCGTTGCAGAACAAAACGAACCCTCAATCCCTAGTAGGGTTGACCAATCAATTATACCTGTTAGAATGGATCCTGCGCTGGAAGACTCCCCACCTCCTGGAAACTCGTGGGCTACGATGGTCAAGCAAAGAAAAATCACTCCCTTCTCGGTCTCCCCGAAGTCCTCAAATGGATCTCATGAGCACATAGATTCTGGCCCTCCCTCCAATACCCATGGCAGAAAGTCTCTAAGATTCCATCGAGAACAAGAAGCAGAAAGGGAAATGGATCTAGGAAGGCAAAAAAGAATAGAGGAGACAAAGTTGCTACAATCTTCTAAAGGTGCTAGAAAACCAGAAGGAAGATCTCGAGAAGGCTCTCAACAAGCAAAGAAGTGATGAAGCTAGTCTCTTGGAATTGTAGGGGTCTAGTGGGTTCGATCAAAGTGAAAGCAATGAGAGAAATAATCAAATCTGAAAGACCAGATATCCTATTGATCCAAGAGACTAAAATGAGAGATGTGGAGGTAATGGCGCTCTCACATGTCTTCTGGAAGGACTGCCATGGAAGTGCAGTGAGCTTCATTGGAGCATTTGGATGTATCGTGACTCTTTTCTCAAGTAAGTATTACAGTAATACTATTAAAGAATGTCAGCACTGGATACTTAGTGAATTCATCATTAAGGATGATCCCAATGTTTTCTACGTCTGTAATGTATATGGTCCTACCCATTACAAAGACAAGCAGTCTTTCTGGAACAGTTTAGCCTCCCTTAAAGACGTTGTAAATAATAGAGATCTCATCATAGCAGGGGACTTCAACGTCACAAAGTCTCATACTGAAAACCATGGGGGATCAAGGGTTCGCGATCCCTTTGGGGAAAATCTAGAGGACTTAGTCTCTGACTTAGATATGATGGATCCACCTCTCAAAAATGGCAGTTACACATGGAACAACAGAAGGATTGGAGTTGGACATATTGCAGCTAGGTTGGACCGGTTCTTGATCACCTCATCTCTCCTGCAGAAAAATATTATTCCTGTATATTTTTCCATCCCATCAACAATCTCTGACCATAAACCAATATCGCCTTCCCTCTCTCCCCCGGCAGACCTCGACCCTATCCTGTTTCTCTTTAACCTTGCTTGGCTTCAAGATGGAGATTCCATAAATCTCATAGTTACGGCATGGAGCCTCCCATGCTTTAGATCTCCAAGATATATATGGGAAAGCAAGCTAGAAACGTCCGCTACACCCTAAAAAAATGGGCCAAAAGAGAACACAAAGACCCTGGTCATCAAAAGAAGTAGTTACAAAGTGAACTTGCCATCTTGCAATCTGAGATGGAAATGGTAGAAGTTACCCCTACCCTCATCTTCAATGAAAAATATCTCAATAAGAAAATCCTCAGTGCTGCTCAGAAGGAAGAGGAGGAATGGCACATTAAGTCTAGGCAACTCTGGCTCAAAGGGGGAGATAGTAACATGGTCTACTTTCATAGGAAAACCAAAGCCAGGCTTAGCCACAATATAATAAAGAAACTCAAAGACAGAGATGGCACCAAAATCCAATCTCAAGAAAAAATCAAGGAGCACATTTTCCAACACTTCCAGGAGCTCTTCACAGACAAGAATGAGGCCGATCCTGATGCTCAAGTAGACCTCTTATATGATATTCCTACTCTCATTTCAGATGATGAAAACTGGGACCTCTCAAAACCAATAATGGAGTACAAAATAAAAAATGCCATTTGTTCGCTTCAGACTAACAAGGCACCTGACCCTGATGGATTCACTATAAATTTTTATCGTGCTGCATGGGATATAATTAAAGAAGATCTGAAGAAAATGTTAAATTGGACGCGAAAAAAGGATAAAGTTGGAGGAGCAACAAATTCCTCTTTCCTTGCACTAATCCCCAAAGACAAGCATCCACTCTCAGTCAACCGATTTAGGCCCATCTCGCTCTGCAATACATCCTACAAAATTCTTGCTAAAATCTTAGCCACAAGAATGAATAAGGTTATGGGCAACATCATATCGGAAACCCAAGGTGGCTTCATCGCGGGAAGACAAATTCTGGACAATATGATCATCGTACATGAGGCCATTCACTCTATCATGGAGTGCAATCATCAAGGTATGGCAATCAAACTCGATATGGCTAGTGCTTTTGACAGAGTTAATCATTTTTCCTATTTGAAATTATGGCAAGTTTTGGATGCTCCTCAAGATTCATTAGGTGGATCAAGGCATGCATAAGCAGTCCTTGGATTGCACTGTTGGTTAACGACAGACCAACCAATTTTTTCAAAGCTTCTCGGGGAATCAGGCAGGGATGCCCTTTATCCCCCTTTCTCTACATCATTGTTGTTGACTTCCTCAATAGAAAACTGAAACGTCTTCAGGACAGTGGGGAATTGAAAGGCCTAAAAATTGCTCAAGGAGTGTGAGCCGCTAACAACGCTCAATTTGCAGATGATACAATTCTGCTTGGGAGTTCCTCAACCATCATAGCCGGGAGATTTTAAAAATCCCTTAACACCTTCCTGGATGTGTTTGATGGTAAAGTCAATGAGCGCAAGTCGAAGATTTATGGTGTAATATCCTAATTTTGACCCTATTGCATTAAAAATTATAAATGATGTAAATATCGTTATTTAATCATGGTGAGTTGCTCAAGGCCAAGGCCCCGCCATCGATTTAGTGTTTTATGTATCGGAAATTAAAATAGATGCATATGGTTCTTATGCTAGACAGGCACAATGTAAATTCAGACAACATGTAAATATGAATTTTAATGAAATACCCACAACTAGCTATGCAATGCAACAAAGAGATCGGGGCATGATTTCACAAGGAATAAGGAGGGAAATTATTCAAACCCTTGAGCCAATGATGTTAATCCATGTGTCAATGAGAAAACCCATAAACCCTCAACTACCCATTTTGACTTAGGCACCCAATCATTAAATTCTTCCAAGAGTTGGTTGAGGCAGTTAATGCCTTGGGAATGAAGAGGTATAGCAGTCAGTTTCATGTATGGGCAAGCCATCAATCTGGAAAATCATATTTTTGCTTCTTGGGCAAGAAAACACCCACGAAATGGTGCCCAAAGCCATCTTTCACCCATGGACTTTGCACTCTCACGCAGTATGAGCTAGCTGGGCTTTCCCCATCATGTTTTTCATCATTTTTCCTGCATTTTCCATGCCTGGGAACTCGTTTCTGTTTTGCACAATGGCTGGGAGGAAGGGAGCCACGATTTTGGGGTTTATGGAGGCCGTTTTTGTCCCATGAATGCTCATAAACGTTTTTTGGAAACGATTTTGCTCTCCCAGGGTTGATTCCCAAATTTCCATTTCCATTTTTGGTTGCCCACGTTTTTATGAAACTGATAGAAACCCCATTTTGGGCATTCCACTGTAGAAACATTTTCTTCATGCCCAGCAATTGTGATTTTTGCTGTTATATGCATCCCTGTTTTGGTTTGATATTGTGAGCAAGAATTTAGGAGTGGAAGAAGACATAATTGGCTTGATAAGCCTAGTGAGGAGGTAACCTCTCAAGAAGATCCAAATGGTTGTCTACTCTTCTATGCACACCTTGAACAATACTAGATTGGAAGACATGGCCTGAGGGATTGTGTAGTGGTGAAGGGAATACTTCCTTGTATTGGGTGTGTAGGTAATGTGGGTACCAAGCTAGATAGATCTGATAGAGGCATCCATAACTCTATGGGTGAGCCACTAGCTTAGCAATTCATTCTTTTCCATTTCCTTAGCAGCCTGATAAACCCAATTGTAGATTGGCTTGGCTCATTTTGGTGTATGTTTGGCTATGTGTGAGTCTGTTGTTCCCTTGTTCCTTGTGGAAATCATGCCCATCTCGGGGGTGGCATTTGTATCAAGAGGTTGATAAGTACAACTGGCCTATGGTTGGGTGGAACGTTGCAGTTGCATAGGCAGCTGCTCGGGACTTCATTTCAAGATAATTACTCTCTTTTATCAATTATGCAATGGCTTTATGCAATGGATGTCATGAAAATGTTGAATGTATGTTAGATATTAAACATGATTTTTATTCCGTTGTGTTTAATTACTATATGCATATGTATATGTCTTTTATTATCAATGAATTTTACTTAATGGATATGGAGCTAGATGCCTGAATTTAGTGTCACATTCTCTTCCTGGCTCGGTCTGATGGGAGGGGACCATACATATGGATGGAACTGCCCACCAAGATTCATGGCAAGGATTTCTAGAGTTCTTGGTTTCGAAGGTACTTCAACATGGAACTCCTTCAACTACCTGGGAATTCCTATCTTCAAGGGGAACAAAAAGAAAGCAGATTGGCAAGGGCTAGTGGAAAAAATTAAATAAAAAATTAACTACTGGGGATTCAGCTAGATAAACCCTGCAGGAAAGTTAACCCTCATCAAATCCATCCTGATGGCGTATCCAATCTATGTTTGCTCCATTTTGCTACCTCTCGGTCAAATTATCCAAGAAATAAACAGATAATTATGCAAGTTCCTTTGGTAAGGTGGAAAGACAAATAACACCAGGAAATACCATTTAATAAGTCGGGACATGGTTTGTAGTCCAAAGAATTGCGGAGGGCAAGGTGTCAAAAACCCTGTCTTCATGAACCTAGCACTCGGTGTTAAAATCCTCTGGAGAATCGCAACTGAGCAGGATTCCTGGTGGAAGCAATCCCTCATGAAAAAATACATGACGGGCTCAAGAAAACGCTGCATAGAGAATATGGATATGGGGAAGAAAGGGACTCCAATATGGGAGCTTTGAAAAAAGTATGCTTTCATCATCTAGGAGAAAATACATTGGATCGTTGGAAATGGAAAAGACGTTAAGTTATGGAAGGATAAACTTGAAAGGAACTCCCCAATCAACTTTCAACATGAGTTGAGAGAGCTTCGAACCTGATTGGAGCATAATAATATTCACACTCTCTTCGACATTTCAAACTGGACTAGCAGGGGAAGGTGGTGCAGCTGGAAAGAGCTAGATATCCCAGACCATCTTCGAACGGACTATGAATCCTTTCTTGGAATTTTGCAACAAAGTCCCACTCACAAGCATCATTACAGGGGTTGGGGGAGGAACGCCAACTACACAATCAAAGAAGGATTTCATTATGTCTACAACAGCAAGGTCTAAAGCACTAAAGATGCCAAATGGGATAAAGTCTGGAACAAATATGGGCTACCTAAAGTAAATGCCTTTTCCTAGATACTTGCACATAGGAAAATATTAACTGCAGAGAACCTAAGAAAACGAGGTATATAAGGACCCCATTGGTGCATCCTATGCAAAAAATAGGAGGAATCCATGGACCACATCTTTCTTGAGTGTAGCTTCTCTCTTGAGGTTTGGAGTCAAGCCTTCAACAATTTGAATTTGACTATAGTCCTGCCTACAAACTGGAACGATCTTTTCAAATGCTGGAAGTATTACTACCAGGGTGTTAAGATTCAATATGCTAAGACAAAAAATATCAGCGTTACATTCCATTTCACAACAATAGCATATACAGGATCACTGAAAGAACAACAAGCACATCATAAACACAAGAGACACAGATTTATCCTGGGAAACCCCCATGGGGTAGAAAACCCAGCAAAGCTTCCTCAATATAGATGATCAGCAAATACAAATATGTAATCCTCAACCATGAGCTCCTTCTCCTCCATAGTAAATCTCTCCCTCACCTATGCGCTAATCACAAGTGAGGGAATGTGGTTTAAATGAGGAACACACCTCCTCTATTTATACACAACTCTGACTTGTCTTTTACACAAGCTAGGTCGGCCCCAACTTAACTACTTTACATAATGTGACAGGGCCAACCCCACTAGGGTGGTCTAATAACCCTTTAACCCACATAACACATACAGAGCCGACCCCCACTAGGGAAGTCTAATAGCCCAAGTTACCACGGAGGAATAAACATCTCCGAATACATGACATGGTCCCATCGGAGGAATGGAACATCTTCAGAATAATAAAATACTAATATAATATTCGTAGAAGTTACAAAATTTCAACACTCCCCCTTAACGAGAAGCATATTATAACAACATTTGCAGGAGCAAGGATTCATCAACATCATACATGATGCATCTATAAATCATTGGAAGCTTTCTCAACATCATCAGTAAATCAAGCAGTTACTAGAACATCAACATCTTCAGTACTGAGTCTTCATCTTCTACAGCACTCGAACAACTACAGCAACATCAACATCTGGATCCTCACAATCATCAGCATCGTCATCACACGATCATCATCATCGTCATCACAGGATCATCAACATCGTCATCACACGATCATCAACATTGTCATCACATAATCATCAGCATCATCATCACATGATCATCACGATCAGCAACATCGTCATCTAGACCATCACGATCAGCAACATCGTCATCTAGATCATCACGATCAACAACATAGTCATCTAGATCATCACGATCAGCAGCATCGTCATCTAGATCATCACGATCAACATCATCGTCATCACAATAGCATCAACTAGATCCTCTCAATCAACAACACAATGGCAGCATACCTTGCAACACACATGAACTATTTAAGACACCAGATCATGTCTAGGGACAATGTAGTCCACTTGTCAATTTAGACAAAGTCTAAGGACCACTCTTGGAGACATCTATATGAGGATCTGTTTTAGGACTGAAGTCCAGGGATGATACAATCCTCTCACCCTCGGAGACATCTGTCTACGGATCAGTTTAGGACTAAAGTCCAGGGATGATACAATCCTCTCACTCTTAGAGACATCTGTCTGCGAATCAGTTTAGGACTGAAGTCTAGGGATGATACAATCCTCTCACTCTCGGAGACATCTGTCTGTGTATCAGTTTAGGATTGAAGTCCAGCGATGATACAATCCTCTCACGTCCACTTGGGACTTCTTTCTCGGAGACATATGTCTACGGATCAATTTTAGGACATGTGTCCAAGGATGATACAATCCACTTGTCAACTTATACCAAGTCTAAGGACCACTCATTGACCTCATCGTCGGTATCACCAATATAGGTATCCACATCATCGACCTCACCGTCGGTATCATCAATACATGTATCCACATCATCGACCTCACCGTCGGTATCATCAATACATGTATCCACATCATCGAACTCATCGTCGATGCAGGAAATATCATCATTAGCGACCATATCACTCCCCCTTTCGAGGAGGGTCCTTCTGAACTACACTAAGCTTGTCTCAGAAATACTCAAACTTTGCTCGAGACAGAGGTTTTGGTCAATACATCAACAACTTGTTCATCAGTGCTCACATACTTGAGCTTGATAGCTCCTTTCTACACCATATCCCGTATATAAAAATATCGGATCTCTATGTGCTTTGACTTATCATGGAACACTAGATTCTCAATCATCTTGATACAAATCTGTTTGTCACACAAGATCACAGTGGGGTCCATCTCTAAGTTAAACAATCCTAATAACAGCTTTCGAAACCATATCGGTTCATAGCTAGCAGAGCAAGCATCTATATATATTCTGCTTCAGTTGTACTAAGAGCCACACTAGACTGCTTCCTGCTAAACCACGAGATCATGGCAGATCCCAGGCAATAACATCCACCTGATGTGCTCTTCCTGTCTGATACTCTTCTTTCCCAATCAGTAGCTATGTAGCCATACAATCTGAACTCATGATCTCCAAGATAATATAGACCAAAGTCTATCGTACCCTTCAGGTACCTCACCACATGCTTTGTAGTTATTAAGTGAACACATCTGGGTTCCACTGGATACTGCCTAAAGGTGTTCACAACAAAGCATATAGCTGACCTAGTATTCGTCTGATACATCAATGACCCAATAATCTGTCTGTACATAGTCATATCCACTAACTCTGAGGAGTCATCAGCTAACAACTTCAAGTTAGAACCCATGAGAGTGGTCATGTCCTTATATTCCAACATATCAAATCTTTTTGCAGCATACTTTTTCTCTGGTTGAGAAAGATTCCTTCCAAGACTTTCCATACTTCCAGACCTAGGAAGTAATGCATCAATCCGAGATCTTTCATCTCAAATTCTGTAGCTAGCTTCTTCTTGATTTCCATGATCTGTTTCTCATTCCCTATCAGAAAGAGATCATCCAAATACAATAATAGTATCATTCATAACCTTAAGGTAAAGGTTAGGATCAACTTTACTTTTGGTAAATCCCAAGCTTGTCAAGAAGCTATCAATTCTCTCTCTATGACTGAACATCATTCACACTCTGCATTGAGTGATCTTTTGTGTCTCTATCCGTGCCATCTCCCGTCAGATGGGTCTACTGATATGGGCCTCAATATCATTCGAACTCTGTGGTGAGTTCCTTCTTGCATCCATATAAGAGAAGAATGTCATATGTATATAGACTCCATCTTCAACCTTGTAGCAAAGGTTGAAATCTACATCACCCATGGTGATCATTAAGCTCATCAAATGACTATTGATCCTGGGTACCCGTACAGAGTCTGATTCACACTTCTTCTTCAATTACACCATTAAGAGAATGGTCTTATCTAGCCATTTGGAGCAAACATCTCGTCATGATCCTCTTCCTCTTTCTAAGAGAATCATCTAGCCACGAGCCTTCTATTTCATGTTTGATTTGTAAGTATTCTTGTTGAACATCCATCACTTGTTCGGTGTTCATCATTATTCATGATCTTTCCTACAAATCAAAGTTAATTACATGATTAGTAATACTTTATAATCATCAAATCATGTTGACATGATAACCTTTTATGCATACAAATATGATTCACATGGTTATGCAACTATTTTGACCAATACTTTGGCACAACACTTTTCCATATCCTCTATGCATACAATGGTTATCTAGATGCCTTCCATCTCTACCAGAACATACTATCGAGAGCGTGCACAGCTCTCAGTATGTCAGCAAAGAGGTTTCATTCTAGACAAGCAACAATGGAATGTTTGTCCAACTTACCAATCATATGCATATTAGTAGTATATTGTTCAATGCCATATGAATGCTTACACTCAGCATGATATATTCTAGGAATACAAATATGCATACAACTATTACGAGCAATATCATAGACTATTCAGTAATTCCAATAACAATTCAAATACTTATCTTTTATGTCTTGTGAGGTTGCTTCCTTCTTGGTCTCTACTTCCCTTCCATGTCATGAGCTTCTATCCATCCTTGACCACTATGCATGCTTAAGTGTGCACTAGTGTCATCATCATGATCTCATACATAACCATACAATCATTAGTATAAGCTCAATATTATGATTCTAAGTAATATTGAATATGTATGGTCATGATCATTCAATGCATGTGTATACTAAGATCCTAGCACAAAGTAGGATTCTAACTTGACATAGGAAAACATACCTGGATTAGTATACATGCTTAGTTTTGTCAAACATACTTAAACAATATCTTCTTTGTTATCTTAAATGCTTTAGAGACCTTGTGCTAGAACTTGCATATCTCATAAGTTGAGCATAGTAGAACAAAGTCATACATACCTTATAAGTGGAGCTTCTATGTGACCAAAGATGATTAATGAGTCTTTGTCTTCATCTCATCATGGTCTTGATGTACCTGTATCTTGTTAGCAGACAACACCATTCTCATACAACACTACAGGTGCATTAGTACAATCATATAACCCTAATCAATGAATGTCTTCTATCATTTACATGCATTCATACTTCTAAGATTAATCAAGATTGTACTAACCTCAATAATATGAAGACAAACATATCATAAACTTAATCATGAACAGATTTCAACACATACCTGTATCTCCTCAAGTCATACATGTCAGGATTACTTTTAACCCAATCCACTTTGATTTATTGAAATTCGATCTGGAGCTAGATTAGGGTTTGTCAGAGAAACCCTAAAAATTCAAATTTTGAATTTCAAACTTCTGAATGGATGGAAAGATGTGGCTTGATGAGTTGATCAAGCTGGTATACTTCAATTTTGAAAACTGCAAAATTTGACCCCTCAAAATTGCCTTTGAAACTTCTGGATTCACTAGACAAGATCTCGAACTAGGGTTTGGTGAAGCCCACCCTTCTGCCCAATCAAAAGGTTCGACCCAAGCTCTAAACTTTTATTTTTCTGAGGAGCTTCTAGCTGTGGTCACAAACTTAAAAAATTTCAATTTTTGCAGAAGCCCTAATTTTTTCACCTCTCTGATCAAAGTCCCGAACTAGGATTTGATCAAGCCCACCCTTCTGACCAACCAAAAAATTCGATCTTGGTCTCTAAATTTTGATTTTTCTAAGTAGCATTCAGCCATGGACTTTGATTCCAAAAATTCCAACTTTATCCGAAACCCTAATTTCCCACGTCAGTGACGATTCAAGAATGAAGGTGCTCAAAATCCAAATCTGTTTTGACAAAAATATGCACCTGATTGTTTCTGGTGTAACTCCGAAATTACAAATCTACGGGTTCTAAAACTTCTGCCTTTGGTAGCCCGACTTGTCCTCTTTCCAACCCCACAGGTCTGACCTCAATTGGATTCTCTGAGAGAGAGTTATGCCAAGTGTCTCAATGTGACCTGTTTATGGGATCAAATAGGAGAGCGAACTTGTACGGTGTGCCACGTGTCACTGGTTCAACTTCGGCCTCTAAAAAATTTCCTAAGAAACTAAAGTCTATGCTCTACCTATCACTTTTTATGAAATTTCATTTGGAGCTTCCTATCCCAAGTTGTGACCTTTTTTCCTAGGTCACCTATTTATGACTGAGATCTGGAAGAGGCCGAAACCCTAACTTGTACTGATCATAAATCACAAAGTACAATGAATTAGAGGTTTTCTTTTGGACACAAGGTACAGGGGGATGTCATATACGACCTGTAAAGGTTTCAGATCCCGAACCTTCTCCAAAATGGATTTATAGCGAAATTTCCATGATAACTAGTTTTTGCTATACAAAACCCTAACCTTCAAATTGTCACAAGTGAAACAAGTGTCGTAAGTGCCATACATTTCCTTCTTTCAGGTTAGCTCTAATACCATGTTAAGATTCAATATTCTAAGACAAAAAAATCAGCATTACATTCCATTTCACAACAATATCATATACAGGATCAGTGAAAGAACAACAAGCACAACATAAACACAGGAGACACAGATTTATCCTGGGAAACCCTCATGGGGTAGAAAACCCAGCAAAGCTTCCTCAATATAGATGAATATCAAATACAAAGATGTAATCCTCAACCATGAGCTCATTCTCCTCCATAGCAGATATCTTCCTCACCTATGCGCTAATCACAAGTGAGTGAATGTGGTTTAAATGAGGAACACACCTCCTCTATTTATACACAACTCCGACTTGTCTTTTACACAAGCTAGGTCCGCCCCAACTTAAGTACTTTACATAATGTGATAGGGCCAACCCCACTAGGGTGGTCTAATAATCCTTAACTCACATAACACATACAGGGCCGACCCCCACTAGGGAAGTCTAATAACCCAAGTTACCATGGAGGAATAAACATCTTTGGATACATGACAAGTTCCCATCGGAGGAATGAAACATCTCTAGAATAATAAAATACAAATATAATATTCTTAGAAGTTACAATATTTCAACAAAGGGATCCCTACATAGAAAACCGGAATTTTCCATAGCTTGGGAAGCTTTTCCTAGATTCATTTGTTGGAAAATATGGACAACCATGAATAAATAAATCTTTGAGGGTGTCTCCACAAATCCTTGCTGGGTCTTCTCCTCTGCCAAAGCTCTCTGGATAGAATCTCTGACCACTCATGGGATGCACCACATATAGCAGGAACCTTTAACAATTGAAGAAAAGAACTGGACTGCCGACTTTTTTGACTCAAGCAACCCTTTTTCCTAGAGAAAACCCCCAAAAAATCCAATACGTAAGCTCTGGCAGCTGCGGATAAGCAAAGAGCAATTCCATGGATGGAAGAAAAACCAGAGAGAATGCTTACTTCTTTTTGACGGAGCCTCAAAAGACAATCCAGGGTTGGTAGGTGCGGGGGGAGTGATCCTTGACTCCATGGAGAAACAAATGAAAACTTATGCTTGGCTCATTGGGAAAAATACAAACAATGGCGTGGAGTGGGTAGCACTCATAGAAGGGCTAGAGATCGCCGGAGCCTTGGGAATCGAGAGCTTGAATGTCATCGGAGACTCACTCATTGTCATTAGAGATGTAAGGAAAATAGTGAAAGAAAAGAAAAACCCCTCCTCCAAGTTTCATCAACTCCTCTCCAGCATTAGCAAAGAATTTAAATAGGTCTCTTTTTTTCATGTTCTGAAAAACCTCAATGAACAAGTTGATGTTTTGGCCAACTCTGGAGCCAGACTCCCTTATGGTCATATGGATATTGATAATGTTATCACTAGAAATGTTTGGATTCCTTAACCCTCCTTTCTGAGGGGATTGTTGGTCCCTATCCTCATTATTCGAACTCCTAATCCCATGATCCTGAACTTTAAAAACTCAAGCCTCTTGACTCTCGATCACTCCACCACCTTACTTGATGGTCGGCACATTCCCCATGGCAGCCTAAAGCATGCCAAAATTTATGAGGTATGGATGGCCAACCAGTGGGATAGCATGCGAGGACAATGGTTTGTGTTTAGACAGGGCAACAGTAATTTACTCTGCACCCTCGCCGATATTCCCTCGTTAAGGGTTTTTTTTAGCACTCCATCATCCTTGCGATCTGAAGGCTACATTGGAATCATCACTGTGATTTGCAATATGGAACATAGGCGCTCTTAGACTGGGGATAATCTCTACCTATGGTGCTTTAGGTGCAACAAGAATATCAAAGGCTTGAATGTTGCTTGCATTCGAACCAATCCGATGGTTGATGAAGACTATGACAACATGGAGGTGCATAGGAGCTCTGCGCATGGCCCATGTCGTCGGCCTGACAGGGAAAGAAGCACACTGAACGCAGAAGAGAGAGGCAGTCTCACAAGTTTTGAGCTGGACATGAAGAACTGACTGCTAGAACTGGAAGTACAGGTTAGGATGATAAGGAATGAAAACTTGGACCTCAAGAAAGTTCTCATTCGACTCTAATCCCTGACTAAAACCACATATCTCAAGCTGAAGCACCATAACAGCATGATGGCAGGAAAAGTGGAGCATCTGTAGGAAAATCTTGACCATGGATACCCCCACAAAAAATGCACTGCTGGTATGGACAACAACGCTTCGGATAGCCTGCGCAGGAAGCTTGAGAAGCTGAAGAAAATTATGGGACCCACTGGGAACTATGTCGACCTCATCCAGGAAAAGAAAGAACTGGACATTATGGATGCTACCTTGCTAAAGGAGCAGTCTACTTCTGCATTATGTAATTTTCGGCCATATTTTTAATTGAAAGCTCTTAAACCGTCTGTGTTAAAAAAAAAAATCTCTATGCTTGCAATGAAGTCATCGTTGAAATCCAATAAATTCATTGTTGACTTTAACTTTTTTTTCATGAATCTTAGTTTCACATAAGAAATAATTAGTTAATTTTTATGATCTATAGTTAAAATCCAATTAGTTCAATTAATTAATTGTTGATTTTTAATTTTTTCAATAAATATTATAGTTTCATATAGAAAATCATTTAGTCACTGGTGTTTCTTAACTATTTGTTTAATATTTTTTTTATTGATACAATTAAACTTTGAGTCATTGTTTTATTTATTGGGTGAATTTATATTTGACAAATTGTACACATTTAATGATATATATATACGCATTTAATGGTAATGAGAAAACAATCAAAATTTGTATATATATGAAAAATTAATGAAAATTTTAATATTATGTAGATCAAAAGAATAAAGTTGATTTTGTTAAATTATTAAGTAATTAATACCAAATAATGATAGTTTGCATATATGAAAAAAAACTTAATATATCATTTGCGTGCCTCTTGCAAGTGCACTACCAATCACACCACATTTCTTATAGTTCATAGCCGTTTCATATGATGACAATGGAATAACAAGCCTTATATAATATACTCCAAAATTTTCCAAGAACTTGAAGTGCATCATGTTTTGCAAATGTCCCACCAAGTACCAAGGAGCTAATTTTGCTAATTCAGTAATGTCCTCTCAGTGAAGGATCTATTGATACGACCAGGATTTTATTACAATTCAAGTTTTGCAAATGTCCCACCAGGTACCAAGGAGCTAATTTTGCTAATTCAGTAATGTCCTCTAAGTGAAAGATCTATTGATACGACCAAGCTTTTATTCCAATCCAAGAATCCTTGAACATTGAGATAAAAAAACAAAGGTTATTCTTGTCATTTTATTTGTTGTGATATTCATTGGTTAAGACTTATTTGCAACTTCTTGTTTTATACAATACGAAGTTTTGATTTTGCAATTTCAACATAATATTACTCCTCTAGTTAGTGTTGTTGTTTCAAATAGAGAAAGGATTCAAGAAATTTTCCATATATAGTTTTGGATAAAAGTGATTGCAATGAAGCTTGATTAGGTTGACCATGTATATGTTTTCTTATAAACCCAATGACACTTTTCCTTGAACGTGCTTGACTTTATTATATGTTATTTATGGATTGCACTGTGTTAAAATTTTATAAATGTCTCAGTGTTTTGAGTTGACACTTCATCCATTATCAAGGGATCAAAACTATAATATGTAACAAAAAAAGTAAGACCAAGGGATTATAAAATGGGATTGACTTTGCCCCTGGAGTGATTAGAAAACCTAACCTCTCAAAGTCGTAAAAATTGTAAAAATCAAACTTTTATTCTACTATTTTTTTATAAATAAACATAATATTATTGTTTCCATGAAAACTGTAAAAATCAAACTTTTATTCTACTGTTTTTCCATGAATAAGCAAAATATTTTTTACCAACTTTCTAATTTAAAAGCACTTTCAAATATTATATCAATAATTAAAATACAAGGGTTTTCAAGGCTTGAATTTGCAGCAGTACGAGATGTACTTTATTGGTTTGTTTTCTTAGCTAGTTGTCATAAGCATTCAAATAATATTATTATAGAGAAAATGATGGACCATGCATGTATTCATTCAAACATTTCGGCCGAGAAAACCATATCTCAAAGTTTAACACTCGACCAAGAAAATTATATATCGACCAAAAATATGGGTGAAAAAAACTTTAACTCGAGGTTAAATTCGAGAAAATTCCATCACGCCTCACTCGAAAAAGAATATATTGTGACAGTATATATTAGTCACAATACTATATATTTTTTACTATGTTCTTGTTATTATTTTATAGACAATCAGTTATGTATTATATTTTGAATAGTTCCTCTAAGGTTTATAGTGGTAGCTGGGAAAGGGCAGGGTGGTTCCTTTAAGGTTTATAGTGGTAGCTAGGAAAGGGAAGGGTGGTCCTCTAGGGTTTATAGTGGTAGCTAAGAAAGTATAATTTTATGGGTTCAATCCTCTTGTAGCTTAAGGGTCATTCTTGGTGGGCATGGTGGGAAGGGCAGTTCCTATAAGGTTTATAGCTAGGAAAGGGTAGGGCAGTTCCTCTAGGGTTTATAGTGGTAACTAAGAAAATATAATTTTATGAAATTAAAAAAAAACTCTCAACCAATTTAATTGAAAATTAGGGTTTATAGTGGTAGATGGGAAAGTATAATTCTATGAAAGAAAAAAAAAGAGTCTCGACCGAGTTAATTGAAAATCCTTGTTAATATTTATCTTTAGTGAGCCAGATATTTAATGGTTTTTCGACTCCATGTTGCAGTTTCAAGGTCGAAGATGAGTTCCAGGTAGGCCAATAGTGTAGGTCTTGCTTCAGTGTAAAAACATGAGGTTTTCCACCCAAGTCTATTGTATTTACACAGACAAATTTCTCATGCTCCAATTTTTTTGTTACATCTACAAATGTTTGTAGATCCGCTGTTAGTTTTCCGTTAACTTTCACAATCCACTGGTTTCCATAAAGTCCATATCTATGACCAGGAGTGCCATACAACACAGCTGAAGCATATACCCCATGCCCTTCTTTTGGGAAAAACCCTGAGGAAGCAACTGCTAGGTGTGGCTTCTGCGCAACACATCCGCACCAACTCATGATATGCGTAGTTCCAAACCCATCTCTTAGATCAGTGCCCACAAGAAGCTCCATCTCCAAACCCTGACGCAAAATTGTCATTCTTAAATTTTCTTCCTGATTTTGGCACCCATCAAGATCTAGACGTTGGCAGGCATTCTCAATGTCATGAAAACTGGTAATTGGCTCCCCATCTATGGCTAAAAGCATGTCCCCTTGCTCCAACATACGTTGGGCTTGTGATCCAGCGAAACAAATTTTTACCCATAACACTTGTCGTCTCACCTGATCCTTTCTTGCTAACTTTGTAGCCCACCTCTCGGTTAATTCGGTTAATCCAAAGCGACGGGCCAGTGAAAGTTCTATTGCATCAAGTTCAACCCCTAAAATACGGACAAGAGGCATGTGCTTGTGGATTCCATTTATAAGTAAACGTGGACCTTTAGTACCATTTATAATCTTCAGTAACACTTCACTAATGGAATAAATTGGAATTCCTCGAACAAATTTGCAGATATCACTCCCCACCTGCTTAGAGAAGACGCCCCATAATGCCTGAACCGTTCCATGCTCAGCTGCTAGTACACCAGCAAAACTATTGCCAAAATATGCATCCAAATCGATGACCTCCATGTTCATAGCTCTATAGTGGGGAGAAGTAAACTTACCAATATTCAAGGCAGCCACTGGATTTGTGACAATGGACATCCGTGATTTGGACTGTAATTCCCTATTCATCCCAACAATATATACAACATCACCCATATGTAGAGCAGATTTAGGACGAAGAACAGCTACATGTACAGCTGCAAACCCAACTTCACCTAGCGTTGTAGGATTATATGCTACTAATGCATAATTGTGTACAGGGTGTAGAAAAATGTTGGAAATATCTAATTAAATGAGCTGATTGCGTAGTTACTGCGCCAGCTCTGTCAGTCATCCTGTCAGTAAAGATTGTGTCAGGGCGCAATGTGCAGTGTCAGTATGTCAGTTAGTTCTCAACCAATCCGACGCACGTTATGTTTTCATTAATGAAACCGCGTGAATAATTCGCAAGTCAAGAAACCTTAGGTTAGAATTTATTTCAGTCTTTAATGCAATCCTGTAGCTTCCATAGGAATCATTCCTTAGTCGGTTGGTTGAAATTCTATAAATAGAAGCTCTTAGTTAAAATTCAGAGAAAGATGTGTAAGAAGAGTGAAAGGAGAAGAAGCTCACGTAAATTGTATCAAGAGCCCAAGCTCTGTGAATGTAAAAGTCCGCAGTGAAACTCACTTCCATGAATTGAGGAGCTGCACAGTTTACTGTGGTAAATATACAAGTCTACAGTTTTATGTTTCATTCTCAAGAATGTTGTTTATTGCAAGTCACACATCATCTCTAGATTTACTCGTGTGAATATCTACAAATAGTTCACTGCAGTAAAAGTTTCATATTTTACTAAGAGTAACTTCGCGTTAGATGTTTTAAGTTGTTATGTCTTAAAGAAATTTATTTCATGATAATGTTTGGAATATTGGTTAAGTATTCCGCGAAGTGTTTGTGAAGTCCGCGAAGTGAAGTATTGCGGAGAAGTTAACTTCGCATCACCCTAAAGTTCACTGCGCAGTGAAAAGTCGAAATCGCGTAGTTACTTGCTACAAAGTGAATGCCGCGCAGTTACTTGTCGCGAGGTGAATGCTACAAAGTAAAAGTTAATTGCCACGCAATTAAAACTACGAAGTTAATTCTTAGTGAGGAAAGTGTTCTGCAAAGATAAAATTGAAGTTCTCTGTTGTATGGTCCGCGAAATATGAAGAAAATAAAAGAAGGTATCCATCTATTGCGCAATTAAATATTCTTTACTGCGTGGTGTTCCTTTTCCCTTCATCTGGTATCAGAGCGAGGTTTACGAAAAGAAGGAATTCAATTCATAAGGGAAAAGTGGTTAAGGATGGCTTCCACTTCGGGTAATTTGCAAACCCCAATATTTACTGGTAAAAATTATGAATATTGGTCTCTAACTATGAAGGCTTTGTTTAGAGGTCAAGATGTATGGGACATAGTCCAGACTGGTTATGCAGAACCAATAGATGTAGTAGCATACAACAATCTCACACAAGCTGAGAAGGATGTTCTGAGGGAACAAAGGAAGAAAGATGGAAAGGCGTTGTTCCACATACATTAAGCGACACATGAATCCATACTCCCAAGGGTAGCAACAACGCAGTCAACAAAGGAAGCGCGGGACACTCTGGAAACAACATATCAAGGTTTCAACAAGGTAAAGACTGCCAAACTTCAAATTCTTAGAAGAGAGTTTGAATCTCTGTCAATGAAAAATACAGAGTCAGTAGACTCATTCTATACTTGTGTAATTGGTCTAGTGAATCAAATAAAGTCTCATGGAGAAACGCTAACTGGCCAAAGAGTTGTTGAAAAAGTTCTTAGAGTTCTTCCAAATAAATTTGAATCTTTAGTTGTGACCCTAGAGGAAAACAAAGATCTGTCCGTATTTACTATTGATGAGTTGCAAGCCTTATTACTCAATCATGAACATAGAATCAGCGGTTCAGACACATTGCTGCAAGGTGTGTTCACAACACAGACATCCATAAGTCACATTAGAGGCAGAGGAAGATCAAACTCTAGAGGTAGAGGACGAAGTTCATTCAGAGGAGGTCGCAGCAGCAGTCCTGCACATGTCACAGGAAGAGGCCAGGATCATACCCCCAATCAGCCAAGTGGACAAAGGTATGATAAGTCAAAGATTCAATGTCATTATTGTAAGAGGTATGGACACTTTGCATATGACTGCAGGAAGAAGCAGTATGACCAAGGAAAACAAGGTGAAACTCAGTCAAGCAGCAGCAGCGCACCGAACAGTTCACTCTTTTTGGCATGCGCATCATCGCTGGAATGCAATGCCATCCAAGAAATTCCAAATGACATATGGTATTTACACTCAGGCTATAGCAATCATATGACTGGTAATTTAAGTTTATTTTCCAGTCTAGATAAATCAGTTCAAACCGATGTCACACTTGGAAACAATATCCAAGTCACTGTTTTGGGTAAGGGTACTGTTGATATTCTAACAAAACAGGGGGAGCATAAATTTATTCCTGATGTGTATTATGTTCAAGGTTTGAAGCATAATCTGATGAGCATTGGGCAGATGATGGAAAAAGGTTACAGAGTTCATATGATAGGGAAGCGCTGTGTGATCAAAGATGTATACCCAAGCAATCAGTTAATAGTCGAAGTGCAGATGACAAGCAATCGCTTGTTTCCTTCGAGGGTAACACCAATCATCAAAGGTAAAAATACTCATGTTGTTCATGAAATTCAGAAAGAAAATTCTGAAGCTTCATTCAAGACAGAAAGCAAAGGAGCAGAAGTTCATAGCAACGAGAAAGAAAAAGGTAGCGCAATGCAAGCTGCATTTCAAATAGAAATGAAGGATGAATCCTGGTTATGGCATTTCAAATTTGGACATCTGAATTTTGGTGGGCTGAAGCTACTGCACATGAAGGATATGGTGAAAGGATTGCCATTGATTGAAAAGCCAGAGAGAATTTGTGAAGACTATATCTTTGGAAAGTAGCATAGAGAGACTTTTCCAGTCAGAAAGTCATACAGAGCTCGCGCACCACTTGAAATTGTGCACTTCGATATCTATGGACCGATGCAAACACCATCCGTGGGAGGATGCACATATGTTCTCACATTCATTGATGATTTCACAAGAAAAACATGGTTTTATTTTCTAAAGCATAAATCTGATGCAATTGATTGTTTT
Source organism: Larix kaempferi (assembly GCA_027924585.1). Taxonomy (NCBI): domain Eukaryota; kingdom Viridiplantae; phylum Streptophyta; class Pinopsida; order Pinales; family Pinaceae; genus Larix; species Larix kaempferi. Next base: position 15,146,233 of record BSBM01000096.1, on the reverse strand, counting down.
CAGCAATTCAAGGCACTTGTGGAGAAGCAGAATGGTTACAGCATCAAGATATTAAGAATAGATAGAGGTGGTGAGTATGTCTCAAATTATTTCTTAAATTTTTGCAAGAATCATGGCATACATAAGCAATTCACTGCACAGTATACACCGCAACAGAATGGTATCGCGGAGAGGAAAAACAAAACCATCATGGAGATGGCGCGCAGTATGTTGGCAGCCGTGCACCTGTCAAATGAATACTGGGCTGAAGCAGTGGCAACCGTAGTATAAATCATGAATCGATTCCCGACAAAGAGCGTGAAGAACAAGGTTCCGTAGGAAGCATGGATAGGTATGAAACATAGTGTTTCGCATTTAAAAGTTTTTGGTTGTGTAGCATATGCACATGTTCCAGATGAGCTGAGAAGAAAATTAGACAATAAAGGACAAAAATACATCTTTATTGGATATTCTGAAGACACAAAAGCATATTAGTTGTATGATCCTATCACAAGAAAAGTTATTATCAGCCGCGATGTTCAGTTTGTGGAAAATGAAGCATGGGATGGAACTATTGAGAAGAATGTGAAAATTGTGTCACATGCTGAACATGATGACATCGCAGAAGACGTGGTTGAGACTCCGCATGAGAATCAGAACTTTGTAGCACCGATTACTCCAAGGACTGTGAGCCTGGTTCAACACAAGCAACTCCGACACAAGTCACAGCAACTTCGACAAGCACTCCAAGTGCGCAGCAAACTCCATCAAGCAGTTCGCGCAGTTCGACACCAGCAACTCCGCCAAGGACAAGAAGTCTGCGTGAGATATATGAAGCTGGTACACCTAATTCATTCTCTTGTTTTGCATTATTTTCTCAAATTAATGATCCTCTAACATATGAAGAAGCAGTTGAAGATGAAGTCTGGGCACAAGCCATGAATGAAGAAATAGAATGCATAGAGAAGAATCAAACATGGGAACTAGTTGATGTTCCTAAGGACAAGGATGTAATAAGCGTGAAATGGATTTATAATACCAAGCAAGATGTTGAAGGAAATGTGCAAAAGCACAAGGAGAGATTAGTAGCAAGAGGGTTCACTCAGCAACCTGGCATAGACTTCAATGAAACTTTTGCACCTGTAGAATGCATGGACACTATCAGAACAGTTTTGGCCATCGTAGTACAAAAGAAATGGCCTGTTTATCAAATGGATGTCAAGTCCGCGTTTCTGAATGGTTATTTAGAAGAAGAAGTATATGTGGATCAGCCATAAGGCTATGAATTTCCAGGACAAGGACGCAGAGTATACAGACTGAAGAAGGCACTGTATGGTCTGAAGCAAGCTCCTCGAGCTTGGTACAATTGCATTGACTCATATCTCATCCAGAATGGATTTCACAGAAGTGAATGTGAGCCAACGCTATACACAAAAATCAACCAGCAAGGTAATAAGCTGATTATTTTCCTATATGTAGATGATTTAATGTTTACTGGTGATTTTGGCATAGAAGAATTTAGAACAGTCATGGAAAGTGAATTTGAAATGACTAATTTGGGGCTTATGGAGTATTTTCTGGGAATTGAAGTTCAACAGAATGAAAATGGGATATTTATATCTCAGTCAGAGTATGCAAGTGATGTATTGAACAAGTTTAAGATGTTAAATAGCAAAACAGCTCCAACACCAGTGATAACAGGTTTGAAATTAAGCAAGGATGATGATGGATCCAATATAGATCCTACACTGTTTAAAAGGATCGTTGGAATCCTTATGTATCTTACAGCAACAAGGCCAGACATCATGTATGGAGTCAGTTTAATCTCAAGATTCATGGAGTCACCAAAAGAATCGCATTGGCAAGCAAGTAAAATAATTCTGAGGTATGTAAGTGGAACAAGAGACTTTGGTATTATGTATTCCACCTCAGAAAATTTTAAACTCATAGGATACACTTACAGTGACAATGGAGGCAACATAGATGATAGAAAAAGCACATCTGGGAATACATTTCATGTAGGAACAGGTGTTGTATCATGGGCGTCAAAGAAACAACCCATAGTAACTCTTTCTTCAGTAGAGGCAGAGTATGTTGCAGCTACAAGCACTGCATGTCAAGCCGTTTGGATGCACAGAATGTTATGTGATCTGTCGCAGCATCAGCAAGAACCTACAGTCATTTACTGCAACAGCAATTCGGCTATCGCACTATCAAAGAATCATGTGTTTCACAAAAGAACCAAGCACATCGACACAAGATATCACTTCATCAGAGAATTGATAAACAACAAAGAAATTTGTTTAGAATTTTGCAGGTTTGAAGATCAAGCTGCAGACATATTTACAAAACCATTGGCAAAAGACCCATTCCAATTTCTGCGAAGTTGTTTGGGAATGACAAGTTCTGCACAGTGAACTTGGTCATGAACAGAGCATGTTTTAAGCTATGAAATATTTTGTAATATTTTAATTTTGTTTAATGATTCCCATCCGCTCATAATTAAGGGGGAGTGTTGGAAATATCTAATTAAATGAGTTGATCGCGTAGTTATTGCGCCGGCTTTGTCAGTCATCCTATCAGTAAATATTGTGTCAGCGCACAGTGCGCAGTGTCAGTATGTCAGTTAGTTCGCAGCCAATCCGGCCCACATTATGTTTTCATTAATAATTCGCAAGTCAAGAAACCTTAGGTTAGAATTTATTTCAGTCCTTAATGCAATCCTGTAACTTCCATAGGAAGCGTTCCTAAGTCGGTTGGTTGAAATTCTATAAATATAAGCTCTTAGTTAAAACTCAGAGAGAGATGTGTAAGAAGAGTGAAAGGAAAAGAAGCTCCCATAAATTGTATCAAGAGCCCAAGCTCTGTGAATGTAAAAGTCCGTAGTGAAACTCACTTCCATGAATTGAGGAGCTGCGCAGTTTACTATGGTAAATATACAAGTCTATAGTTTTATGTTTCATTCTCAAGAATGTTGTTTATTGCAAGTCGCACATCATCTCCATATTTACTTGTGTGAATATCTCCAAATAGTTCACCATAGTGAAAGTTTCATATTTTACTAAGAGTAACTTCGCATTAGATGTTTTAAGTTGTTATGTCTTAAAGAAATTTATTTCATGATAAAGTTTGGAATATTGGTTAAGTATTCCGCGAAGTGTTTGTGAAGTCCGCGAAGTGAAGTATTGCGGATAAGTTAACTTCGCATCACTCTAAAGTTCACTGCGCAATGAAAATTCAAAATCGTGCAGTTACTTGCTGCGAAGTGAATGCCGCGCAGTTACCTGTCGTGAGGTGAATGCTGCGAAGTAAAAGTTAATTGCCGCACAATTAAAACTGTGAAGTTAATTCTTAGTGAGGAAAGTGTTCCGCAAAGATAAAATTGAAGTTCTCTGTTGTATGATCCTTGAAGTCCTAAGAAAAGAAAAGAAGGTATCCATCTACTGCGCAATTAAATCTTCTTTACTGCGCGGTGTTCCTTTTCCATTAAAAAAAAAATCTCTCCAGGAAACATCTATGGGAGTACAGCAAATGCTACGGTGACATCTGCTATATAACTGGGAACTGTATACTTATCAATGGAAACCATTCCCATTGTTTTAGAATGATAGATCACCAACCCTATTCCAAGAAAACGTTTACATTCTGCACCGTCAGCAGAGATAATTGGTGGTATATCTTTCACACAGTCAATATAGGCAGATGGTGGTATAAAGGTCTAAACAACGGCTAGTGTTGGCTCTATGAATTTCTCAGCATCCAAACCAAATGTTTGAGAATCACCCATTACCATGCTATCAAATAAATTCCATGTAACCCTAGGTCTGAGTTTTTTCTTTTCTTTGAAAGCAGAAGAAATGGAAAAACACGCGGTTACAAGCATCCTTTTCCACAGTCCAATCGCATCATCTCGAGTGTAGAGTTCAGGCTCCCCATACCACTCATGCCTATCAACATTCACAAAAACAGTTTGACTTTGAGCTTCAGGGCTCACAAATTCTAAATGAAAATGTGTCCCTCGAGGTGTTCCCAACAAAATAGTTATAAAATCTTGGACTTGTGTGACTTCCTTCCCATCTAGTTTTTGAATGATGGCATGGCGAGGAACACCTTCCCTTGACAGCATCAACCCCAGTTCCGCGACATATACGAGACCACACTTAAAGCGGAAATTCCTATCCTGTTGGTAAGATAGAGGATGAATCACGCCACCACTTATTTCTAAGAAATAATGAGGAATTATAGAATACAAGTCTTGGACATCCAACGTAGCATAAAGAGGAACACCACCCCTCTCAAGCTCTAAATATATATTAAATCCAACAAAATCATCAAGCAGTGTCTCAAGCTTCAAGAAATTTGTTACAATTTCACCATTCACACGTACAAGTAAATCTCCAGTCTCTAATTGCATCTTGTCAACATGACCTCTGGGAATCATCGAATCTATTACATGAAGTCCAGTCTCTATAGGGAGAGCCTCTCTTACAAGTTGTTCCATCTTGGGTTGAAGCCCTAATCCACGTGCTTCATCAAATGCTTTGTGAACAAGGGTAATCTGAAGTGTGCCTCAAGGAATATGGACTTCAATGTTGCACTCGTCCTTGTCCTTTCACCTATGTATAATTACCAACACCCTTACCACTCTATCCAGTGGAAGAAAGAATGAGGAAAAGCTTTCATTTTTGCAACCAACAGTTAGTCCAACAACTTGTCCACGATAATCAATCACGGGTGACCCAATTGACTCTTCTTTTGCCGCCAAAGCTACCTGCATATAAAAGGTATTGAAGTCACTGTATTCATCAAACCCATAGGAAGGGGCCTCTCTATTCAATCAGGTCAAGGTTCCTACCATAACTGACAGCTTCTCATAACCGTTATTACCCACCACTCGGATCTCCAATCCAACAGTTGCAGCTTCTGGTGCAAGAGGGATTTCCTTGCATTTCATAAACTCAAGGGCTGCTGGATCAAATCTGAAAAATCCAAAATCATGAACAGGGTCATGGTATAAAGGGTAAACTGGAATCTCCTCGCCATTGAAGAACGTAGTGTCTGCAACCACAGGCCCTACCTGGACGACATACCTAGTGGTGAGAATAATTCCGCGTTTTTTATCTACAATGAAATCGGTGGCATCGAATTTTCCTGCAAACTCCGTATCAAATCTCCAAGTGGAAGTGCCTTGAAGAACAACTACAACCTTGAAAACCTTGTCCAAAGCATTTTGCCATTGCTCTTCGGCTTCCACGCTTTGGGTATGTGAGCCATCAATTGCAGCCATGGCTAGAACTTCCTTCGGATCTTCTTTTCCAGAATGGTCAAAATATACTGACCAGAGATACAGTTAAATATGAAAGAATTGAGGAAAATAATAATATTGTCGCTGGGAACTCGAATCGAATGCTCTCTTTTTTTATGCTTGAGCTTCCTTTGGGTGAACGCGTTGCTTTGATTCCCTCGATTTACAATAAAGTGGTTCATAAAAGTCTACTTATTCAATGAATACATATCAATAACTTTAATTGAAAAGATCTGCGAAGAAGTTTTTCAAAAGGAAGGAGGGAACTGCGCTAATGGCGTCGGGACTGGGGTTGTGGTGCTTGAAGGTTATAGTCCGGAGTATAGGAATTCATTTTACTTTTTGGTTCTGTAGTGATGTATAATGAAAGCTTGGAGTCAGCCATTCATCTTGGATGGTCAGTACTAACCAAGTAAAAATAAGTGGGAACTGTATTTATAAAACCCTCCATTATTCATGTGTCTTGGGTTTTTGTCTATTGTGGATATTTAACTGTATCAAGACATCGTTTTCACGGTTCTTGTTTCATTTTGTGTGAGTATGGGGGTTTCTCTTTGTCCTTACATTTGCTTGGAGTTTTTCTGGACGAGATCTTCACAGTTGGAGGTAACTCCCTAGTTCCCTCGGTCACTGTCCGGGTTAACCCTAATGCCTGGGTGGTTTTCAATTCTCCACACACCGTGACTCCTTCTGGTCATGAAAAGGTGAAGCCCGTTTCTGTTTTAGCGCCCTCTTTTGTGGAGACTTACTTGCCATCTTATGCCCTACAGTCTTAGGGTGCATAAAGACAGTTTGGTGGCCCGGCTAAAAAAAATTGAAGGTTAAAAGGAGTTTAAAGGTGGAGAAAGCCCGAAAGACTGGTGTTCATTGCACTCTAGGTAGAGATGTGACGATGGACATGGTCTAGAATCTGGCCATAAGGGATTTGATTGGGAAAATGGAATACCTTAGGCTTAACCAGGTGGAGGTGGTGGACTGGATTTCAAAATGTTGGAAGCCTTTGATTCATTACGTTCCTAGGGTCATTGTGCTAGACAATGGCTGGTTTTATTTCCATTTTCTTTCTGAGGAGTCGCTACAAACTATTTCATCCAAGTTTTGGGTTTTAGGCACTGGCTCCCTGATTCTCATGAGATGGCATTCTACATTCGACCCACGAAAGGAGAAGCTAAAAAGGAGACATCTCTAGGTACTCTTCCCGGGTTAGCCTCTTTTCTGCTGGAGTTTTCAGGCTTTCATGGGTATCGCCAATGCTATAGGTTGCTTCATCCTTATAGAGGAAAGCACCCTGCTTTCGAATGAGCGTAAGTATCCTAGGGTTTTGATTGAATTTGATGTGAACGATGGTCTTCTAGAGGAGGTCAAGGTAATTGGGGAGCACAGGGTTTTTATTCAACCCCTGGATTACTGGAGAGTCCCATTTCAGTGCTTTAAATGCCATAAAACTGGTCATTTGTGGTAGGAGTGCAAGGGCACCCGCTTGGTAAGAAAAAAGGATTTGGTGGACCTCTCAGAATTAGAAGAGTCTTCGCAGACTATCTCTCTTCCCATCCTGTTTGACGCTGAATCATCACAGGATTTTCTAGGTAACTTAAAAAAATTTCTCCCTTTGATGTTGAAATCCATATTGTTTGAGGATATCATAAATACTTTGGCTGAGGGGAATGTTTCTTCATCTAGCGGAAGGGAACCTATTCCCTCCATGGTTCCCAGATCCTTGTTCCCCCCCTTATATGAGGAAGGATTGGTCTCCGTTAGGGCTAATGTGGGTTTTGATTCTTCGTTTTTGGGAGATCGAACCTGGGAGGATGGGCTGGGTATTCATTTAACTTATTCCCCTGTCAAGGATGCCCTTTCTCTAAAGATTCAAAGGGATACAGATGCTACTATTGAAATTTCTCCTCGCTTGTTTCGTTGGCAGACTCTAATCCCTTGGCTAAGCCTGGCCCTGGTGACTCGACGCCTTTTGTGCGGAGTACCCCTGAACCGAACAAGGTCTCGTTACCTATATTTGGAGGTACCGTTCCTCCGGATGATTATGATTTAGGGGTATCTTTTGGATCTATCAGGTTTTCTAATGTTACCACCCATAAAAAAAAACAAGAAGAAGATTAAAGAGGCTAGCCACATTGGAGTTGAAGAGGGGAAATGGGTTAATCCAAAACTTTCTAATGTCTCTGTCATTTCCTCGACTTTGAATAACTGTCAAACTTTTGGGTCACTTAGAGCGAGTGAAGACCCCTCCTTTGTTCCCCAATGATTATTGATTCGTTTAACATCAGAGGGATTGCCAGCCATCCCAAAATGGCGGCCCTTAGAAGGTTACTAGATTCTGTCAAGCCCAGTGTTATCCTATTACAGGAAACTATGCATTTAGGATCTGAAGCTTGTGATTTTTTCTTAAAGATTCATTCGAACTAGAGATGTTGCGCTCTTGATTCTGTTGGCTTGTCACGTGGTCTTATTGTTGCCTGGAATCCCAATCTAGCTGATTTCGTGGATTTCAAAACTTGTGCAGGCATAAAATTAGAAGGTCGTTTTCAGGGGGTGGACCTGGTTTTCAGCATTCTGAATATTTATGGTCCATACCGTAATCGACATGTGTTTTAGGACTATGTTTTTGCTAGTTGCACCCTTCAGAACTAGATTCTTATTGTTGGTGGAGATTTAAACCTTACTTTATATTCTGATGAAATTTGGGGCTCGGGTTGTCTTGAAGATCCTTTATCCCCTTACTTCAAAGAACAATTTGATTCTTTGGGCTTGATTGATATATAACTGTCCCACCTGGTACCAACGTGGAACAATGCTCGAACTGGCAAGTTTGGTGTAGCTAAGCGTCTGGATCAGGTTCTTAATTAGGGGAGTTTTGAGGTCTAAAATGGGGCTCCTAAGGGAAATAATAAAATAAGAGTTATAATAATAAAATAAGAGTTCTAAATTTTAGAGAGGAAAAATAAAAAACTATTTTTTTCTTATCGTATTTTTGACATATCTCCTTAACGATTTACCCAAATTTCATGTTTGGGCACTCGTTGGATGTGGATTTTAATTCCACATCCAACCCATACCCACACTGCATTGTTGAAATTTTTATTTTTTCATGTCATGGGTACCTTATAAGTATGCAGTGTGGGTATGGGTTGGATGCAGAATTAAAATCCGCATCCAACGAGTGCCCAAACATGAAATTTTGGTAAACCGTTAAGGACATATGTCAAAAACCCTTATGGTTGACATCATCATATTGAATCCTATTGGTTCTTATAAAGTGAATTTTTATGGTACATTATTTGTTTTGATGCCCATATTTTACCTCAAAACTCCCCTAATGATTCATGAATCTCTGGTCGGCCTGGGTGGCAGGTTTTGATCGTGGAGTGTACCCACTGGTATCTTGGATCACAAGGAGGTTTTCCTACAAATAGAGGTACTTATGTGAGCCCATTGTTATTTCTTGATGATACACATATTCATGGATACACAAATGGTACTTCTGTGAGCCCCTTGAAGGCTCATTGTTTTCTTTGCTCCCTACTTGGTTCAGATTTTAGTGGAGATTCTTCATTCACTTCTTGGATGAAAGAACACATGGCTGATTATTTTGATGCATCTTACATCCTTTTGGAGTAGCATTATAGGACATGGGATCCTCACCTATTTCATTGGAGAATATTTGATTGGTCACTTGATGCTTGTATGCACTTGGCTAGTGGTAGTCTACTTACTTGGAGGTATAAGCACTTTCATGAGTCTTTGATGAGGCACCTCCTTGATGTACATTTTTATTATGTTGTTATGTACTTTGATGATCTATCTTTTGTACTTATGATGTTTGGAAGAATGCATACAAAGAAATGGGATCCAAGAATTCTCTTGCTTGATGGTATGGGTTGGAGAGAACTCTTAATTGTTGGAGTGAAATACAAGTAATGGGACCCTAGGATAAATTTTAGTCTCATTGGTTTCAAATTTTGGGGGAAACAAGTAGTATGGGAGATTGGGTCCCCACTTAATAAGGTGATTGTAATCAGAGTAGTGTAGCAGCAAGCATGGTGGTTCCTCTCTAAAATTTTCATGGAATCTTGAAGACTCAAAGTTGGGAAACTCAGTGGCAACTTCAAATAATTATACAGTGGTATCAAAAAGGGTTTCCAAAATATGAAAGAGGTAAAGAGTAATTGTGCAAACTTTGTTTTGATGGATTTAATTAATATTTTGGTGTTTAGTGGTGATTTCATGGGGGATATCAATATGGAAAAGAAAACTCACATCTCCTTGCTTTTGGAAACACACAATTATAGTACATGAGTGCTACTACTCAGAGTTTTAGAATGAAATTTTTGGAAGCAAAAGTTTTGGAAAGAAAGCAGGTTCTTCAACATCCATGTTTGAAATTGCTTGAGGACAAGCAATATTGGGAGGGGAGGATTTGTCATGTCCCCAAATTTTTCATTGGGTCACAATGGCCTAAGACACTTGGCCATATTCATGATAGTTTGTCAAATTGATGCTAAGGGTCAAATAATTGCCAAGCATGATGTCCAAGTTAGTAATAATGTAAAATTAGATCCAAATGGATAATGTGGGTCAGATTAAAAGAAAATTCCCAATTCAAAGTTTGTAATATCCCCATCCAAATGAACTATCATGGAGGAAAATTACTAGTTCCCTAGGTTGGGGGTGGAAGCATTAAAAGTTGGAATAAAGGAGATACAAGACCCAAAATGACCTTAGGCTTACAAATTCACATTAAATGGGTCAATTAAATAATAATAATAATAAAATAAGAAGGCATTGTATCATGAGGGCACATAAGAGGTTGTGGGACCCACATGTGGCAAGATTCCACAGTACACTTGGCATCATTATCTCACCAATTTGAGTTCAATATGAAGGGTAACATACTTGGGGGAGTTGAAGAGGTATTATTCATGGCATGAATCATGTAAGGTTGAATTGGAGTGGAAGAGTAACTCCCATGGAAGAGGAAGAGGCATCTTAGAAGAATTGTGACACTTAGAGCTATATTCCCTAACTCCTATGACGACAATGATGAAGATTCTATGACACTTATGACAAATTTCAGACCTGATTAATGAAATATGACATATTTGACATGTTAGGTCTAAAAATATCCTCCAATAGGGTGCACAAGGGGATTTATGGCTGCCAATATTCCCCCATTCGAATCGATGGAAGAGGAGAGCTCGGAAAAGTTGGACAAGTGGCATTCATGGGAATCTCTCCCTAATTCAAGTTGGGATGAGTCTTTTGGAGGGAATTAGAGCTAAGGAGGCCTTGGTAGGTTAATAAAATACAAGAATAAAGAAGGATACTAGTTTTTTATCATTTCTCATTTGGAAGAAAATGGAGAGCTTAGCTTGTCCTTGCAAGGTGGATGCTTATCCTTCTTGCCTTAGAACCAATTTGGAGGGGGAAAGATTCCAATCCTAGTTGGTTTATGGAGAGGCCATTAAGACCTCTCAACAGAGATTCATGGAGATGTTTTGATTCAGGTTCAAACCCCAACTGAGTTTGAGTTCATCTTCTCTCATTCTTCTCTATGCCTATTCTACTATCTTTCTCTCAATGTCATGTAAATGTGCAAGGGCGCACTTGTTGTTGCATATAGTTAGTGAAGGTTTGTTATCTAGAATTCATGGGCACGTTATCTTCTATATATATATGTAATAATCATATCCTCAGAGCCACATCTAGAAACATTATGTATTTCAAGTGATATTTACATTCACGGAAGAGGTTCGAGCCATTTTCCCCATAGCATTTGCATAGTGATTTTGGAATGATATTGTACCTATTTTATATCAGATTTTGCTGAGTTATCTATAATGTTATGAGATTCATATGAAGTTAATTTGATGGCCCAAATTATGTGTGCATAAATATGAAGTGTTACTATGGTTTATGAAGAAATTCGAGACTCCTTGCCCACCAATTTCACCTCAAAAGCTAGCCTCTCATTAGAGAGATTTTGAGGTCAAAAAAGGGCCTCCTAAGAGATGTACTACAAAAATATGAGATATATTAAAATATTATGAATTGGGGGTTTTATGGGGTAGGTATATATGACAAGTCACCTCCCACACTATTTTCTATGCACAATATAAATAACTATGGTTGAGTTACTTTTCAAAATTTACTAGAAATAAAATTAATAAAATAAGTCTACATTGATATGACTAAGATTCATTGTAAATTCCCAAAAATGTATTGTCCTTCAACATTTATTTGTCTTGAACTTGCAAATGAAATTAAATAAAAAAAAACATTTTTAAGAGCTTTTTTTTAAATTTTATGTTGACTTTTTATATTTAATACTTTTCTCATGAATTTAATAATGTAATTTAATTGAGAATTTATTTACATGTAAAATGTCAATAGTATTATTATAATCCACATTGCATTATTATTATTATTATTATTATTATTTATTAAATCTATTATTATTCTTCATTAGTTTGACATTATGTTATTAAATAGAATGGAGTGAATATATAATTTAAAATTAAAAACATAAAAATGATAATATATTATTTTATAAAAAAATGTGAAAGGACTTTTTTTATGAATTAAGAGTACTTCACTTGAAAATGACAATAATATTATTTTATGTGAAAGTGTGAAAAGACATTCATTATGAGTACTTTACTTGAAAATGACAATAATATTATTTTATGAAAAGACTATAATTATGAGTACTTTACTTTATGACTCAAAAGTACTTACACCACTACCTTGGTTAACTATGTGTTTTCATCCACCATAGAAAATTTGACAAATAAGCATTCTTAACTCATGCAATGCCACCTCACCAAGGGGGATGATGTCATCTACTAGAATGTGATTGGTTGTATTTTATAGTACATTTTCTTTGGTTTGAGGCCCTTTTTTGACCTCAAAATTTCTCTAATGAGAATCTGTTGTTCATTAGGATGCCTATTCGACCCTAAAAACAAATCTAATGCTACAAATATATTGTTCCTATTGTACTATAATATATCCAAGTATCATACCAATAATTAGTGAAGTCATTATAGTGTTTGGAAGAGCATCTAATGTCAGACCTAGGGGGGCTCTCCACTTCTCAAATTAACTAGCCTAGTTCTGAAACTTCTTTCCATGCAATTTGAAGACCATGGATGTGTATATCAGTTGTTTGTATGTATGATAGGTGTGTTTTCCTATTCCCCATCAAGACCTTCCTCCCCAAATTCAAAACCATTTGGAGGTGTTTGGAACCAGTTGTAAACAAAACCCTAGAGTCAAAACAAGGTGAATCCAAGGATTTTCCTTTGAATGGATATTACAGTTTTCCAAGTGGGTTTGGTTTTTTGTAAAACACATTAGCTTAATGCTCAGGATTTGGATCTTCCTTCACATTGGGATCTTGTTTTGGATAGCTATATTGAACAACTATCATTTGCAGGCATCACCTTATCGGATTCCCCTGATAGACTTGTATGGGATGGTCTTGATTCCAATGGGGTTCTAACTGTAGCGCAGGTTTATAAGATGGTCTTACCTGACTTCTCTTCTCCACCTGAGCATTATTGGTGGTACAAAAATCTTTGGGGCTGGAAAATTCCGTTAAAGTTGAAATGCTTCATGTGGCTGTGTTTTTAGGACAAAGTTCTCACTTGGTAAAATTTGCAAAAGAGAGGTTTTCAGGGCCCGTGTTTTTGTTCTCTATGCAGGTTTGCTGGTGAATAATTTCATCATCTTTTTGTAAATTGTATTTTTATTAAGGATTTATGGAATGGATTAAATCATTCGATTTTTTTCGTGGATGAATAGAGTAGTGACTCCCTCAATGATTGTATTTATCGATGAATCCGTAACTCTGACTCTTACAGTTCTCTTCTTTTATTTATGATTAGTGTCATATGGAGGATTAGAAATGAATGGTTATTTGAAAATATATCTCCATCTGTATCTGGTGCTTGCAAAAGGATCTTGGGGATGTACAGTGGCTATCCGAAGGTTTCAATTTGTAAGAAGCATAGACCTATCAATTACCCAATTATTGACAAGGAAAACATTTGCAGATTCTTTGATATGGCATCGAAAAAGGGTTATGTGGAGCTAGTGTGATTTTCTATTTACGAAGAAATCACATTATTCATATAAAAATGGGTATCAAAAAAGGAGATAATATTAAATCAGAGCTCTTAGCTGCTCGATGCCTTCTTTGGTTCGCATCTATGAGGGGTTTTATTTCTCTGTCCATCTTTGGAGACTCTCAGGTTATCACCAATTGGATCAACAGGAAGTCTAAAATGGATGTCTTGTTGTTGGATCCTTGGCTTAGGGAAGTGGAAAGCTTAGTGGCATCCTTCAATCAACTCTCTTGTGAGCATATCTATCAAGAAGAAAATATGGAGGCAGATCGGATTTCCAGGGAAGCTATTGGACCTATGGATGGGGTTCTGCATTTTGTTGAATTTCTAGACAACCTTGTTGTTGATTGTGGCACTATGAGGGCAGTTTGACGGATGTGCCCTTGTTTTTTGTCATTTTTTCATTTTGTTTTGATTATCAAGAACTTGTTGTAAAGGTATTATTCTTGGGCATTTATGTTATATGTTTCGCCTCTTTAGCTCTCCATGCTATGATTAGTAGACTAGTTTCTATGGCCCTCTTTTATGAGGATTTATATCCTGGGATGTAAAGATTGACTCGGTGATTTTGGTCACCTACTGTAACTTTGATTTTCCTACTGAAAATAACAAGTTTATGGTTTTTTTCTTTGAAAAAAAATATCAATAACTTTAACTATGTATTATTTAGTCGAAATTATTAGTAGATTTACAAATTAAAATATTTTAAAATATTAAGATCCCTGGTATTAAAATATCAATAGTGGATTCAAAATACTAAAATCAATAGTAGTAAAATATCAATGGTTGACTACGAGAGAGGAGTGATAGGTTTAAGAATTAAAATATTAAGAGAAATAGTATTAAAATAAAATATTTCTTGCCATCTTATGCCCCGTAGTCTTAGGGTGCACGGGGTTTTTGTTCAACAACTGGATTATTGGAGAGTCCCATTTCGGTGCTTTAAATTACAGAAAATTGGTCATTTGCGGCAGGAGTGCAAAGGAACCAACTTGGTCACAAACAGGTATTTGGCGGACCTCTTGGACTTAGAAGACTCTTCGCATAATATCTCGCTTCCCATCCCGTTTGATGTTGAATCATCGCAGGATTTTCTGGGTAAGTTCAAAAATTTTCTCCCTTTGATGTTGAAATCCATATCGTTTGAGGATATCATGAATACTTTGGTTGAGGGAAATGTTTCTTCATGCAGTGGAAGGGAACCTATTCCCTCCATTGTTCCCAGATCCTTGTTCCCCCCCTTGTATGAGGAAGGCTTGGATTCTGTTAGGGCTAATGTGGGTTTTGATTCTTTGTTTTTGGAAGACGGAACCTGGGAGGATGGGATGGGTATTCATTTAACTTCTCCCTCTGTCAAGGATGACCTTTCTCTAAAGCTTCCACAGGATACATATGCTACTGTTGAAATTTCTCTCCTCCTTGTTTTGTTGGCATACTCTTCTCCCTTGGCTAAGCCTATCCCTAGTGACTCGACCCCTTTTGTGTAGAGTGTTAACACCCCAAAAGTGCTCACTACCTCATCCACCACATTATATGGCTCATTTGTCCATTTTCCTACCATATTTCCCTTAAAAACCCAAAAAATCCCATTAAAAAGCCTCCAAAAGGCCTAAAATGCCTCCAAAAGGCCACAAAACCATCAAAATAGCCTCAAAAAGGCTAAAAAACCCATTTTTCCTCCAAAAAGATCCAAAATTCCTCTAAAAATAGCAAAAACCCCCTAAAAAGGGAAGAAAAAATATAAAATAATGAGGAAAAGGAGGAAAAAAACCCTATACAGCTGCCCAAAACCATGTGTTACCCAAAACCATGGGTCAGCACTCCACCACCAAAAAACTATAAATAGGTGATGGAGATCCTTTATTCCATATCCATAATCACAAGCACCCTTACTCTGCCAAAATCTCTCTCGAAACCCTAGTTCACCATTGAACTACTTTCACCTTGAGAGCCACCTTTGGCCCATTCCCACCATTGGAGAAAGAGAAGGAGCATATTGGAGCTTGGAGCATCCTCTTGGACATTGCAAAGAGCTTCATCAAACCTTCACATTGAAGGTAATATCAATACAAAAAGCCATTCTTTAAATTTGTTGTTTATGTTTCATGCATGCTTTAGAAGTAATTTAATTTTCTGTTTTAGTTTAATAATTTACATTTACTGAACTGCTACTAAGGAGTCCATTCTCTCAGACGGTTTCCGACGCCCTGCCGGCGGATTCAAGTCTGTTACCTGCGATCCGACCGCGGCTAATCATCCTGTTTGCTGCGATCTGACTGCGCCTGTCGGCCATTCTCCCACGTCCCGACTGCGGCTTTCAGCCTCTTTCCCGCGTCCCGACTGCGTCTGTTAGCCTTTTTGCCGCGACCCGACTGTGTCTTTTTCCCTATTTCCTGCGTCCTGACTACGTCTGTTGGCCCGAAAGCCACGACCTAACCGCGACTGTTTCCCTCAAACCCTCGGTCTGCCTGTTCTGTTTCGCCACAGACCCGCAGTCTGATTTCTGCATTTTTCCTGTTTTGAGCCCATCCCCATTTGCTGCAATATTTTCTGCATCTGAACAACCCTCTGTCCTACCTGCAGTCCCACTTCCTTACAGCCTTCCTGCAACATAATTTCTGTTCCCTTTACAGAATTCTTTTAAAATTTCAGTATTTTTAAAAATCAGAAAATTTTGCAAGTTAAAGTTTCAATTCCAGCATTATTGATAGTTAGAAGTTGCCCCCCTTGTGGCACTTCTATTTTGGGTTCATCACCTCACGAGCACACACTCTGTCACATAATTCAAGTGAGCCTTAAAAAGTACCTAACTAAACCAACATTCTAACCCCACTTGGGGAACACAAAAGAATCATTGTAGTTAGGTAGGATTGGGGGGATAGGCTTCCAATAACACCCCTCGGTTACTTTCACTTGAGACATAGTTGTTGTCCAAATAGGGAACCAAAATCCCCTAGTACTTTTTGGCACGGTCACGACCAGTTTATCAGAGGGCCTCTCCCTTAGGAGGGTTGAAGTTGGGAGACTGGTTTCGGAGGCCTGAGTGGAATACCGCACTCCATTCAGTAACCGAAGGGCTACCTTTCGCGGTTCGCGGGATATCCCTGTATAGGGGTATTGCGGTCAACGAACTAAACGACAGATTCACCTTTCTGGACGTGTCATGAACGGGGTATCTTAGTTGCCATTCTTCTAGGATTGACTACCCGGTGTCCCTCCCGATAGGGGGATATCATAGCCACTTGGCTTTTCTACTCATATTGTCTGACTTGGATTTCATCACCTTGCAGAGGATATGTTTAGTTGAGTCAGAATACTTTTAGTTAAGTGTTTGCATGCTCCTTTACCTCCCTTTGGTCTAGTGAGTCCACCATTTTTTCATTTTCTAGGAAACCTACTGCTTGTTGGTATTCTGACCATCTTTGTTGATACTCCACCTATTGTAGCACAGCTGCTACAGTGGGTGTTTTGAGTTGGTTGTTGGCCTGAGTGCCTTGTCTTTTATCTCTCCTTCTGCACACTCGGTTGCATTAGGCCTTTTTGAGCTGTTTTTCTACTCACCTCAACCCACAGAGATTTGACACCATCCATCACCATTGAGTCCCCGAGACATTCTCGGCGCCTCAGGGGCGAGCCCCCACAGCACGGTTCTCTTGACACCACACGTCATAGATTTCGATCATCATTCGTTGATACCACTCATCACAGATCTAGAGCCTTGTCACTTGACTCCACTCGTCAGCGACATAGGACTACGTCACCAGATATTGACACTCCTTACTTTACCTCCGATTCTGACGAAGAGTCTGAGAACCCTATTTACACTGCCCCTACTAGCCCCATGGCTGGCACGGCTTCCACTCCTTTTGTTATAGGGACCATTGGTGGCACATCCACCACTACACCAGTTACTACACCTGTTTTGGGTATGCCCTCCATGGGACCCTCATCTACCGTTCCCCTCATGGTACCTATTCCCGCAGCGGGAATCCCTATCCCCACTACATCAGTGGCTCACACTACCCATGGTGGTGCTGGACCATCCTCCACTACCTCAGTTCCCCCACTTGGGGGAACCACCCCAAATCTTGTCCCTCCACTTGGGGGCACTGGCCCCAACTTGGTCCAACCCACTACTGTGTCACATCCTTCTTCCAGTTTGCCATTCATGGCTAGCCTCAACCTACCTGACCTGGCCAGATTGACCAATGATCCTATTCGACACGACCCTACGTGGCCTCATATTCCTACCAAGATCCCCTCTGACATCCCTAAATTCGAGGGTAAGGCCGGTGAGGACCCACAAAATCATATCATGTCTTTCCACCTATGGTGTTCCTCTAACTCCATAGTGGATGACTCTGTTCATCTCCGTCTCTTACAACGCACCTTCACTGGCTCTGCAGCCAAGTGGTATATCGAGCAACCTCATGGGACCCATGCCACCTTTGCTTCCCTTGCCTCGACCTTCCTGCAGTTCTTCCAGTTGCCTGTCCGCTATGACGCGGGCGTTGAGATCCTCCTATCCTGCAGACAAAACACGGCTACCCATATCACGGACCACATCCATGAGTGGCGCTGACGTCGTAGCTTATGCAAGATCAAACTAGACAATCGTATCTTTCTAGATTGGTTCCTCAAATCCCTTCTCCCTGTTATTGCTAAGGATGTAGCATCAGAAAGACCCCATTCTGAAGAAGAGGCCATCCTTAAGGCACAGCAGTTCGACCTCATTTACGCCCAGTCGGGTTACCTTTACACCATTATACCTGACGCCCCTCGCGGCGAGTCCTCCTTGCATGATGCACCGGGGGCATCCCACGCTGCAGACGGTATCATTGGCCATGTTTCTTTGCATCCTCAACCATTTTCTATAGCACGTCCTACCCCTGGCCCCGACCTTTCGCGGGCTACCTCACAGTCTGGAGCAACCAACTCGTATGCTCCCATGACACATCACCATCACCATAGACCCTCATGTCCACCTCAGTGCTTCGGTTATGCGACTCCTGCTTATGCTCCCCCAGTCGCACCTCAGCCTTACTACCATCAGCAGGCTGCCACAGCTCCTGCGCCTTCACAAGCCCAACCCGCTTATTATCCGCCCCAGGAAGCCCCTGCGGCACAACCACATCTGCCCCGCAGTCATATCAACAACCTCCTCAAGTTGCTGCACCTGCTCAGCATCCACCTGCATATCATCCACTGCAGCCTGCTCCAGCACCTGCGCAACCTCAAAATCCACTTGCTGCCCAAGGGCAAGTTTACGCCCAATAGAACCCGCAGCAAAACCAGAACAACCAACGCAACCAGGGCCAACAGAACCGCGGCAAGGGCCGTAATCGTGGGAACAACCAACCTGCAGACCAAGCCGGTCAGCCGACTAATCCCCCCGACAACAACAATGCGGCCCCCGCTAATCGAAACCCTGATCGCCCTCCCAAGCAGGCCAAAAACCCCAATTTGCGAACAAACCACCCTTGTTCTATTTGCGGGGTCTATGGACACTACACGCATACTTGCCCACACTTGGAGTGAGCTCGGCAGCTCTGGGTTGACGATGCCCACCGCCAAGGGCATGCAGCTCCTCAAGCGCCACCTAACCCCCCTCAGCCTCAGCAGCCACCTTTGGTTCTGCAAAACCCCTTACCAACCCAAGGCGTAGTGAACACTCAGCCGTTGGATCCCCCTCAAGCCAACGCGCCCCAACAACAACAGATCACTTACGCTGCTCCTGATCAACCCATGTTTGACTCAGGTACCCACCACTTGCTGATGATGTCATCTGCTGACGTCAATCTCTAGACCCGTCGGAATCAATACGGCTCCACCTCTGAAGCCCCTCCCACGGATAAACCCACTAATGCCCATCCCACTGATCAAGCGTTACGTATTCCTCCACCTCCACTAGATGGCGCTCCCAAAGCCCCTCGTTTCCCACTTCGCCGTATCAACAATAACCCCAATGCGCGCGCTGTGTCAAACTACAACATTGTAGATGACCTAGCCCAATCTCCCACAGCCATGTTTGCGTTAGAGGTCTTGAAGAACTGCCCTTCCCAGTGCAAGACCTTACTCTCCACCATTGGGGGGATTGACCCAAATGATTCGAATTTGATGGCATTTGATTTAGACCAGTCTGAACCTCGCCTGCCTTCCACCCTAGCATTCCAAGTTTCTGTTTCCATTCGGAATCTTGTCATCCATTGATGCATCATCGATGAAGGTGCCTCCACATGCGTCATGTCTACATTCGTATGGCAGAAGTTGGGATCCCCCACTCTCCAGCAGTCCACCACTGCATTAGGCGCCTACGACGGTCGTTCGGCTCAGCCCCAAGGCCTCCTAGCCAATGTCCCCGTCCAGTTAGGTGGAAAAACTGTCCTCATTGACATTGAGGTAATCAACGCCCAATTGGATTATAACCTTTTACTTGGCTACAGCTGCATGTATGCCATGCGGGCGGTTGCCTCTTCTGTCTTTCGCACCATGATGTTCCCCCATGAGGGACACGTGGTTAAGGTTGACCAACTCACCTACTATGATCCCAGTGCTCCCGCGGCACCTGAAAATGTTCTCCCCATGGTTGAACAACCCGTTTCTCGTGCCACCACCTCGTTTGTTTCCTCTACGGGGCCAGGAGTTTACTCAGACGCGCCGATGACCTCCACCTTTCAATCCATTCCTCCCCCGTCATCTATGCCCGAAGTGTCTGACTTATGTACCTTGTCCCACGACAACCAACCACCCTTGTTTCCTAAACCACCATTCTTACCTAGCCACATTGGTGTTACACCGATCCATACGATCCC
The DNA here is from genome assembly GCA_027924585.1 of Larix kaempferi. NCBI lineage: Eukaryota > Viridiplantae > Streptophyta > Pinopsida > Pinales > Pinaceae > Larix > Larix kaempferi. Next base: position 15,125,996 of record BSBM01000096.1, on the reverse strand, counting down.
CTTCCTAGTCCCTCCATCGGGAGTAGTAAGCGCCCCGGTCATGGCTACCCTTAGTCTCCCGTGGTTAACTTTGGGATTACTTGTATGGTATCTTTTTCCTCCCGTTCGCCCGCCGACACCAGATGTCGTCCTCCAACCGGTGCAACCCATGGCTACTACCTCTCAGCCACCTCCTGGTACCTCTACCCCTTCATCCTCCACGGCTCCCCCTCCTCCTCCCAAACCCACTGGGGGCAGAGGTCCACAACCTTACACTGCTGTACCACCTCCCAAGACAGTCAAAAACCCTCCAGTGTTTCGTGCTCCTCCCAAATGCTCGCTGTGTGATGAGCTGGGCCATGCAACCCACCAATGCCCACAGTTACCAGCATTGCAAGAGCACATGCAGATGCTCGATGATGACCCCAACATCCCAACTGTCGAACTCAACCCCACTCTCAAGCCTAAAGACAAATCCCTACGCACTAACCACCCCTGTGCCATATGCGGTGTTTACGGGCATTACTCCCATCATTGTCCCGATCTCCCGGATTACAGAGCGGCTCTCTATGAGATGAACAATCTGGATCTTGAGACGGCCCCAACCACCATTGAGGAGATCCACCCCCAGGCCTCTTCCCCTTCTGGAGAGATTAATACCATCTATATGATCTCTTCCACCACTACCCCCTCGTCAACCGATTTGACGACGCAAACTTTCCGTACCGATGAGGAGATTCTTGAGGCCCTTACCGCCCCGGATTATCCCTGGGATGATATGCATCATCGTTCCTACTTCATCCCAGAAGCGTCTTCCTCTAGCTCCGCTACCCAATACGCGGTTGAATCCAAAGACTTCCTTCCCACCAAGGTCGACTGGTTTAAGGACCCTATTCCTGCTCCTGATGCCTTCGAGGAAGGTAACATGGCCAACATCTCACATGTCATCCAAGTTGATATCGCTGCCCCAGGACGTGCCCCTGAACTCATCACTTTACGAGCATTCTGCAGTAAACAAGAGATTGAGGACTACATAAACCTTTTCAGAGAATTTCGTGATGTCTTTGCCTGGTCCTATACCGAAATGCCTGGTCTTGACCCCGCAATTATAGAGCACCACATTGACACATGGCCTGATGTACCCCCCGTTCATCAGAAACAACGCCCCATTCATCCCTCAAAGCTCCCAGCTGTCAAGGCTGAGATTGAGAAACTGCGCAAGGCAGGGTTCATTTATCCTATTGCCTATACCACTTGGGTTTCAAACCCTGTTCCCATTAACAAAAAACAAGGCACCATTCGAGTATGCACTGACTTCCACGATTTAAACCGCGCTTGTCCCAAGGACAATTTCTCCACGCCATTTATTGACCAGCTCATCGATCGGGGCATGAAGTCCTCTCCTTCATGGATGGTTTTTCCGGATACAACCAGATTCAGATCCGTAAGGAAGACCAGTACAAAACTGCCTTTACTACCCCATGGGGAACCTTTTCCTATCGCGTCATGCCATTCGGCCTCAAAAATGCTGGTGCCACTTTCCAGCGGGCCATGACCTATTGCTTTCACGACTTGGTCCATATCCTGTTAGTCTACCTTGATGACCTTACAGCTCGTTCCCAGAAACGATCAGACCACCTTAACGACCTTCGGCAAGTTTTTCTGCGTTGTCGCAAATACCAAATCCGCTTGAACCCACACAAGTCTGTCTTTTGCATTCCGGCAGGCCGATTGTTGGGTTTCATTGTTTCCCAGAAAGGAATTACTGTTGACCCTCTAAAAGTCCAAGCCATCTTAGACCTTCCCTCTCCTCGCACACTCCGACAGCTCCAAAGTCTGCAGGGGCGATCCAACTTCCTTCGACGCTTCGTTCCTGATTACGCCACCACCGTTCACGGTTTCTTGCGCCTGCTCCGTACCCACATACCCTTCGTCTGGGATGAGAAAGCAGAAGCTGCATTCGAAGCCCTCAAGAAGGCTCTCACACATGCCCCTCTAATCTCCCCTCCAGATTTCTCCCAGGACTTCATCCTATACGTCTCAGCCTCCGAGCATGCCGTGTCCGGAGTCTTGGTTCAAGAAGACGCTTCTCACCAGGAACATGTTATTTACTACGTCAGCCAGACCTTGTCTGGTCCACCCCTCCATTACCCATATGAGGAGAGACTTTCCCTCGCCGTAGTCTTTTCCGTACAAAAATTGCGACACTATATCTTAATGAGTCATACCACCGTCGTCGCCGACTCTAACCCCATGGTATATCTTCTAAACCGGCGGCTACTGCAAGGTCGTGTTGCTAAATGGGTCATTATCCTCCAGGAATATGACCTTACCTTCAAAACACCTAAGAGCACTAAAGCCCTCGCGCTTGCCCAGCTCATTACTGATCTCCCTTCCCTTCTCCCGGCCAAACCAATCTCCGATGAGTTACCCGACAATCACCTGTTCACTATCTCGTCCGATGACCCATGGTACGGTGATATCTTGTTATACCTGCGCACGCAGAAGTTCAGACCCAAAGTTACCCGTAATGGACGCCGTCGCATCCATCACCAGGCCTCTCGATATCTCCTCTTAGGCGATGTCCTTTACCGGCGCGGAGTTGACACAATTCTTCGTCATTGCCTTACACACGAGGAAGCTGAACACGTCCTTAATGACTGTCATAACGATGCCTACGGAGGCCATTTCTCAGGGATGGCCACCGCCCAAAAGGTTGTCTGCGCCGGATACTTCTTGCCCACACTTTTCACCGACTGAATCACTGCGGTCAAACACTTCCATAACTGCCAACTTTTTGCCCCCAAGGCCTGGACACCTCCTGCTCCATTACACCCAGTCGTCACCGTTGGTCCCTTTTGTAAGTGGGCCATAGACTTCATGGAATGTAGACCCCAGTCTGCCAATGGCCACAAATATATTATTGTCGTTGTTGATTACTTTACCAAATGGGCGGAAGCCATGCCTACCTTCAATTGTACCGCTGACACTGCTGCCCGCTTCTTTTTCAACCATGTCATCGCTCGATTCGGGGTTCCTAAGCAGTTAGTCTCTGACCATGGTTCACACTTCGAAGATGCCGTCTGGCGTGAGTTATCCACCCTCCTTAAGTATGAGCACCAATTTTCCTCTGCTTACTACCCCCAAGGGAACGGCCAAGTAGAGGCCATCAATAAAATCCTAAAAACTATCCTCCAACGAACGGTTGACAAGCACAAGTCCAATTGGCACCACATGTTGTTCCCTGCCTTGTGGGCTTACCGCACATCCACTAAGACCGCCACTGGTTTTACACCATTTCATCTAGTTCACGGTGTAGAGTCTGTCCTCCCCATCGAGTGTCAGATTCCTGCCTTACAGATCGCTGTTGAGCTTCTCCCTGACACCTCCCCCCTCGAGCAGCGTTTGCTGCAACTCGAACAAGCTGATGAAGACCGTCGTACCACTCTCCAAAACATCGAAGCTGCCAAAAACCGCTCCAAAGCTGGTTATGACAAACATGTTCACCCTCGAACTTTCCATGAAGGGGACCTCGTCCTCGCCTACGACCAAGCCCATGACAAAACCGGTAAAGGGAAGTTTGAATCTATGTGGCAAGGCCCTTACATCGTGCAGACCTGCCTCGGCAAGGGGGCGTACATCTTAGCTGACTCCGAAGGCCGTCCTTTGCGCAACCCTCGTAATGGGTTGTATCTCAAGCGCTTTTACCCATAAAAGAAACCTGCGGCCTCATTGGTCTGCGTTGTACAGTGTACTTCCTTGTTGTTTTTGTCTTTCCACGTCGTTTCCACCACTGGAATAAGAACGACGAGACCATCATGATGGTCACCTCGTTGCATTATTTTTGTTTCGTCATTTTTTTCCCATTTTTCAGATGCCACTAGTCGCCTTGGTTTGCTTGCCACATCGGTCGTTCTCCATTTTTCACATGTTTTATATCATCGGATTCATTTTTCTGAGCTGGTGAGGATGCTTGAGATCATTTCTTGCTCTCACCCCCATATTTTTTGGGTATTTTTTCCAAAACGACCTCGTCGCCTCGGTATGCATGCCACAACGGCCGTTACCTGTTTTTGACACCTTTTATATCGCCGGATTCATTTTTCCGAGCTTGTGATGATGCTTGAGACCATTTCTCGCTCTCACTTGGTACAATTTCAACATTGTGTCCTGACACCTTGCTGCCTCGGTTTGCGTGCCACATCGACCGCTATCAGATGGTTCCACATTTGTACATGAGCCATTCACTCCTGTCATACTGCAAATGTTTCATTATTTTGCCACCATTTCATCTACCCCGCAAGGAGGCCCACCAGTGTTCCCCCCCTACCCTCGTTCTTGGTCATCATTACTGATCCTTGATTGAACACTTCCTCCTTGCCTGACCATTCCTTTTGTTCGGTATAATTTATCCCTTTTTCGGGCCGGACAAGTCCTTTACGAAAAAGGCACTTAGGGAGTTTCCGTTAAGCTCTTTTCTGACTCCTAAAAGAATGAAAAGATCGCCGAGCAATCTTGCTTCCTTTCATGCTCGTTAAAGTACCTGAAAGGGCGTCTATCTGGTATAAGTTTAACCCTTTTCCGGACCTGGTAGTCTAATTACGAAAAAGGAATACTCTAGTCACCGGCTAGAAGAGTTCTTCATTGCATCCTTTTATGCTTCTTTGGGCCTTGGAGACTAAATCTACGAAAAAGCAACCCCCTGGAGTCTTCTTACTTGCTTTCAGACTCTCTAAAATTGAAAGCAACCACGAGCATGAACTGTCCCGGGCTCGTCAAATCCACACGACAGTACCATTCCACCATTTCAGAGTCTTCTTATCGCTTTCAGAATCCTTAAAATTGAAAGCAACCACGAGCATGAACTGTCCTGGGCTCGTAAAATCCACACGACAGTATCATTTTACACAAACTTCTTCTAGTTCCTTAAACCATGAAGAAGTCCCCACCCGTGCCTCATGGCACTATGATCGATCATCTCGGCAGCACCCCCAATCAGGTCACCTTTGTTCAGAGTATTCTGCAGTCTCCTGCCATTTTTCACCAGCTTGAGTCTCCCTCAGCCAGTTATCCTCCCAGATCCATTACAGCTATGATCCCTGTCCCCTCAGTCCGTTTCATATGCTGCCATATCATTCCCATTATCATACTCTGAATAAAGGAAGTTTGAGTCCATCCACTCTACTTGCCCAGTTGTCCCCCCACAGTTCGGTCAGTCCTGCCATCAGTACTATCACATTTCGGTTCTTCACCTCGCGCTCCTGTCAAGGAAACATCATTGCCTTGATAGTTGCAGGTCTCCCTCTGTCGACGACAGCTCCTCTATTCCAGGGGATAGGCCCAGAGGTCCCTACGCCTTGGACTTATCACCATCTGTGGTAAGTGCCTACGGATCATTCTGAGAGGAGTCCTCATTGCCTCTCCGAGTGGTTGTTCCTCACATGCTCGACTTCAGCACCTTGATCGCATCGTTGAGGATCGCGTAGGAGTATATCCCATCAGTTTTTAGTCGAAGACCCTGGATTTCCCCCGACTCTAGCACATTGGTGAGTCACTTCGGAACACCCAATTATATGTTCCCATGGATGTCCGGGCTGCGTTGGCGATTGTATTCGGAAGCCATCCAGCTATATGCTTCCTTGAGTACCCATTTCAGTTCCAGCTCAGTGTACCATCGAGGTTATTGCTCCCAGTCATTATGATCCAGCAGCTCATCAGTTCCTCTGGTACCCCAGTCAGCAGCACTGTTGATGTTCCAGTGCACCTGTTCTTCAGTTACCACATGATCAGCTCAGCAGTATGTCCCATATTTTGTGTCCCCTCTGGACTCTTATGATGTACACAGTGGCTATGTATCTTACAGGTCCCCCTTTTCGGGCCTCACAGTTATTTTATGTATCTTGATACGAGCATGGGTATGCCCGCCTCGTCCATATATTGAGATTCTTCCTCAGTCAGTATTTGAGGTCATGTATATTTCAGGTCCCCATTTTTGGACCCCATTGTTATTGTTATGTTATATCCTGATACGAGCATGGGAATACCCGCCTCGTCCATATGATCAGATGATTCCTCATCCATTATTGAGGTTATGTACTTTTAGTTCTTGTAGTTGTTCGGGATCGTTGTTCCGAGCTTCAGTTTGTTTCTTCTCTTCTCTCCACACCCAGGAAAACCATTCATGACTTATGATGTCCATCGGCCATACGATGAGCTCCTGCCCTCGCACATCGGGGGGCAATCTGTTAACACCCAAAAAGTGCTCACTACCTCATCCACCACATTATATGGCTCATTTGTCCATTTTCCTACCATATTTCCCTTAAAAACCCAAAAAATCCCATTAAAAAGCCTCCAAAAGGCCTAAAATGCCTCCAAAAGGCCACAAAACCATCAAAATAGCCTCGAAAAGGCTAAAAAACCCATTTTTCCTCCAAAAATATCCAAAATTCCTCTAAAAATAGCAAAAACCCCCTAAAAAGGGAAGAAAAAATATAAAATAATGAGGAAAAGGAAGAAAAAACCCTATACAGCTGCCCAAAACCATGTGTTACCCAAAACCATGGGTCAACACTCCACCACCAAAAAACTATAAATAGGTGATGGAGATCCTTTATTCCATATCCATAATCACAAGCACCCTTACTCTGCCAAAATCTCTCTCGAAACCCTAGTTCACCATTGAACTACTTTCACCTTGAGAGCCACCTTTGGCCCATTCCCACCATTGGAGAAAGAGAAGGAGCATATTGGAGCTTGGAGCATCCTCTTGGACATTGCAAAGAGCTTCATCAAACCTTCACATTGAAGGTAATATCAATACAAAAAGCCATTCTTTAAATTTGTTGTTTATGTTTCATGCATGCTTTAGAAGTAATTTAATTTTCTGTTTTAGTTTAATAATTTACATTTACTGAACTGCTACTAAGGAGTCCATTCTCCTTAGTAGGTGCTCATTTGCACAAGCTAGGGGTAAAACCCTAGCTACATAGAGTACCCCTGAACCGGACAAGGTCCCATTACCTATATTTGGAGGTACTGTTCCTACGGATGATTCTGAGTTGGGGGTATCTTTTGGATCTATCAGGTTTGCTAATGTGATGCAGGAGCATCAATGCTAAGTCAACAATGTGATTGTGTGTTCACATGTTGTGGCTAGCAAGAGGACAAGCTATCTTGAAGTGGGAAGAAGATTCGTTTGTTAAGTAGTTTAAATAAGTGTAAGTATGTAACCAACTAGTATGTTGTCATTTTTTGAGAAAATAGGACATAGTGGCATTTGATATTCTTTGCGTGGAGATCAAGCTAGTTAGCCAGTTGGTTGCCGAATGATAGTTACTCCTTTAGTGATGGGGGAGAGTCTGTTAGTGAGTTTGTTGTTACAGTTCAGCCATTCGGTTTTGGGGGTTTCAAATGGGTGAAGTAGGGCAGAGGATGAGTCAGTAGGGGGGCGATGCAAGAGAGAGCTTTGCGTAAGAAAGAGTCAGTGGGATATTTTCCTGAACGCAAGAAGAAAGTACGACTGTATAGATGTTTTTGCTATTACTTAATGAAATCAGCAAGTTCTAGATGTTAATGGTGTTACTGTGCATTGGAATAAGAGGTAAGCTTAGATTATATCAGGTCAAGTTGTGTGCAAGTGTTAACCTGATATCTGTGTGAACGAATCTTTGCTTCCGTGCTTGTATGAACAACTAAGAACACCCAAATACTTCGTAAACCGACCATTAATACGTAGTAAAGATAATTTATTGTCACCTTTAGCTTCTCATCGGATCTGGACAAAGATCGAGCAGGATTGATTGATTCTCTAATCAATCAACGAGGAAAGTCGTAGAGTTGCATTCGATTCAATTAACAGAGGTTGGATGGTTCAGATTGAAGCCAAAAGGAAAATTGACAGTCAGGAAAGAATCCACCAGGTGAACATGTGCCAGATTTAGCGTCTCCGCAAGCCGATGTGAAGTATTCTGTGTTGGTCATAGATCAATGGACGAGATCAAATCCGCAAGTGATCGACAGTGGCACAATGTTCCATAGAAGGAAAGAGTGCGAGAGTTAACAGCGAGGGTCACAGAAATGGCATTGTGGAAACTTTTTTGAGAGATCACGAAAGGCGCACAGGTAATCTGCAATCCACAAATTGCAGGAGGGAGTATTGCGGAAGAACCATTGCGGGAAGGTGATTGCGAAAAGATCATTGCAAAAGAATACTGCAACTGCGGAAAGAAGGTGCTTCCGCACGACTATTGCGGAAATTCAATTCCGACTGTCAGAAAGCCCAGTTTGAAGGTAAGGGCCGCAATTGAGAAGAACTTGGCTGGTTTCTAGTCAAGTCTAGTGGTTCGATTTCAAAGAATCACAATATTTCCTAGGAAGCGGGTTGGATTGGCTTTTTCTCATTCCCGCTTCCACCATAATGTTACCACCCGTAAATAACAAAACAAGAAGAATATTAAAGAGGCCGGTCGTATTGGAGTTGAAGAGGGGAAATGGGTTAATCCTAAACTTTCTAGTGTCTCTGTCATTTCCTCGGCTTTGAATAACTGTCATACTTTTGGGTCACTTAGAGAGAGTGAAGACCCCTCCTTTGTTCCCAAATTATCATTGATTCGTTTAACATCAGAAGGATTGGCAGCCATCCCAAAAAGGTGGCTTTTAGAAGGTTACTAGATTCTATCAAGCCTAGTGTTATCCTATTACAGGAAACTATGCATTTAGGATCTGAATCTTGTGAGTTTTTCTTAAAGATTCGTCTGAACTAGAGATGTTGTGCTCTTGATTCTGTTGACATGTCAGGTGGTCTTCTTGTTTCCTGGAATCCCAATCAAGCAGATTTTGTGGCTTTCAAAACTTGTGCAGGCATAAAATCAGAAGGGAATTTTCGGGGCGTGGACCGGGTTTTCAACATTCTGGATATTTATGGTCCATTCCGTAATCATCATGTTTTTTAGGACTCTATTATTTCTAGCTGCACCCTTCAGGACAAGATTCTTATTTTTGGTGGAGATTTAAACCTTACTTTACCTTATGATGAAATTTGAGGCTCGGGTTGTCTTGAAGATCCTTTAGCCCCTTACTTCAAAGAACACTTTGATTCTTTGGGCCTGATTGATATATAATTGTCCCATCTAGTAGCAATGTGGAACAATGGTAGGACTGGTAAGTTTGGTGTAGCTAAGCGTCTGGATCGGTTTCTTATTCATGAATATCTAGTCGTCCTGTGTGGCAGGTTTCGATCGTGGAGTGTACCCATTGGTATCTCGGATCACAAGGCGGTTTTCCTACAACTAGAGGTACTTCTGTGAGCCCATTGTTATTTCTTGATGATACACATATTCATGGATGCACAAATGGTACTTCTGTGAGCCCCTTGAAGGCTCGTTGTTTTCTTTGCTTCCTACTTGGTTCAGGTTTTAGTGGAGATTATTCATTCACTTCTTGGATGAAAGAACACATGGTTGATTATTTTGATTCATCTTACATCCTTTTGGAACAACATTATAGAACATGGGATCCTCACCTATGCCATTGGAGAATATTTGATTGGTCACTTGATGCTTGTATGCACTTGGCCAATGGTGGTCTACTTGCTTGGAGGTATAAGCACTTTCATGATTCTTTGATGAGGCACCTCCTTGATGTACATTTTTATTATGTTGTTATGTACTTTGATGATCTATCTTTTGTACTTATGATGTTTGGAAGAATGCATACAAGGAAATGGGATCCAAGAATTCTCTTGCCTGATGGTATGGGTTGGAGAGCACTCCTAATTGTTGGCATGAAATACAAGCAATGTGCCCTGGGATAAATTTTAGTCTAATTGGTTTCAATTTTTTGGGGAAACAAATAGTATGGGAGATTGGGTCCCCACTTAATAAGGTGATTGTAATCAGAGTAGTGCAACAACAAGCATGGTGGTTCCTCTCTAAAATTTTCATGGAATCTTGAAGACTCAAAGTTGGGCAACTCAGTGGCAACTTCAAGGAATTATATAGTGGTATCAGAAAGGGTTTCCAAAATATGAAAGAGGTAAAGAGTAATTGTGCAAACTTTTTTTTGATGGATTTAATTAATATTTTGGTGTTTAGTGGTGATTTCACGAGGGATATCAATATGAAAAATAAAACTTACATCTCCTTCCTTTTGGAAACACACAGTTGTAGTACATGAGTGCCACTACTCAGAGTTTTAGAAGGAAAGTTTTGGAAGCAAAGTTTTGGAAAGAAAGTATGTTATTCAACATCTATGTTTGAAATTGCTTGAGGACATGCAATATTGGAAGGGGAGGATTTGTCATGTCCCCAAATTTTTCATTGGATCACAATGGCCTAATCCACTTGGCCATATTCATGATAGTTTGTCAAATTGATGATAAGGGTAAAATAATTGCCAAGCATGATGTCAAAGTTAGTAATAATGTAAAATTAGATCCAAATGGACAATGTGGTTCACATTAAGAGAAAATTCCCAATTCAAAGTTTGTAATATCCAAATCTAAATGAACTATCATGGAAGAAAATTACTAGTTCCCTAGGTTGGTGGTGGAAGCATTAAAAGTTGGAATAAAGGAGATACAAGACCCAAAATGACCTTAGGATTAAAAATTCACATTAAATGGGTCAATTAAATAATAATAAAAAGAAAATAAGGTGACATTGTATTATGAGGGCACATAAGAGGTTGTGGGACCCACATGTGGCAGGATTCCCCACTACACTTGGCGTCATTATCTCACCAATTCGAGTTCAAGATAAAGGGTAACATACTTGGTGGATTTGAAGAGGTATTATTCATGGCATGGATCATGTAAGGTCTAATTGGAGTGGAAGAGTAACTCCCATGGAAGAGGAAGAGGCATCTTAGAAGAATTGTGACACTTAGAGCTAGATTCCCTAACTCCTATGACAACAATGATGAAGATTCGATGACACTTATGAAAACGTCCAGACTTGATTGATGAAATATGACATATATGACATGTCAGAGCTAAAAATATCCTCCAAGAGGGTGCACAAGGGGAGTTATGGCAACAAAGATTCCCCATTCAAATTGATGGAAGATGAGAGCTAGGAAAAGTTGGACAAGTGGCATTCATCAGAATCTCTCCCTAATTCAAGTTGGGATGAGTATCTTGGATTGAATTCGAGCTAAGGAGGCTTTGGGAGGTTAATAAAAGACAAGAAGAAAGAAGGAGACTAGATTTTGATCATTTCTCATTTGGAAAAAATTGGAAAGCTTAGCTTGTCCTTACAAGGTGGATGCTTATCCTTCTTGCCTTAGAACCAATTTTGAGGGTGAAAGATTCCCATCCTAGTTGGTTGATGGAGAGTAAATTCATACCTCTCAACAGAGATTCATGGAGATGTTTTGATGCAGGTTCAAACCCCAACTGAGTTCGATTTCATCTTCTCTCATTCTTCTCTATGCCTATTCTACTATCTTTCTCTCAATGCCATGTAAATGTGCAAAGGCGCACTTGTTGTTGCATATAGTTAGTGAAGGACTGTTATTTAGAATTCATGGACATGTTAGATGCTATATTTATCTGTAATAATCATATCCTCAGAGCCACATCTCGAAAAATAATGTATTTCAAGTGATATTTACATTCAAGGAAGAGATTCGAGCCATTTTCCCCATAGCATTTGCATAGTGATTTTGGAATGATATTGTACCCGTTTTATATCATAGTTTTCTTAGTTATTTATCATGTTATGAGATGCATATGAAGTTAATTTGATGTCCCAAATTATTTGTTCAGACCTATGAAGTGTTACTATGGTTTATGAATAAATTTGAGACTCCTTTCCCACCAATTTGAGACCTCAAAAACTAGCCTCTAGAAGATGATGCTCATTAGGATGCCTATTCAACCCTAAAACCAAATATAATGCTGCAAATATACTGTTACTAATGTTCTCTAACAAATCCAAGTATTAGACCAAGAATTAGTGAAGGTCATATAGTGTTTGGAAGAGCATCTAATGCCAGACCTAGGGGGGATATCCACTTCTCAAATTAACTAGTCTTGTTCCGAAAATTCTTCCCATGCAATTTGAAAACCATGGATCGGTATTTCAGTTGTTTCTATGTGTAATAGGTGTGTTGATTTTTCCTATTCCCCATCAATACCTTCCTCCAAAAATTTGAAATCATTTGGAGGTGTTTGGAACCAGTTGTAAACAAAACCCTAAAGTCAAAACAAGGTGAATCCAAGGACTTTCCTTTGAAGGGATATTATAGTTTTCCAAGTGGGTTCGGTTTTTTTGTAAACCACATTGGATTAATGCTCAGGATTTGGATATTCCTTCACATTGGGCTCCTATTTGGGATAGCTATATTGAACAACTATCATTTGCGGGCATCACCTTATCGGATTCCCCAAGACTTGTATGGGATGGTCCTTATTCCAATGGGGTTCTAACTGTGCACAGGTTTATAAGATGGTCTTACCTGACTTATCTTATCCTCCTAAGCATTATTGGTGGTACAAAAATATTTGGGGCTAGAAAATTCCATTAAATTTGAAATGCTTCCTGTGGCTTTGTTTTTAGGGAAAAGTTCTCACTTGGTCAAATTTGCAAAAGAGAGGTTTTCAGGGACTGAGTTTTTGTTCTCTATGCAGGTTTGCTCGTGAAGAAATTCATCATATTTTTGTACATTATAGTTTTATTAAGGATTTCTGGAATGGATTAAATCATTGGATTTTTTTCGTGGATGAACAGAGTGGTGACTCCCTCAATGATTGTATTTTTCGATGGACCCGTAACTCTACCTCTTACAGTGTCCTTCCTTTATTTATGATCGATGTCATGTGGAGGATTAGAAATGAATGCTTATTTGAAAATAGCTCTCCATATGTATCTGGTGCTTGTAAAAGGATCTTGGGGATGTACAATGGCTATCCGAATGTTTCAATTTGTAAGAAGAGTAGAATTGTCAGTTACTCGATTATTGACAGCGAAAATATTTGCGGATTCTTTGATGGGGGATCGAATAAGGTCTTATGTGGAGCTGGTGTGATTTTCTATTTATGAAGAAATGGCATTATTCGTATAAAAATGGGTATCGGTAAAGGAGATAATATTAAAGCTGAGCTCTTAGCTGCTCTATGCCTTCTTTGATTTGCATCTGTGAGGGGTTTTATTTCTCTGTCCATCTTTGGAGAATCTCAAGTTATCACCAATTGGATCAATAGGAAGTCTAAAATTGATGACTTGTTGTTGGATCCTTGGATTAGGGAAGTGGAAAGCTTGGTGGCATCCTTCGCTCAACTCTCTTGTGAGCATATGTATCGGGAAGAAAATATGGAGGCAGATTGGATTTCGAAGGAAGCTATTGGACCTATCGACGGGATTCTACATTTTTTTGAATTTCTGGACAACGTTGTTGTTGATCATGGAACTATGAGGGAAGTTTGATGAACGTGGCCTTGTTTTTTGTCATTTCCATTTTGTTTTGGTTGTCAAGAACCTATTGTAAAGGTCTTATTCTTGGGTATTTCTGTGATATGTTTTCGCCTCTTTAGCTCTCCATGCTATGATTAGTAGACTTGTTTCTATGACCCTCTTTTATGAGGATTTATATCCTGGGATGTAAAGATTGACTCTGCAATTTTGGTCACCTGCTCTAACTTTGATTTTCTTACTGAAAATAACAAGTTTATGGTTTTTTTCTCTGAAAAAAATCAATAACTTTAATTATGTATTATTTAGTCGACATTATTAGTAGATTTACAAATTAAAATATTTTAAAATATTAAGATACCTGGTATTAAAATATCAATAGTAGATTCAAAATACTAAATTCGATAGTAGTAAAATATTTTTAATATTTATTATGGTTGACTACGGGAGATGAGTGATAGGTTTAAGAATTAAAATATTAAGAGCAAGAGTATTAAAATAAAATATTCATGATATTAGATTATGGTTGAGTAGTAGATTTATAATTAAAATATTAAGATTAATAGTATTAAAATATCTATAATGGGTTTCTACAAGGTAATGATACCCACTAATGACACGTTAGTTGCAATGGACTTCCTGAAAAAGGAAATCCTACCATACAAATCAATTTTTATATGGACCTACACAGCTTTTTAGAATAAATTTGGTGTAAAAAATGAAACGTAGACAATCGAATCACCTTCCGAAATATATAAGTTATATAGATGGAAAATAGGTATAATTCCCCAAAAATGACATTCTTTAAGGTTTTTTCTAAAACAATGCATATGTTATGGTTGGGAAGCAGGTTTGGTATGTAATAGTGTAGGGCTATTTTTCCAAACTTTTCCAAGCTAATTTTATATTTTTTAAAATTAAGGAAGTCAACGAAGCCCTAAAATGACAAGGTTGAGCGTTAGGCCCATCTATAATGGTCTTAACACAATAAAATTACTTTTCTTCTTTTCAATTGCGTAGGTCTTCCAATATACTTATGTGGGTTCTTTTCCGTTTTCGAAATAGGTGAGGCAATCAAAAGTTATAGCCAAATACAGGACCTATCTTTTATGTAAATATGACATGATTGTAAACAAAAATGAATAAAAAATAGAAAATACTAACAAATTTATTTGTAATACCCCTATTTTGACTTGGAATGTATTTATCCAATTTATGTAAATGATGTAAATATGCTAGTGCGGATCTCAAGGCCAAGGGCCGACTAATGAATATTTAGGCATGTATGATGTTTATATTTCACTTAAACTATTTAGTTGGCTTTTATGCTGATTTCGAAATATTATGTGCATAAATAATAAAATGGTCCAACAATGGTTGTGTAAAGAGAACCAAAAGGGATATGATTCCACCAGAGGGGAAGAGGAAAGGGGGTCCATGGGTGACTAAATCCTTGTTTCCAAGTGTCAACCTTATAACTCACACCTAATTCTGTCATGTGTTGAGAATAAGCCAATTATCTACTTTTTTGACCATTTTCCAATCATTAATGCATGTGTGTGGTTGGTGGGAAAAGTCACCTCATGTAGTTATTGAAGCATGGGATTGGATGCACTTTTGTGACAGTTCTTTCATGACAGAAGTCAATCTACAGCTTCTAGGCGTCCTTTCTCTACTACCAGAAGTTATGTCGGTTGTCTTTTCACCATTTTCTCATATACTTTGGATTCAACCCTCATTTTTCTCATTCTTACATGCAGATTTAGAGGATGCAGAGCTCTCCATTGCTATCCATGAACTTACCATGTTGTTTTGAACCCAGAAATTCGAATTTGGAGACCATGCTGCATATTGGGAAGTGGGTTTTGTTGGTTGTAGGTGAGTAGAGAGGTTGGGCAAGCTAGGAACCCTCAACCTTGAGTTATGTTGCTCGTACGTGCTTGAGAAGCCACATATTGAGGCTGCAAGAGCTTATATAGAAACCAATACCAGGTTTGACTTCTTCTATGCACACAATGGAAGCACCCAACAAGATGGATCTCCCAAGATAACCGTGGATCAGTGAAGGGGGTGACTGAGCTAGAAGGGTGTTGTGTGGGGCAGGTATTGTGGAAGCCAAGGCTGTGAGGGCTGAGTGAGACCCATGCAGAGCTCTCTATGAGCATTTGGCTAAGAAAAAAGAGAAGAATGGGTTGTGGGCTGAGAGATAGAAGCATGTAGGTGTTTCCTTCGCCCTAGTGGCCTCATAGCCCAGCTTGGGGGTGGCCTTAGCAACGAAAATAGTATAAGCTAGATTGAGTGCCCATGATTGGGTGGAAAAGCGCTCTTACACAACCAATTGCTTGGATATGCGTTGGATAAAGATAAGTATTCTTATGCATTTGAATCTGAACTATTTTTATTTCATGCTTGTAATGTTTATGCTTGTATTTTCATATTAGATCTGTGGAGATAGATTTGAATTCCACTGTGCATGTTTATTTATGTTCTGCACACATTGCATATGTTGAAAAATGTATTATGAATCTTGGGGCAAAATTTTAGAGCCCATATTTGGCCAACGTCCCCTCCCGATGGTCGAATTGGGTAAGGGGGATGTTACATTATTCAAAAATTAGAGATTTGGAATTTGCACAATGAGTTTAATAAGTGTGTGCAGTTTCATTAATGGTGGACAAGTGGAGCATAGTTTCATTAATAGTGGACAAGTGGAGCATATAGAGATTCAAGGTTGAAAAATATGAAGTTACATAACATGATGTGTTTTGCTATAATGTAATCCAAGGGATAAGATTTGGAAATCCGAACCTAGAACCAAGCCTGCCAAGTCATTAAAAATGGAAATGGTAAAAGACAAGTGCACCAAAAAAAAATAATTCAGAGCGCACTAATAACGCGTGCACACTAATAATGTGCACGTAACACACACACACACACTAATAGCACATATGCTATTAGTGCACACATGCTACTAATGTGTGTGCATCAATATCACACATGCGCTAATGTTATTCATTTATTTCTCCATCCCTCTAGCTATATATCCCTTTCTTAATATAATCCCTTCCCCTCTCCCTCTTTATAACCCCACTCTCACTCTCTCTCTCAACGCCCCATATGTCCCTATACCATAAAGAATAAGGCCCCCATATCCCCGTATACCATAAATCCTAAGCCCTCCAGCTCTCTATATACCCTCTTTGTTACCCTAAACCCTAACCCCTCCTTTCTCTATTTCTTTAACCCTCCCTCTCTCCTCTACCCATTGTCTATCTCTCTCTTTGTACCCCTAAAACCTAACCCTACATGCCCTCTATCTGTGAACCACCCACCTCTTTCTCCTAATCCCCCTTCCCACTATCACTAACTCTCTCTCTCTCTCTCTCTCTCTCTCTCTCTATATATATATATATATATATATATATATAAGAAAAACTCATCAAGGGATTTCTCAGCCAATATCGGCTATGAAGCTTATGCCATAGACTCATTTTCTGGTAAAAAGGAATGGTGGTGGTTAGTTTTATGGAAGATTGCATGTCCTCTCAAAGCCAAAATATTTATTTGGCTAGCATTAAGCAACAAGATGCTCACTTGGGAAAATTTGATTAAGCGTGGATGGTTTGGTCCAAGCTGGTGTGCATTGTGTCAATCAAGCGGTGAAACCACTTCTCATTTTTTTGTATCGTGTGCTTGTGCAAAGGCAGTTTGGAGCACATCCTCTAAGTAATTTAGCAATGCAGATATCCAAATGGAAACTTCCTTGGAACAATGTTTTTTGATATGGTGGAAGCACTCATTGGTACTTTGCTATGATGCATTTCCTTCTCTTTTCATTTATGGTCTTTGGTGGACGAGGGATTCTGCAATTTTTAAGGAACAAAGAGTCCCCATTGAAGTCACCTAGACTTTAATTGTGCAGTGGAAAAAGGAACATAAAAAAGAAGAGAAGGAGAAAAAAAATCATTTGTTGGTGTACCCAAGTATTGATAAGAGGATTCCATGGGATTACGTTGATGAGGAAAGCTAAGGTGACCCACCTTTAGGAGGGTCCAGAGGAATTTGATATATTTCAGAAGAAGTGAAGATTAATATTCATTATGGACCAAGCCACTGCTTCAATAGAAAGGATGATTTGTCGTCCCTTTGGTTAGTGCTTCATACAATATTAGCTCAAAAAATCAACAATTTACAGGACTTCGGAGACTCTAAAATGGTCATTGAATGGGAAAACAACAAGATACAAATAAAGGCTCCTCATTTAAAACATCAGCTAATTTTAATCAAGAGACAAATAGGATTGTTTGCCTCCATTTCTTTCAACCATGTGTGTTGCGAACTAAAATAAGAAGCAGTTATGGCCCTGGGTACACTGGTGGAGGAGATGCAGAGGATCCAAATCTCTTATTTATAGTCTCAAGTGCCATAAGGATGTATGTGATTTAGAGGAAGAATAGTATGTGGAGGAAAACATGTTTGTTGAATATGATAGGGCCATTTGGGTCAAAATGGTCGTTAATGTTATATCAGTTTTGAAATGAAAAATGGCTTTTTGATGTGTGCAAAACACTTTTTATGTATAAATTTCAGGATCTTGTATGAGATTTAAGAGATAATGTTGAATTGTCATGTGAGCTCTCGAAACAGTGATGTAAGTCCTTTTTGGACAATCTATGTTATTCCCTAGGAATAAAATATATTTTCTTCAGAATATATATATATATATATATATCCCTCTTCCCCCTACTCCCTATGTTACCCTTAACCCCCCACTCACTCTCTCTCTTCCAATCTCTCACCTACTCCTTCCACTAACTACCTCTCTCTCTCTCTAAACCCCTAACACCCAATCTCTCTTTCTCTCTATCTAAACCCCTAATCTCTCTCTCTCTCTCTCTCTATCTCTCTCTCTCTCTCTCTCTATCTATCTCTATCTCTTTCCCAAACTCCCATATATATATATATCCTTCTCTCCTGTAATCCCCCCTACCATTTAAAACCCGTTCTCTCTCTCTCTCTCTCTCTCTCTCAATATATCACCTACTCCTTCCACTAACCACCACCCCCAATCTCTCTCTCTCCCCCAAACCCCCACTCTTCACCATCCTAACCCTTCCCCATACTCTTATCCTAACTTTAACTACCCACTCACTCTCTCTTTCTCGGTCTCTCACCTACTCCTACCACTAACCCCCCCCCCCTTGATCTCTCTCTCTCTCTCTCTCTAAACCCCTAAACCCTAATATCTCTCCCTATGTCTCCTTCCCCAAACCCCAACTCTTCACCCTCCTACCCCTATCACCCCTCTATCTATCTCCCCCCTACCACTAACCATCTCCCCATCCCTCTCAGTCTCTCTATATCCCTCTTCCCCTACTCCACCCCTAACCTTAAGCACTCGCTCTCTCTCTCTCTCTAAACCCCTAACTCCTAATTCCTCTCTTTAAACCACTGACCACCTCCCCATCCCTCTATCTTCTATATATATGTGTCTCCCCCTTACTCCCCCCTAACCTTATCCACCCACTCACTCTCTCTCTTACGATCTCTCACTAAGTCCTAGCATTGACCATCACCCTCTCTCTCTCTCTCTCTCTATATATATATAACCCTAAATTTCAATCTCTCTCTCTCTCTAAACACCTAAATCATCAATATATTTCTCTCTCTCTCTCCCCCTACTCCCCCTACCCATAACCCACTACCACTAACCATCAACACTCCCCCCATGACCCCCCTCTCTCTCTCTAACCCTATCCCAATCCCTCTCACTTTTTCTATATCGCTCTTCCCATATTCCCCCCTATCCTTAACCACCCACTCTCTCTCTTTCTATCGGTATATATATATATATATATATATATATATAGAGAGAGAGAGAGAGAGAGAGAGAGAGAGAGAGAGAGAGAGAGACCCCTAACTTCCAAGATCTCTCTCTATCTCTCTCTCTAAACCCTTAAACCCTTTATATATGCCTCTCACCCCTACTCCCCCCACCCTTAACCACCTCTTCACTCCTTCTCTTCCAGTCTATCTCTTACTCCTATCGCTAACCCCCCCCTTCTCTCTCTCTCTCTAGCAAAACCCCTGACCCCTAACCCACCTATTGCTTGGAGAGGGGTAGGGTGGAAAAAAGAGGAGTTAAAAAGGGTGTGCGTGCTCTCTTGAACCCCTTTTCTCCCCATCCATTAGCATTTAAAGTTGTGAACTTTATACAATAAATGGTGTGAATGTTAAGCAAGAATGTGCACGTGCTAGCACATGTGCTAATAGAGCATACGCACTACTAGTGCACATGCATTAGTAGTGCACACACGTTTCTATGTTTGAAAAAAAAAACAGAAAACAGCTTTCCCCATGCTCCACTTCCTATTTTCACTCATGATTCTCTGTTCGCGCAATTTTCATATTTCCTTGTTACAACACAGTCATTGAACAATTATCATGTTCAAATTGGAAGGTTCTCATACCTCTTGGAAACACCAACTAGATCAAAGACACATTGAACATTGTCCTGGACCTCTTGGACACATTGAAACATTCATTTTTCATTGCAAGAAAGGAGCAATTAGAAAGGTATGTGACATTTTTTCTATATGAGTTGCATTTTACTCATCATTCTAAAATATGCATGGATTATGGCCATTGGGCCCGAGAATCATGGATTATGGCCTAAATCCATAGTTTCATAGCTTACTCAATCACATGTTAATGCCTTTGGAAAATTGTAGACATCATCCTTTCATTAAATTAGCACATTGAACCACCGCCATAGCATTATATTAACCATCAATAAGAGACAAGATATTCTATTGAAATGATTATAGGAATTTATCCCCCAATACTTATCAATCAACCATTCTATTGAATAGAGTGTTTGTAAAGAATCCATTGTAAGAGATATGAATTGTTTGTAATCATTAGGTTGCAATGAGTATGAAATAAATGAAATAGGAGGCATGCATAGGGTGTGATCCAAGGAAATAGGCATAATAGACACTACACCAAGAGTAATAGATTGGAAGTAAGGTCAATCCCTACCAGATCACTTTTAAAGAATAATATACAACTAAATCCAAGAACAATGAACGAATCAAGTGAGTCGAACCATACCCCACATACCCCACCAAAAAAAAGACAAATACACAATGGGGAACAACAACATGCATAAATGCACCTTGAGATTTCCTCATTGTAACCATATTCCATTAAGTAATGACAACAACATGCCCTCATTTTCGATGATTCTCTAATCTTCCACTTGTCCAACATATTTTCCAACGATGCTTTGCACACTTCTCAATTCTGAGAACCATAATTTTCTTTGATCCTACCAATTTCATACCCAACACCATTGCACTTGTAATAAAGCTTAATATTTTCTTTTATAACCAACAATCATGCATTTTCGAAAACATGGAGATGTGTTTGATTTTGTATGAATTCTAGCTCATGTTAGGTTTTTCTATATTCATTTATTGATCAATGCCAATTCTATGAGGCGTGATATTTAAAGGGAGAAAAATTCAAAAGCATACTCTAAAATATATGCAAAGAGACACAAATATGTAAGTGGGGCCAAGTGCAAACATTGGGTGTTTAGATAAAAGAGTGCCCCTTATTGCAACATCTTCATAGAACCTTTTTTAGATAAAAGAGGACCCCTATGCATGACATCCCATGCCAATGAAATCTCTCATGTGAAGTCATTTTTCTACAAAAACCATCGTGTGAATGTAATGGCATATTACTAAAATTGTATGGGATATGGCAAGGCCAACAACTTCACATGCAATTGTTGTAATGTTAAATGTGCCAATGTTAGGTATGCCTAGGTGACAAAGTCAACCAACGAATATGATGGAATAAAAAAATTTTAAAAAAAATACCCTACTTGATATAACAAGATCTTATATTCATGAATAAACTTCCCTCATTGTATATTTTACATCATATTATCAAATTGAAATTGGAACAACATTTAGGTGTTGGATTGAGGTATAGATCTTTGGGTGACTAAGGATTGATAAGAATGCAACTTAATTATCACGCCTAGTGGATTGGATTGGTGGAGTTAATGCAAATAACACATATGTGCTATACTTGACAATGCCATACTTTGTCATCTTGTTGTTATACATATGCCTACATCATTGATCGGATTTTATTTCCTATATCTACCTTTTACTTAGCTAATACACTATTTCCATCTATATTTTCCAAATATTCCGATCAAAAGCATACAAGGTATTTTGGATTATTTTGACAAAGTTTTCTTGTTTATTGGTAGACTCAAAGGAAATTCTGATTTTGCATATGTGAGACAATGCAATTATTTTTGGGAAGGTTTTACATGGGAAATATAGGCATGAGTTCACAGTTGATTAATTTTCAAAGTTGACCCCTTTGTGTAGAAATTCCACTATATCTTATTGAGAGAAACCCTAGTTTCCAAAATCACTGAAAATGATGAGCTATGGGCCATAGACATGGGGGATAGAGAAACCCATAGCATTATTTTGATGCTCTGATTCTAATGGATTCAACGGTTCATTGATCCGAGCCACGATCATTGTTCTATGGAAAGTTGCAACTTGACTCCTAGAGGCTTTCAGGGACACATGGGGAATTTGTGTTGGGGGCATAGGATTCACATCGGGCATTAGAATTGAGTTCCATGAGATGATGAAGTGTGTTTGGGAAGGTTTGATATGGGAATGCTAGCTGCGAGTTCAAAGTCAAGGAATTTCCAAAGTTGACCCCTTTATGCAGAAATTGCACTATCTCATACCATGAGAAACCCTAGATTCTAAAATCACCGAAAAAGGACAAGATATGGGCCATGGACTCGAGGGAGAGAGGAACCCATAGCATTATTTAGACGTATTAATTCCAACGGAGTCAACGATTTGTTGATCCGATCCACGATCATCATTATATGGCTAGTTGCAACTCGTAGCCTAAAGCCTTTTAGGGACACATGGTGAATACATGTCGGGGGCATAGGATTTGAATTGAGTATTAGAATTGAGTTCTGTGGTATCTTGCAAGTGTTTGTGGGTAGGTTTGCAAGTGCGTAAATTGCACTATCTCTTATTGAGATAAAGAATAGATTCCAAAATTTCCAAGGATAGGTTATAGGCCATGGACCTAGGGTAGAGAGGAACCCCTAGCATTATTCTGACATCCCAATTCCAACAAAGTTGATGGTTTGTGGATCCAAGCCACTGTCATCGTTCTATGGCTAGTTGCAACTCACAGCCTAAATTCTTTCAAGGACACATCGTGAATCTTTTTCGGGGGCATAGGATTCAAACCGGGAAATAGAATTGAATTCCATGAGTTCCTGCAAGTGTGTTTGTGAAGGTTTGATGTGGGAATGCTATCCATGAGGTAATGATCAAGGCATTTCCAAAGTGGACTCCTTTATGCAGAAATTGCACTATCTCTTACTAAGAGAAACCCTAGTTTCCAAAATCACCAAAAAGGACAAGATATGGGCCACAGACCCAGAGGAGAGAGGCACCCCTAGCATTATTATGATGTCTATATTCCAACAGAGTCGACAATTCATCAATCCGAGCCACGGTCATCATTTTATGGCTAGTTTCAACTCGTAGCCTAAAACCTTTCAAGGACACATGGTGAATCTATGACATGGGCATAGGATTCAAATCGAGCAACATAATTGTTTTCCGTGATATCTTTCAAGTGTGTTTGCATAGGTTTGACATGGGAATTATATCCATGAATTCACGGTCGAGGTATTTCCAAAGTTGACCCCTTTGTGCAGAAATTGCACTCTCTCTTACTAAGAGAAAAGCTAGATTCCAAAATCTTCAAAAAGAATGGGTTTTGGGCCATGGACCCAGGGAGAGAGGCACCCCTATAATTATTCTAGCGTCCCAATTCAAATAGAGTTGATGGTTTGTCAATCCAAGCCACATTCATCGTTATATGTCCAGTTGCAATTCGCAGCCTAAATCCTTTTAGGGACACATGGTGAATCAATGCCACGGGCATAGGATTGGAAACTAGGCACCAGAATTGAGTTTTGTAAGTTCATGCAAGTGCTTTTGGGTAGGTTTTATTTGGGAACACTAGCCACGAGTTCATGGATGAGGCATTTCCAAAGTTGACCCGTTTGTGGATAAATTGCATTGTCTTTTACTAAGAGAAACCCTAGTTTTCAAAATCGTCGAAAAGGATGAGCTCTAGGCCATGGACCTAGGGAAGAGATGCACCTCTAGCATTATTTGGACATCCTTATTCCAATGGAGTTGACAGTTCATTGATCCGAACCATGGTCATCATTCTATGGCCAGTTGCAACTCGCCTCTTAGAGGATTTCGGGGATACATGGTGAATTTGTGTTAGGGGCATAGGATTCATACCAGGCATCAAAATTGAATTTTGTAAGATGATACAAGTGTATTTGGGTAGGTTTTATGTAGGAACACTAGCCACAATTTCCTGGTCATGGTATTCCAAAATTGGACCCATTTGTACATAAATTGCATTGTCTCTTACTAAGAGAAACCCTAGATTCCAAAATTGTAAAAACGTACAAGCTTTGGGCCATGGACTCGGGGGAGAGAGGAACCCCTAGAATTATTTTGATATCCTAATTCCAACAGATTTGATGGTTCATCGATTTGATCCATGGTAATCATTTTATGGCCAGTTGCAGCTCGCAGCCTATATCCTTTCGAGGACACATGTTGAATATGTGCTAGGGGCATATGATTCGAACTAGGAAGCATAATTATGTTCCATGAGTTCCTGCATGTGTGTTTGGGTAGGTTTGATGTGGGAACACTATCCATGAGTTCATAGTTGAGGAATTTCCTGAAGTTGGCCCTTTTGTGCAAAAATTGCATTGTCTCTTAATGAGAGAAACTCTAGATTCCAAAATCTCCAAAAAGGATGGGTTCTAGGCCATAGACCCATGGGAGAGAGGCACCCCTAGCATTATTTTGACATCCTGATTCCATTGAAGTCAATAGATTGTCGATTTGATCCACAATCATCTTTCTATGTCTAGTTACAACTGGCCTCCTAGAGTATTTCAGGGACAAATTGTGAATTTATGTTGTGGGCATAGGATTCAAACTGGGAAACATAATTGAGTTCCATGAGATCCTGCAAGTGTGTTTGGGCAGTCTTAACATGGGAACGCTAGCCACAATTTCATGATTGAGGCATTTCCAAAGTTTACCATTTGTGCAGAGTAGGGAATTGAGAGAGTGTGATGATTACTATTATCATCATCAAAATGACACAAGGAGAATGGCATTGTATGCCTATATCGACAACTACCCTCTTACCCGATTCTTATTGTTGAGGATAATGAGAATGAAGTAAAAGTGGTTGTTGATATGTACGAATAATTTCTATATACCCTACTCTGGTGGAAAAAATAAAAATGATATGTTGTCTACATGCCCAAGTAACAAGTTCCAAACCAAGATTGTGTACATAACTGTTAGTTCCTTGTTGATCATCAGAGTTACCAAGGTAATTATATTTTTTTAAACATAGGAACTAACCCCTTTGTTGCTTTCCAGTTACTTATGTAAACCTTGCATAAAGTGAGAGACAAGACAAACAACAAAGAAATATGTATCTGAGTATTATTTATGTATAGTAAATTTCCAACTAATCGTTGGTACAAACTAACATTCACTTGAGGCGTGAGAGGCAACTTAGCCTTGCACTAAAAAGGGCTTAGTGCTCTCACTTTATCTTCATATAAAAGGAAATAAATGAAAACCCAAATGCACTAACAACAAAATAAAGGTGTCATAGCATATGAGTTATGTGCAATAAATTTCCAACTCATTGCTAGTACAAACTAGCATTCACTTGAGGCATGATGCAATTTAACTTTGCATTGAAAAGGGTTGGATGTTCTCACTTGATCATCAAATAGAAAGAAGGAGATGAGCTATATTCCTCTTAAAAATCATCAATAACAATTAGGAAACACTTATGACCATAAAGGAATTGGTGGATTAATGACCACATAGATCACCATGCACATGCTGCAAAGGTGGTGTTGCATACAAAGATGCACATTTGAAAAATATCCTAATGGTGCTTTTTGAGAATACCCTTTGCATAAACACCATCTTAGCAAGAAATTAGATAAAGTTTGAGCATCATCATGTGCTTTCATAATTGTTGAAGTGAGCGTCAATTTAAATATCTATATTGCTTGTGTTAGAGTCTACTAAAATCATCCACGTGAATATTGAAATATAAGAGTGACAATGATCAAAAGATGTCAAACTTGTGCACCTTGAAAATAATCATTAACATTCCTTGGATTTATTACACGTTGAAGTTCCTTGAGAATCTGTTTACAACAATGTGAACGGAAAACTTGTTTTACTTGCCCCATATAGAATTTTTGACAAATGTAGGGAAGATTATAGCAAATCCCAAGAACAAAGTACATGGTTAAAAATGCCACCATCTAATGGAACTATGGTAGACTTTATATCTCCCAAGGGATTATTAACAATGTAGTTCCAAGGTTATATTAGTGTTTCTAGGGATATATTAGGTTTCTAGGGTTCATAGGGCTATATTAGGTTTATAGGTTTCTAAATTAGGTTTGTAGGTGTATATTATGTTTCTAGGGTTAGGTTAGGTTTATAAATTAGATTTATAGGGATAGATTAAGTTGTAAAGGTATGAATGTTTGCTACTAGATTTTGATCAATGGTGACATTGCATTTGAAGTCTTTAAGGTGAATCTAGGGATTATGGAAGTATTTAAGGTAGTATATGGTAGTGTATAGGCTAGATTGTGGTTAAGGTAGGCTAGGCTAGGTTATGGTAGTTTAAGTTTAGTGTAAGAAAGTAATAGATTAGAGTGGTTTAGGCCAAGGTATGGTTGGTTAAAGTAGGTTATGTGGTTAGTGTAGGCATGTTAGGGTACGTTAGATAGTGGAGGGTGGAGGGTAGTGTAGGTTTGGTTATGGTAGGCTAAGCTAGGGGTGGATAAGCTAAATATGATCTAGGTTTGGGTATTTTTGGTATTGTAAGTTAGATAGTGGACTGATTTAGGCTAGAGGGTAAGGTTGATTTAAGTAGGTTCATTGGCTTGGGAAAGGTAAGGATGGGTCAATGGATTAGGTAAGTGTAGACTACATTATATTATGGTAGTTTAGTTTAGGACGATTTAGTAGGTGAGCTTAAGGTAGTAACCAAGGTTGGGGTAGTTTAGGCTAGATTAGAGTTGTCTAGTCGGGTATGCAATCAGAGGATTAGTTTATGATATATTAGGTGCATTTTTCAAGGATAATAAATTAAAAATAAAAAAAATTCATTTTTTACAAAAATGTATTAGTTCTTCAATTGCATAATTCCCAAAGACATTGAGTAATCCATGTAGTAGGCATATTTAGCTTGTGAATGAGATGCGGTTAGTATTTTTAGGTTTTACATAATAAATACGGGTCTCCAATTCATGCATGTGTTCTAATGATAAAACCAATATGTTATACCTATAAATGAATCTAGGGATCATGGCCCATATACAAGGGGGATATGGTCACTACTTTGGGTATTTGCACACAAGGAAATAATTTCAAGGTTGTGGTATGGTCCAATGATGAAAAAAAATGTCTTAGGCCGTAAAATATCATAATTTTCAATTCTAACTATTTTTAATAAGATGTTATTATGTGGATTGGAAGAGGGATAATAATTAATGCATGCATGCCATATATGGTGATCAAGTTATTTGATTGATTTTTTTTGGATAAGATTGTATTCATCATAACGCACTCCCATTTTTATTGCAATATGTGTGTGATCTAAAATATATTGCATGTAACAGTCATAATACATATAAAATCACAGTCACCATTCACCATGAACAAATCACATTCACCCTGAACCATGCAACAATCATAATATATAACATCAAATCAACATAAATAATGTAAAAATACATAAACACTCTATCATATACACTAGATGAAAGTCATGAATTTGTATTGGAAATATGTCCAAAATTACAGTTTTATACAAAATGGAACATTGTTCCCAATAATGGATGCTCATGCCCAAAAATGGAATGAGGGAGGCTCATGGCCTATACACAAATAAACATCTCCTGCCAAAAATGCCACACCGTGGCTAATGTGCATATTGGGTGTCTCAGTCACCTTGGCCACCATCAGCACCCCAACGCTCATCTCCAAAATCAATCTTCCTCCTCTTTGAGGTGGAGGAATCTTGAGTCCCCTTGCGTTTGGGTGTGAAGTGGATCTCTGAATCTGAAAGGGAAACATCAATGTGTCAGTTTTCCCACAATTCTATCAATTTGTACACTTAAAATATACAATTAGAATTCAAATATTGAGTAATCCCCTGAGATGAGAAAACATGTCGTGATGGGGTTGTCCATCTCCTGGATCCAAGTCTCTTGGAAATGCATCCCTGCAAAAATTACAAAAATCATTAATACATAAAACCAAAATGCGTTATTTAATGAAATTCATTCATTCTTTATAATATTTTAATGAACTTATAAATATCACCGTGAATATATGAGGCAATGTGAGATATTTCCCTTCCTGTATAGGAATTCGAGCATGGGGATGGACTACTTGATGCAAGGAAATGGTGGTGGAGGGGGCTGATGTAGGTAGGAGGGATGGGGCTGATGTAGGTAAATGGGAGGGGGTTGATGTAGGGGAAATGGATGGAGCCATTATGGATGGATAAAATGGGTCCAAATGTTGGATAGGTGGGGGAAACACATGAGTGGATGGGTGTGGGTGGTGACATAGCCCCAATGGTTGTACAATGGGTAGGAGAGGCCTATGGGGGGATATGGGTATGTTGATCACAGGGGAAGAGTTCCCAATCACATTAATCGACATGAACTATGGAAAAATTGAACTAGGTGGAGATATGTAGGGATGTGTAAGAATGGTGATCGTATGGTAGGAGATGGCACCTGCATAAAAATATGTAATAAATTTCATTAGAATAAAAAAAATGTAAATTAACCATACAATCACAATTAATTTCATGTCAAATATATAATTAATTTCACACAACTTGTCAAATTCTAATTCACATCAGATCTAAGAGCTGAGGATACCTCACACAAAAAGAATGAGCAAAAAGGTTGAATAAGAGTGAAGATTGCAGTAAAAAAGAGCAGAAGAATAATTATGAAGCGGAACTCAGAGAGGAGCAAAACAATGTCACATGATCCAATAATTAATATAATAAACAATGATGTTACAATGGAGATAATTCGAATCACATAGGAGAATTCAAACCTCAGTTGGTCTAGCATAGGGATTATCACCACTGGAGTGCTTCGGAAGACTTAAAATCAATTGAACTAAACCTAAACTCAACTAACTGAAGTCACAATCAATTAACTGACTAAGGAGGGCGCAATAATGATTTTTTCATGCATGTCAATCAGAAATGGGTGCATGAGGCCACAATCAGTGGCATATGGAGCTCTAACCCCCCACAAGAGTCAGTTAACTCAGGTGGAATGTACTGGAACACTCAGTTGGTTCCTATAAAATAGGGAACTGACTGAAGTGGTCCTAAAAAATGATGCATGTAGGGCTCAGAAGGTGGTAAATGGATCCTGGATGACATCTGCACACCACTAGGGTTAAAATGACATCATCAACAACTAGGAAAAATAAATAATGCTAGGTAGGACAAGGATGGAGTATTAAAATATCCTAACACCCCCCCTTAATCCATACTTTTGCATCTTGGGCCCTGGTTACTAAGAGCAAAGGTCACCCATACAATCAAATAAATGATAAAAATAAAGAATTGTCCATGAACCAAGGAAATGGGGGAAAACCTCATGGGAAAAATATGTTGATGTATATGTAACTTCGGAATGTATTTCACATATATTTATATTGTATTCCTATAGAGATGGTATTATTCCTCTATAAGGAAGTGTCTTCATTTATATTGTAAGTGTCGTAACTTATACTTGATGGGTTATTAGACCACCTTATTTGGGGTCGGCCCTGTATAAGTCATGTGGGTCAAAGGGTTATTAGACCACCCTATTGGGGGTCAGCCATGTGGGTCAAAGGGTTATTAGACCACCCTATTGGGGGTCGGCCCACTCAGCATTATGTTATGTGGTTAAGTTCGAGCCTACATGAGTTAGGTAAAAAGGCAAGTCAAGTCAAGTATAAATAGAGTGCGGGAGGCACTCTATTTACTCACTCACTTCTCACACATGCACTCAAGGAGGAGTGGCGCACTTATGGAGGAGGAGGATCTGCTGCTAGGTTATGGCTATCTCTCTTGGTTGGTTGTATCATTGCTCTATCTATCTCTGAGGAAGTTATTGGGGTTTTTCACCTTTATGGTTTTCCCCAAGTAAATCTTTGTGTCTCTTGTGTGCTTGCATTATTGTCTCCATGATTGATATGCTATAGATATGCTGTACATGTTGTTCTCTCAGTTAAGATCCTAGATCATATTGAAGTAAATTCAGAAAATTTAACATGGGATGAGAGCTAGCCTGAAAGAAGGCATGATATGGCATGTATGACACTTATTGCACTTATGATGCTAGGGCTTGATATAGAAAAAACCAGTCATCGTACCACTTTCGCTATAAATCCGTTTTGGCGAATTTTTCGGATCTGAAATTGTTACAGGACGAAGCTAAGATCTCCAGGTACCTTGTGTCCAAAGGAAAACCTCTAATTCATTGTACTTTGTGATTTATGATCTGTGCAATATAGGGTTTCTGCGTCTTCCAGATCTGAGTTAAAATCAGGTGACCTTGGGAAAAAGGTCATAACTTGGTCTAGGAAGCTCCAAATGAAATTTCGTGAAAAGTGACAGGTAGTACACAGAATGTACTATCTCAGAAAACTTTTTAAGAGGCCGAAGTTGAACCAGTGACACGTGGCACTCCGTACAAGTGCGCTCTCTTGTATTATCCCATAAATAGGTCATGTTGCGACATTTGGAATAACTCTCTCTCAGATAGTCCAATTGAGGTCAGACCTGTCAGGATGGAAAGGTAACAGGCCGAGATATCTCAGGAAACTTTTTCAGAGGCCGAAGCTAAAATAGTGACACGTGGCATGCCATACAAGTTCGCACTCCTGTTTTATCCCAAAACAGGTCACGTTGCGACATTTGGCATAACTCTCTCTCAGAGAATCCAATTGAGGTCAGACCTATCAGCATGGAAAGCTAACAGGTCAGGATATCTCAAGAAACTTTTTCAGACCCTGTGGATCAAAAATTTCGGAGTTACACTAGAAACAATCAGGTACATATTTCTGTCAAAACAGAATTATTTTTTGGTACCTTCATTCATGGCTTCCAGAATTTAGGACTTTGGAGAAAGTTGGAATTTTTGTAATCGGAGACCAAGGCTGGATGCTACTCATCAAAATAGAAATTTAGAGACCAAGATCAGAATTTTTGGTTTGGCAGAAGGCCGGGCTTGATCAAACCCTAGTTCGGGACCTTGATCAGAAAAGTGGAAAATTAGGGCTTCTGTAAAAATGAGAATTTTTTAAATCTGTGACCACGGCTGGAAGCTCCTCAGAAAAATAGAAGCTTAGAGCTTTGGATCAAACCTTTTGATGGGGCAAAAGAGTGGGCTTCATCAAACCCCAGTTCAGGGTCATGTCCAGTGAATCCGAAAGTTTCAAAGGCAAAATTGAGGAGTGAAACTTTGCAGTTTTCAAATTCTGAGTATACCAGTTTGATCAGCTCATCAAGGCGCATATTTCTATCCTTTCGGAAGTTTGAAATTCAAAGTTTGAATTTTTGGGGTTTCTCTGACAAACCCATATCCAGCTCAAGGTCCAGTTCTTGCAAATCAAGTGGATTGGGTTAATCCTAGAAGAAGATGGATTGATCACCTGCATAAGTGAAGAAGTTCCTGTCTCAGAGGAAGATGAGGATAAGGCCTTACATAAGAAGATTACAAGCGATCTCGACAGGTATGACTCATCGAGGTATGTTTCGATATTTGTCCATGATTAAGTTTATGGTATGTTTGTCTTCATGTTAGTACAATTTTGATTTTAGATTTGTCGTATAACCTTAACAAAATTATGAATGCATGATAGAAGATATTCACTGGTTAGGGTGTTGACACTTATGATTGTACTAATGCATTATGGTGTTGTATGAGGTTTATGTTGTCTACTAACATGAAAGGTACACCAAGAAAGACAAATCATGTTCTGGTCCAAGAACATATGATCATGATAACATGAGGACAAAGATTCATCCATTGTCATGGATCTCATAGAAGATCCATTTACGAGGTATGTATAACTTGGTTTTATAATGGTTAACCTATGAGATATACATGTTACTAGCACAAGTCATTGAAGAAGAACAAGAAGACATCATGTGAGTATGTTAGACATAAATAGATAGCATACTAATCCAGGTATGTTTTTCCTATATCAAGATAGAATCCTACCTTGTGTTAGGATCTTATACTGTTGTTGATAATGATTATTCATGAAGTCATAGGTTTGAATAATCATGATTGTATGCATATTATGTTTCTTACCATAATTGATGATATGACTAACCAGAAGAATCATGATGGTATAGATTTGAGTAATTACAGGTATAGACATGTTATGTTTCTTATGATTTGACTGACCATAAGAATCCTACATAAACCTTGAATGCTAATGCTTATTATTTCTGTTTGAAATGATCATGACTATACATGCTTGAGATTATTGTGTTTTAATAGTATACTAATGAATGTATGATTTTATATGAGATCACAAGGATAACACATTCATGATACTAATAAGCATGCATAGGGACCAAGGATGAATATGAGATTCAAGAACAGGTAATCCAGGAAGCAAAGATCAAGAGGGAGTACATTCCAGTGGTTTATGCAAGGATGCAGATATTCAGAGGGAGTTGACCATCTCTCTACATCCCACAACAGAAAGGTGTAGAAGAAGCTACTTTAGATTAGGACTCCAGCAGCTCCTGCAAGGAAGCGAAGACTCAAAGGGAGTCCACCCAACGAACAAACAAAGATAAGTATTTGAATTGTCATTTCTTAAATAATACTGTTCAATAATGTATATACTGATGTTCCTAGAATTAGGTTGTGTATTATGCATATTAGAATAATTGCATTAATGAACAGTATACTCCTAATATGCATGGGTAAGTAGCCTATGGCACTGTACAACATTCCATTGCTACTTATCTAGAATGAAACCTCTTTGCTGACATGTTGAGAGTTGTGCACACTCTTAACAATGTTCTGGTAGAGATTGGAAGGCATCTAGAAAGTTACGGGATATGGATAAATGTTGTATTGAAGCATTGGCTAAGATAATTGCATGACTGTATGACATATTTATTTATGTGTAAGAATTTGTTCTGAAAACTATGAGATGTTTTCTAATCATGCAATTTAACTTGTTGTGTAGGAAAGATCGTATGCCATCTCCTACAAAAGAAGAACTACAACATTTGTTCAGCAACAAATTTATTTATTGAAGATATTGAAGTTCCCAGGATCTGGGATGAAGAAATGGAATGCCATGATCCGTCGATCATGAAGAATGATGTTTGGGATGTAGTCCCAAGATGTGAAGGGAAGTTTGTTACGACTTCCAAATGGAACTATCAGATCAAGCATGTTGCAGATGGCAGCATTGAGAAATATAAAAGTGATGAAATAGAAGATACACCAGATGGATTCAAGACAGCTTCCTTGAATGGTGTAGTTGAAGAAGAAGTGTATGTAGAGCAACTACTTGGTTCTGAGACACATGATAGGAAATCATATATGTGCAGAACTTGGTATGGTGAAGATAGATTGATTGCCGACACGCAGTGGAAGCTTACTACCGAGTTCGAGATGAAGAACTTGGGGATGATGCACTATTTGTTTTTGGCATGGAGGTGTGGCAGAGTGCAGATAGAATCTTCCTTGGACAAGGGAAGTATGCAGTAGAGATCCCAAAGAGGTTCGGGATGATAGATTGCAAGGCCATGGCCACACCTATGGCATCAAATCTGAAGCTTCTATGTGATGCTTCATCTGAGCCGATTGATGTCTCTATGTATCGCCAGATGATTGGGTCCTTGATGTACCTGATGAACACGAGACCAAACATTTGCTTTGCTGTGAACACATTGAGCTAGTTCCTGACGGATCCGAGGAGTGTTCACCTGGTTGCTGTAAAGCATTATCTGAGGTACCTGAAGGGTACAGTGGATTATGGGCTCAGGTATGAGGCGAATCAAAATTTTAACCTACAGGGTTATGTTGATTCAGATTGGGCTGGCAGTGCTGCAGATAGGAAGAGCACATCTGGGTGCTGCTTCAGTATGGGATCAGGTGTGATCTCTCAGTTTAGCAGGAAGCAGCCCTGTGTAGCACTGAGTACAGCTGAGGCAGAGTATGTTGCAGCCTGTTCAGCTAGTTGTGAGGCAGTATGGCTACGGAAGCTACTGTCTGAGTTATGTGATCTCCCGTTGGAGGCTACTGGTATCTTCTGTGATAACTAGAGTTGTGTGAAGCTGTCCGAGAACCCAGTGTTTCATGACAGGTCGAAACACATAGAGATCAAATATCACTATATCAGGGATATGGTGCAGAGAGGATCTGTGAAGCTCCTGTATGTTGCGACGGACGAGCAGATTGCAGATGTGCTGACGAAGCCACTAGCCAGGGTGAAGTTCGAGTACTCCAGAGAGAGGCTTGGCGTGCTTCAGATCGAGGATACTTCGAGGAAGAAGTGATGGACACATTTGTTGAAGCCATTCCAAGCATGTTGGAAGGAGGATCCTTCACATGGCTGTGGATGTAAGCGCTAGATGATGAGCATCAGGATGATGTTCTGGTTTCTGCTTGGATATGATCAGTTGGATCATTTTATGTATGTATGTACGCATCATGTGGATGCTGGATATGATCAGTTGGATCGTTTTATGTATGTATGTATGCATCATGTTGGATGCTTGGACCATGTATCTGTATATGTATCAAGTGGATACATTGTATGATCAGGTGGATCATGTATGGTGATATGTATCATGTATTTGTATTTGTATCAGGTGGATACATTGATGATCAGGAGGATCATGTATGATGATATGTATCAGGTAGATACTTGGTATGCATCAGGTAGATGCATTGATGATCAGGAGGATCATGTATGATGATATGTATCAGGTAGATACGTGGTATGCATCAGGTAGATGCATTGATGATCAGGAGGATCATGTATGATGATATGTATCATGTATTTGTATCAGGTGGATACATTGATGATCAGGAGGATCATGTATGATACTTGGTATGCATCAGGTAGATGCATTGATGATCAGGATGATCATAGATGACGAGCTTCAGGATGTTGCTCCAGATGACATGCAGCAGGATGTTGCAGTGATGATCAGGATGATCATAGATGATGAGCTTCAGGATGTTGCTCCAGATGACATGCAATAGGATGTTGCAGTGATGATGATCAGGATGATCATGGATACATCAGGATGATGTATGGTGAGTATCAGTTGATACTCTGTGGCCGTGGATCAGGTTGTGCAGGAAAGCATGTAATTTGTGCCCTGGGAGATTTGCAGATGGTCTTTCGAGGTTTTGCCTATGGCATGTAATCTGTGCCCTGGGACATCTGGCAAATGCTCTTTCGAGGTTTTGCTTGGGAGGACATATAATTTGTGCCCTGGGAGATCTGCAGATAGTCTTTCGAGGTTTTGCCTATGGCATGTAATTTGTGCCCTGGGATATCTGGCAGATGCTCTTTCGAGGTTTTGTCCAATGGCATGTAATTTGTGCCCTGGGAGATCCGATAGGTTGAGCTGTGTGCTCGTAATCAGTCCTGGGATGCTCTTTCGAGGTTTTGCCATGACCACATATAATTTGTGCCCTGGGAGATCCGATAGGTTGAGCTGTGTGCTCGTAATCAGTCCTGGGATGCTCTTTCGAGGTTTTGTGGTGACCACATGTAATTTGTGCCCTGGGAGATCCGATAGGTTGAGCCTTGTGCTCGTAATCAGTCCTGGGATTCTCTTTCGAGGTTTTGTGGTGAGGTCACATGTAATTTGTGCCCTGGGAGATCCTATAGGTAGAGCCGTGTGCTCGTAACAGCCTGGGATGCTCTTTCGAGGTTTTGTGACACACGTAATAAGTCCTGAGGATTCCACAGTATGGCCAGTGATGATGAAGACCTGCAGGTGGTGGGCCTACATCCAATATGAAAAAGGACTGGCTCTGTAGAACTTCCTATGATGAGTAGATTCAGAGATTGATTGAGATAGCAGCAGCAGTGACGATGATGATGACTCGATGACGATTATCTAGTGACGATGATCCAGAGAAGATGACTTGTGCTAGAAGAACTGTGCTGAGAAATACCTTCCTAGTTAAGAGGGAGTGTTGATGTATATGTAACTTCGGAATGTATTTCACATATATGTATATTGTATTCCTATAGAGATGGTATTATTCCTCTATAAGGAAGTGTCGTCATTTATATTGTAAGTGTCGTAACTTATACTTGATGGGTTATTAGACCACCTTATTTGGGGTCGGCCCTGTATAAGTCATGTGGGTCAAAGGGTTATTAGACCACCCTATTGGGGGTCGGCCATGTGGGTCAAAGGGTTATTAGACCACCCTATTGGGGGTCGGCCCACTCAGCATTGTTATGTGGTTAAGTTCGAGCCTACATGAGTTAGGTAAAAAGGCAAGGCAAGTCAAGTATAAATAGAGTGCGGGAGGCACTCTATTTACTCACTCACTTCTCACACATGCACTCAAGGAGGAGTGGCGCACTTATGGAGGAGGAGGATCTGCTGCTAGGTTATGGCTATCTCTCTTGGTTGGTTGTATCATTGCTCTATCTATCTCTGAGGAAGTTATTGGGGTTTTTCACCTTTATGGTTTTCCCCAAGTAAATCTTTGTGTCTCTTGTGTGCTTGCATTATTGTCTCCATGATTGATATGCTATAGATATGTTGTACATGTTGTTCTCTCAGTTAAGATCCTAGATCATATTGAAGTAAATTCAGAAAATTTAACAAAATACCCCCCTCAAAAGAACAATAGTAGGGAACTCAAAGAACCATCATACTAAGCAGAGAAGGAAAAAACTTTCCTCAGTGAAAGCCTTTGCAAAAATATTGGCAAGCTGCTCCTATGTAGGATATCAATGCAGGTGCTAGATCAGGATTTGTTCCTCTAATGTACCTCCCACTGTGTAGAAGTTGTATTTGCTAAAACAAGTCTTTCAGGAACCCTTCTTGCTACTAGAACAAATGGCTCATTGTGGTCCAAATCATGAACCTTTGAGTACCTTTTGTCAGACAACCGATATTGTTGCTTGGTTGTAGATATCCCATGGCAAGTCTCTCCAAGAGATTGTGGATCAAACCTCACCATCATGTAGCACCTATATGAGAGAAGTGGATCTGCATGACATAGTGCAAGTTTTGCATGATACTGAGATCTGGTGGTTCTATGGTTAGATGGATCCCCACTTATGTTCCCAACATCTACAAGGACTTTGTGAGCCCATATTGGCCTTGGCCATGGATTGGGAGCATGTGTTGGATCTGGATCTGAATCTGAATCTCCTTGAACTTTATTCTAAAAAATCAAGATCTTGATCCTCATCTTCATTAGAAGAGATATCACTCTGATCTTCATCAGATTCTGATGGGGTAGGCATAGAGTACGGAAAAAACTGTGATAATTCAAATGCCTTGGAGGCATGGTTTGAAACCCTTTCACTATAATCTTCCCAGTAGAGATCTCTACAATCTCAATTGTGTCAAGACCAAAGACCACTTTCTTCGGTGAACCTATGTGAGTCATATGATATACAAACAACAAATTTGCATAAAAGGAAGGCACACATAGAACATTTTTGAACTTCCCATGCTCCATATGTACTGTGCCCTTCCCTTCAACAGAGATATGATATTTGTCTCCCATGTGAATAATCGAACCGTCTTTGAGATATAAAGAAGAAAATGATTCTCCTAAATCTATGAGGAGGGATTGTGATTTTGAAAATACAACCTTTAGTGCATGGCATCTCTCATGACCATCAGAATCACTTCCAGAATCAGTCTGTCTTGCACCTTTTGGGAGGGAAATGTTGTTTTGTTCAAGAAGATTGGTCATCTAATCTATCTTCTTCTGCATCCAATATCTCTCTGGGTGGTTTCCTTTCTTGCAAGAGGAACACTTGGATTTCTCAAATATCGTTTGTTTGTCCTTCTTGGAGTTGGAGGCTCCTTCTGATGGACTTGAATTTTCATTCTGCTTGGGTTCATATGGCCTCTTATACTTTCCCTTGTGCTTCCCATTCCCATTCACACTTTTTGCTTCTCCAGCCATAAGAGCTTGATGTTTGGATGTCTTCAAGGAACCCATATGGATCAATCTATCTTGTTCTTGGATGAGATATTCAATGAAAACATCTAAGTAGGGAATATTCCAACCAGGGATTGACATTCGCCCAGAATGGAAGGTAGAGACAAATATGGAGAACTTAGGACCTAGCTTGCTCAAAATGGATAGCACTAGATGCTCATCCTTCTTCTCAATTCCACACTGCTTGCATTGCATGACCAAAGATTTGAATTTTGAAAAGAATTGTTGAATGGTCTTGAAACTGCTCGGTTGAAGAGAAATCAAGTCATTCTCCATAATATGGCCTCTTAGCTCATCTTGTTTGTCGAAGAGGGTCTCTAACTTCAACCATAACTCTCTTTGAGTCTTCAATCCTTCGATTTGGAAGAGTACATCTTTGGAAATATGAATACAGATGAAACCAAATGCTTCATCCAATCTATTTAGATACTTGGTTTTATCCATAGTTGATTGTGGTTCGGGATCCTTCCCAATTGTTACCATGTACATTGATTTGTTACGCAATACCATCTGCATATCATCCCTCTAATCAAAGTAATTTAAAGGTGTCAAGATCCTGTGAGAGAGAGGAGAGTTCAAATTGTCCATTACAATTGTTGGAGCGAATATAAGGTGAAACTGTTGCAAGTGCATAAAACTGTTGTAACTGTTGTTGCACTCAAAAAAATTTAATAACCTACAAAAAAATCTCAATAATGGAGGTAGAATACTACTGAGTACTGCTTTAGGACACTAGGCACTTTTATTTGGATCCTTCACACCTATCTAGACCTCATTGGATTTCTCCAATGAATTCAATGCAATGGCACCAATATTTGCTATGGAAATCCAGAGGCTTC
Organism: Larix kaempferi; assembly: GCA_027924585.1. Classification (NCBI taxonomy): domain Eukaryota; kingdom Viridiplantae; phylum Streptophyta; class Pinopsida; order Pinales; family Pinaceae; genus Larix; species Larix kaempferi. The sequence goes on along the minus strand of BSBM01000096.1, from coordinate 15,087,312 downwards.
TGGTGCACTACTGAAAGCAGCAACCTATTCACTCAATGGCTCTGATACCATGTGAAATTATAAGTCACAACAGATCTAAGAGCTAAGGATACCTCAAATAGAAAGAATGAGCAGAAAATTTGAATAAGAGTGAAAACTGCAGTAAAAAAGAGCAAAAGAATAATTATGCGGCAAAACTCAGATAGGAGTAGAATAATGTCACATGATCCAATAATCAGTATAATCAACAATGATTTTACAATGGAGAGAATTCCAATAACACATGATAATTCGGACCTTAGTTGGTATATCATAAGGATTATCACCACTGGAGTTCTCCAGAAGACTCAAACTCAACTGAATTGAACCTAAACTCGACTAACTGAAGTCACAATCAGTTAACTGACTAAGGAGGGCGTAATAGTGACTTTTTCATGCATGTCAATCAGAAATGGACGCATGAGGCCACAATCAGTGGAATCCAAAGCTCTAACCCCCCACAAGAGTCATCTAACTCAGGTGGACTCCACTAGAACACTCAGTTGGTTCCTATAAAATAGGGAACTTACTGAAGTGGTCATAAAATGATGAATACACGGCTCAAAAGGTGGTAGATGAATCCTGGATGACATATGCACACCACTAGGGGGAAAATGACATCATCAAAAACTAGGAAAAATAAATAATGCTAGGTACGACAAGGATAGAGCATTAAAATATCCTAACACAAAATACATGCATGACAGGTGATCTGCTCATCCTAGGTGGAGACCTATGCTCAATCTCTTCCATATGCACCTATGGAAACACACCAACATTAATTCTGATTTCTCATAAAAAAATATGAGAATTACAACTAACTCAATTTTTAAACCCTACAACCATACACCCTTTTAAATACCTGTATGTGAGGTGTTGCAATATTTTCCATTGTTTCCATTGCGGAATTAAGGTTGGGAGAAGTGATGTCCTCCCACCTCGATTCAATTGTTTCATCTTGAAACAAATGTACATGCCAAATACATCAATTACATATTAAATACTCTAATCAATGTTCATCTAACAATTATAAAATGTATAGTTAAAAATATAATCGATCATTTAAAACCATTTAGAAATCATATACTAACCTCAGACATAAAATTATCTCGTGTGGGATCCTCTATAGGGCCATGGAATGTATGGTTGCAGTGAGTGCATCAATGGGGTAATCCTCGACTATAAAAAGGATCCTTTTCCCCATTGGCTATCATGGATGGTCCATGACTAGTGGGGCCAGAAGGACCTACACCTGATGGTCCTATGTGCTAATCTGATGGGTCGTTCCTGGATGATGCCATGAATGTATTGTGTTGCAGTATGATATGATATGGAAATGACAGTCTCATCTAGGTGATCCAATAATCGAGGTGTTTGTGTGGGGGGTTAGGCGTATGCATAGGTGTAGGTGGCCCGCTCATTAGGTTACGCCTAGCAGTGGGTCGATCCTGTGCAGATCCAAGACCAACCCCCCAAAACTCACTAATGTCAAAGTAATTGATATGTAGACCCATCACGAATTTTGCATATAGTTTTCAAATAAAATACAGTGGAACCTCTCTATTGTTGAAAGGAGGTTTGTTGAAAACCATAAACCATCGACTCATCTAGTTTGTTTCCATGAATCATATGTGCACCAATCCATGCAAAGGTTCCTTTTGCATGGATCAAGGGGTAGGTTGGTATCAGGGTTAAATGAAAAAACTAAATAGAGTATATTTTGAGATGTTCAACTCTTTGATTTTGTCTTTACTGAGACCATTGGAATAATACGCTCTCATCCTAGACATATAATCGATTATACTCAACAATTGACCATGAACATTTTCAACTGAGGAAATGATGTTGTCAAGGGATGTGGCTAAGGAGAGTCTCAATGGTTCCCCAGTGGTTCTAAGCTCGTAAACCAAGGTTCTTAACTGGTGTAAATGTTAGTTGATTTGGGATTCTGTGGTTGGATTCTCCTTGGTGTTAATGTTTACTTCAGAATTAGGATTGAGTATTTGTGTGGTTGGGTTATCCTCAAGGTTGTTTTTTTAGGGGTTTGGCTCTTGGTTTTCGACCATTATGATGGAGAAGAGATGAGCTTCAATTAAAAAAAAAGAATCTATCTCAATTTTGATTGAATTTTTAGAATGTTTTTTTTTTAAATCGTTGAAAAAACAAAACAAAAAATACAAATCATGGATGGAATCCTACCCGGCCCGATGATCTAGAGGTGTTGGTGGTGGGGTTGATGCACGCATGCATTCATATGGATTTTTTGTATTCTTGTAGACCAATGAACTCAGGTAGAATGGGGTGGAAATGGGCCTCGGATAAATTTTTAATATATAAAGGAGCGCATGTGCATTATTAGCGCATGCATGTTAAAATCACGCACATGCTCCTAGTGCGTGCATGTTCTAATTCCTACATGGCAGTTCAAGATTTACCGTACAAGAGATCGCACATGATTTTTCTTTTTAACGCTCACACTCTCTTGTTGCAACACTTTTGGGTATCTTCGTACGAGCGCCCCTATGATATTTGACAATGGTTAATCATGTTCAATCATTATTGATAATGGTTGTGTGCCATTGACCATGTTTCATATGGTTGACTATGTTTGATTATGGTCAATCAAGGTTAGATTAAGGGTTTCCATGCTTGAATTTTGTTAATAATGGTTGACTTTGGTTACACAACAAAATTTGAACCCAAAATATAAAGAGAAAATCCAACAAATTCCGACGAAATTGACTGCGTCGTCGGATTTCACCTTTATAATTACGAATTTTACTTCTTCTTTTTTTAAATTGACCTCTGCCATTGTCTTATTTCCAACTACCATTGGATATTCGATGTATATCTTCGGATATGCAATGAATGTCGTCAGATATATGACATATAGATTATAATGTTATTTATGGTTACTTCGTCGAATCTCCAACGAACATTTATTTTTAGAAAACTATAAATTATAAAAACATTCTGACATTTTTGCTATACAAGCGATGGTTTGCAGAAATTATAATCTTTGCACGGACTATTTTCTATACAAAAATCCACAATTATTTCAATTTTTACTGTGATTAAAAATAGTGAAGTGTGGATCTTGATTTTTTAAGATCGATAATTATCATTCAAGATCTGTATTAGAAAATGTCACATAACAATATTCCTGATCCAGATGAACAAAATTGACAATTGCTTGCCAAATTGTGGGATGGACTGAAAAGAAAGGGCGATGGGAAATGTTATTGTCCGTGTAGTCAATGCAGGGGCTTTAAAAGGAGAAGAATAAATATCACAACAGCCAGAAGGCATTGTAGGGAACATGGACATGCTGAAGGGGGACATGAATATAGTCAATTGGTAAGTTTTTCAGTATATATGTATTTATATTGATCGTTTTTGTAAATGTATGTATCATTTTAAGATTTCTTATATTAACTAATATCTATTAATGGTTTCATTTAATTATAAAGGAAATACCTCCTATGGAATATCGCCTGTAGGATGTGCTTTTGAAATAAGTACCAGAGGAACATGGAGCTATGAATAATGGAGAACAAGTTAATGATCATATTGAAGAAGATGATCATATTGATAACATAGTTGAATATGATGGTACAAATACATTGATCCATGATACATCTAATTTTAGAATGGATGATGATGATCATCATCATGAAAATGATGACTTTGATGATGTTCATGATTTACCTCTTCTTGAGAAGGCATATGAACCTCTTTATGAGGGCTCCAACACAAATCTTCTCTCTGTTATATTGTTGATAATGAACTTGAAGGTTATGAATGGTCTTTCAAATACATCTGTCACCAGGGTATTTTTTAAGGATTATAAAAGTACACTTAAGTATAGTATTCTAGGCGATTATTTTGGATTGAAAAAAACATAAATATAGATTGCTAGGCGAATAATGAATATGAAACATACAATTTACTACTGAAATTTGTAAACTTTGGCAAATATTATGATAAAAAAACATATTTTATGTATATATAGGCGATATTAGAGACTAAAAATGACCAAATAGAGAATTTATTTTTTGAAAAAAGGCCCAAAAAATAGCCAATTGGCGAAATTTCGCCCCTAAAAATTTCCCTGTCTGTCACATGGATGTTAAGGTATGTAATATATTCCATCACATATATATGATCGCGATAAAGGTTATATTTGTTCCTCTAATAATTTTATTGTTAATTCATAAGAAAAATTAGTACGGATGAAATATGTTTCATTAATATTATTTATCAACTATATTAACTATTTTTTATTTTAATTTGTTGTAGCTTGATAGCTAAATTTTGTTACCACCGTCAAATATTTTACCTCGCACATATCAAGATTTATCTGCCATCATGAAAGAAATTGGAATGCAATATGAATCAATTGATGCATGCCTCGATGAGCATGTTATATATTATAATCATCATGAATTTGAAACAGAATGTCCGGAATGCCATATCAGTAGATATCGAACAGATCAAGTAACAAAAAAGGTGCCTTGCAAGGTTCTTCATTATATTCTCATTATTTCACATTTGCAACGACTGTTCAGGTGCAAAACCATATCGCAATTTATGGATTACCATGCATGGAACATAAGTTAAGATGACATTATTCGAATGCCTGCAGATGACTATGCATTTAGAGATATGGAGGAAACATGGCCACACTTTAAAGAAGAACCTCGTAATGTTAGGATTTCTTTGGAAGCAGATGGTGTCAATCCATTTGCAGAGATGAGATCTATTTACTCGGTGTGGCCTATTTTGTTATCAACAATAACATTCCTCCATGGTTGTAAATAAAGAGGGAGCACATAATGTTGGCAATGATTATTCCAAGTATGTGTCTACAACAATTTTTTTTAATGTAGTGGCATCTCATTTGTCGTATTTTGTTGCATAATGTCATATATATATATATATATATATATATATATATATATATATATATGTTTCTCTTGTGTATTATTTATATATATAAATGGTTGTAATAATTATATATTTTATATGTTCAAATCAATCAGGTAAGTACTAATTTAAATATATGAATTTATATATCGAACCTCTTATTGACGAGCTATTAAATATATGGAATGGAATCGCTATGTATGATGTATCTAGACCAATACGACAAAGCTAATTTCAATTCCATGCAATGCTTGTATGGACAGTACTCAATGCCCCAGGGTTAACCCATTTTTGCGGTTTGTAATTATAAGTTATACTTTACTTGTATTTAATTTTATGAACTAGTTGATATATTATGCACGCATGTTTTTTTAAATAATCCATTCATTTTATATAATTATAATTGACATAGTTAATCCATCTCTTTATGTAGGTCTTCAAACAAAGGAAAAATTTTCATGTCTAGTTTGTGGTCCTAAGATCGTATCTCGTCATTCAAAAAGTTTAGGAAATGAGGTGTTTGATGAGTATAGGCACTTCCTCTCTAAGAATCATAGGTATTGAACTACCAAAAAATATCTATTCAATGGGAAGCAAGAGAATGAATTAAAACCACAGAGAATGACACCTCATGTATGGAAGTTGCAATATAATAGAAATCATCAAGGTACATACGGATCAAATTGTCTATATATCATCGTATATGAAATGTTATTATTTTTTTTATTGTGTATTGTTTACTGTATTTGACATTGTTTTCTATAATTTTTGTATAAACTATGATTCATGATGGTCGTCATGATCATGAAAGCATTAATGGGATTCCACAAGGAATGAAAAGTTATCCTAAACAATTCAGTAGGTTTCCCTACTATGAGCACCTACAAATTGATCATCTGTTTGATACAATGCATATTAGAAAGAATGTGACTGAAACATTATGGCGAATATTGGATGGAAGGAATGACAAAGAAAAAATTGTCAAAATTTGCAATGACATTTAGGAATCCAATCATGCAATAAAAGACATCATTCAATTACATAGCAACGAAGACCAAATTAATATAAACTCACTTCCATGGTTGTGAACGGAGCAACAAAGTAATGTTGTAAAAGAAGTCATGCGAAAAAATAAATTTCCCACGGGATTTTGTTCAAACATGAAGAATATCATAACAAAGAAAGGTGATTTTAAGGGGGTGAAAATGCATGATTGGCATTTCTTCATCAAGGTAATTATTATGGTATGTATATTGCAATATTTTTTTATTCAAGTGCATATTGTTGGTATTTTTTTGTCTACTTTAAAAAAAATGAAACGATTTTTATATTGTTACAGTATGTTCTACCTCCATCTCTCCTAGACAACTTTGACAACAATGTCAAACAAGTTATACATAATCTTGGAAAATACATGAGGTAAGTAGAGATATTTTGCATGCATAAAGTGTTTGTTTAATTCATTGTAGAACTTATATTTGACATTTTTTTTATGAATTGTTATGTAATATAATGCTTATTTTTGTTAAATCTCGTGATTGGTTTGCATCACTTGTAGATGGTTGTCATATAAATAAATCCATAAAGAAGATATAAAGTATTGGAGGAGATAAATTCCTCGTCTCATGTGTGAAAATCATAAGTGTAATACCCTCATTTTGACCCTTAGGATATATTGGCTTTTATTGTAAATATTGTATGCGTGCAATGTATGTTTCCCTAGCATGGAGCTCAAGGCCAAGGCCCTGCTAGTGGATGCTCGGATTTTATGTAAAAAGGAAAGTATTGGATATTATGTTATCCATGTGCTATTGAGCCATGGAACATTGTAAAATGATGTAATTATTATTATTGCAATAAAAATACCAAAAAATGGCTATGGAAGCAACTAATAAGAGGGGGCCATGTGTATCCACTAGGGAGTGGTGAGCGAGTTGAACCATATGATTCCAAATGTCATCTTGAGAACCCATTTGACTTTCCTTGATGACATTTAATTCTGTTGTAAGGAAGTGGTTGAGGAAAATAGTACATGGATTCAATGGAGCATGGCCAGCCCAAAAATTCCTATGGAAGGGTATGGGCTCTGTTTCCTTGACCCACAAGTCACTCTACCTCATGGGAATTCATTTTTTCTCATTCCCATTCCATTGTTGAACATCAGGGCATCATTTATCATCCATTACACAGTTCCAACAGTGAGAAAAAACAAAAATCGCAACTCTGAATGAAGCCACATTTTGAAGTTCCAAAAACAACTAGAAATTTGTGTGGATAGTGAAATCCAATGGGGGATCCATAAACCTAAACCTTGGGGCTAATTTGAGAGTTTTAGATGCCCATAAATACATAGGAAAGCCCTGATTGGATAGCCCGGAAATCCAATTACGGGACAGAGTCATTTGGCCATATAATTGAGAAAATCCAAGCGGGAAAGACAAAGAAGAAGATAGAACAGAGGTTGAAATTGCTTGACAAAACTAGTGAATGATAGAATCTCAAGGATTTAGTAGATTAGAACTTTCTATGCCCACCTTGAATAACACTGGAGGGAAGGGATGCTTGAGGGACTGTGTAGTAGATAAGGGGACCTTTCTTGTGTTGGGTGTGGTAGGTATTGTGGGTGCCAAGTCTGTTTGGATTTAGTTGAGATGCATGTAGCTCTATGGTTGAGCTCATTGGCTTAGCATCGTCCTCCTTTGTCTCTTGCATGCTTGATAAACACAACTGTTTGTTGGCTTAGCATGACTGTTTGTGTGAAACCATGGTTGTGAGTGATCCTGTTTAGTTCCTCCTCAGTGGATACAAAACCTAGCTCGGGGTGGTCTCTCAGCTGAAATAATATAGGCTGGACAGGGACCTATGGTTGGGTTGAATGTTGCTCTCACATAGCCAGTTTCTTGGACAGCTTCATCTTAAAGATACGTATTATTCGTGGTTTAAATTATGTCCATTCTGAGTTCTGAATGTTTAATTATGCATTTTAATTGAATGAAATGATTATCTTAAGTTAATCAGCATAAAACCTATGCATAGAATGAGAAGGGGATTAATTCTCTGTATGTTGTTCCATCATTCTACATGGGAGAAAAATGCTGGTGCATTCCATTTTGCGTGTGTTATTATGTTTTTAATTCCGTTGTGTATATTTTCATCATGCATATTATTTTTAATGTAAATTTCATCATATGGATTTGGGGGAGAATTAGACACCCCTTATTGCATTCATGTTCCCTATGTGGGTCGAGATGATGGGAGGGGACATGAAAAGAAGCATCTACCTTTGGAATTTTTCAATGCACAAGAACACTACCTCATACACCAAGTTGAGGAGATTGAATTGTGGACCTATACACTCAAGGTCCATGTGGATGGTTGAGAGGCACTTGAAATTTTTGAAGGGTTTGGTTGAAAAACGAGCATGTCCTGAGGGTTATATGGTGGAGGGATATATGGTATACCAGAACATGATGTATATTAGTGAATATCTTCCTAAATTAGCACCAAATCTCAATTTAGGTCGCATTTGTGATTGTGACTCCAATAACAATTTCGAAGGGGAGTACATGGAGGGGAAATGTAGATCGAGGAAGGTGAAAGATAATTATTAGCTGGTGGAGATTAATTAGAGTACATTTGACTGTTGATTTTTATGTATATATCATACTTATTTCACTTTTAATATTCAATATGCATCAATTAAAAGTGTATACTGTGTTAAGTGAATATACATGTGTGCTGACATTTAATTTTATTTTCATCAAGCAGTTGATCGAGAGTGGGATGCACTTCATTTATACATCGCAAACAATCTTGATTGGATGAAAGTATGGATTGAACGATGTGAACAATTTGGTCATGGAATATCATGGGAAGGTGTGGCTTCATTAGTTAAAGCATCTCATTGCAATGGAGATACCAATCTTACACAAAGGGAAATCGATTTAGCATATGGCTTAAAAGATAAGCAGGAAAGCATATTAATTAGCCATACTATTTATTTTTTTCATAAATATATTGATGTACATGTTGATTGTTTCCCTACAAAGCATAAACATTCACTTAATCATCAATTCATGATGTAATCTTTACGTGTATGGCTTGTTGTAGGTAAAACACCATAAGGCTATGTGGTGCAATGGTTGTAAATTTGGCATCAAAAAGTTGGATGAAACAAAGAAAACATCAGATTGTGGGATAACTGCAATCTTTGAGGTGGCCAATGTTTCCTCTAGAAGTGACAGACATCCAGAACTCTTAGAAAATCGATACTATGGGTATTTGGAATATATTATTCAATGTGACTTTAACTCTTTCAAAGTAGTTCTGTTCATTGTCAAATGGTATAGGTTACGATTGAACCAACGTGATCCCGAGAAAACTATTATTGAACATGATAATGGATTTAACATGGTTAATACAAGGTTGTTTGAGCCAGGAACAGAGGCCTATGTTCTTCCAAGCTAATGTGAACATGTATTTTACTCTGAGGTTCCAGGTAGAGGGGGTTGGTCATTTTTTGTGAGACACGATCCAAGGAGAAGGCCGATAAAGTATAATGTAGAGGAAGATAATGAAGAGGGTCTTGAAGAAGAAGATGATGAAGATAATCAACATGAGTTAGATGATCATGTTCCAGAGGAAGATGTCGAAGAATTAGTTGAATCAGATGATGTAGTAGACAATGTCCATGAAGGTGATATCAACGAGGACATAATGATCGAAACTGACATCAATGACAATGATGATATGGCCAATCCTTACAATGTTGAATCTGGATAAGATGATACAAATGATGACTTGGATGAAGGAGATGATAAATTCCATTGAAGTGCATGAGGTATGGCTTAATATATATACTCTATATATTTTGAATTAATGCGATAGAATTATTGATTTGTATTGGTATGTATAAATTAATAGTTTTTAAGTTTTTTAGCCATTTTCTTGTATGTTGGTATATTTTTTTTGCACATAGATTTTTGCAGGTTATGGGGAATTGAGAGTGACGTGAGGAGAGGGGGTCAGATGAGCTTCCACCTTCACGTGGTTGGCCCTGTTTAGTAGAGAATATTAAATTATTCTCGAAATAAAGAGAATATCGGTAAGGCAATGCACAATTATGCTTATTTCACCTTCATTATTATATGATATTTCATACCCCAAAAATAAGGTGCACCTGCTCATGTACTTGACCCCACATAGTATAATTGTCATGTGAATGGGGCCAACGTTGATTTTTTTCAATTTGTGCTTGTATGGACTGAAATTTGACATGGTTAGACTAGAAGCATGAATTGACAGTATGATATGGTTTCCAGACTCAAACATGACTCACATAAATAATTCGACAATCAAAAAATGAGAACCTATAGAATAATTAATGTACTGAATGGGGCCAACATTGATTTTTTTCAATTTGTAGTTGTATGGATTGAAATATGACCTGGTTAGACCAGACACATGCATTGAATTTATGGGAGGGTTTCCAGACTCAAACATGACTCATTCAATCAATTCAGAAGATAAACAACAAACCTAGAGAATAATTAATGTACTGAATGGGGCCAACGTTGAATTTTTTTCAATTTATGCTTCTATGGACTAAAATTTGACATGGCTAGACTAGATGCATGCATTGATGGTATGGGAGGGTCTCCAAACTCAAACATGACTCACTCAAGCAATTCAGCAATAAAACAACAAACATATAGAATAATTAATGTACTGAATGGTGTTGGAACGGGATAGATCTACAGGGAGTGCGGAAGCCGACAGGTGCGAAAGCCGAATTCCGCAAAAGAAGGAATAGTTTAGAATACTTAATTGCTAAGTCGGTCAAGTGGACCATTTTGTAATAGGATAGAAGCATATAAATAGAAGTGAATTGTAAGCCTAAGGGCATCGAAGTTGCAGATAACAATCCTAACTTTGACTTATTCAGTATTCGCGGTGTGATGTTTTGACTGTTTCTGCGATGGGTTTTCCACAGGGTTTAATGAATGCATGGAGATGTTCGGTTATGATGTGATATCTATCTTCTGTCTTTTACAATGATGAATGATTGTGTATTTTTATGATGCTACGGATTTGATGGTGCTTAATGCGATTAAGTAGGATGAATTTGTTAATGTGAATGGTTTATGTTAAATCTGCGAATTGTTTCTGATGAGAATGATAAATGAATAGTTGATTATAGAGTTAGTCATCTATGGTTTGTGGGATAGTGTGAATTCTATGTGTAAAATCATATCCTCCTCGCCACCGTGGAAGCTTGGTTCCTGTAGCACCCTTATTTTCCTCGGGTGAGACCTCACCTACTTCGCAGGTGTTGCTGGGAAGGGTAACCCCTTCCGGGTCAGTGAATAAGGGGTTGTTGGTGTTGTTGACGACCATGTGAACCCCTGACGAAAGGCATTGTGTCAACAAATGGTTATGTTGTCGGGACCCCAAGGAGAAAGAAGAGGATATGCTGTGGCATCCGACAAAGCCAGAGATCCAAGAGTGGTTCGGTTAGAAAGCAGAAGAATTCACGAAGGAAGAAAAGAGGAACCCGACACAGACAGTAGAAATTTGGTTACAAAAGCATATATATTCAGATATCCATGAGATATTCTTCGCCGAGTTTCCAATGATACTATAGGAGTGGCTTGCGCAGTTGACATTCAGAGAACATACCAACCAGAACATTGGTCCAGATCAGTGGACTCCAGAATTAATTCGACATCTGAAGCAAGTCAACAATACATTATCAAGGGATGTTGATTTGTGGATCTATAGTATCCTAGAGGGGTACATTACTGAATTCGTGGTAGATACCAATAGTTCTTATAGCGACGTAGAAAGACAATTTTTTAGGGGACCAAGGGGAAGGTTCGCTTGTCGCTAAACTTGTGGATTAAGATGCTGTTGTGTGAAAAGGGCATGTTGAAAATGACCTTCGATGAGTAGACATATCAGTGTGCAGGGGTTGTAGGTATCATGTGATTACGGATCTGCTAGGAAAGATGCAGGGGAGATGGACATGAGCGACGATGAATTTCTAAGGGAAGTTGAGGAAGACTTAGGCACCTTAAGAATTGGAATGATATTTCGACACCTTGAAAAGAGGAGGAGGACTTAGGAAGAGTCTCCTAAGAGGACCGGAAGGAAAGACTGTGAAATAGGGCCACAGAGGACAAAGCTCCCTTATTATGAGGAGGAAGGCAGTGACCAGGATACCCCAGAAGAAGCACGTATTGTAAGCTACCACATACCTTCGACCCCGCACACCACTCATTAATCTAAAGGAAGAACCAAAAATAGTTCACAAAGTTGTCCCACGTGCAGCGAAAAAAGTAGCGCATCAGTAAGTAAAAAAATAGGAACACCACAATAGCAGACGATATGAAGATGCCGAGATTTGTAGGAGACGGGACAAAGGATCCCAAGTAGTTTTGGTTTTTATGCGAAGTAGTGTGGACCATGAAGCATGTCCAAGATGAGAACATCAAAAAGGGAAAGTTGGTGACGACCTTTCGAGGTCGTGCACTGGACTAGTTCATAAAGTTTACCAAGGTTCCAAGAAAAATGTTGGCATAAATTAAAACATCGATGATTCAGGAATTTAAAAAACCCAAGTCAGAAGCGCAGTACATTACTGAGCTCAAAGAGATTAGGAAATACCCAAATGAGCCAGTATGGGAGTTTGATCAAAGATACAAGACACTGATAGAGAAAGTAAGTTTTTCGATAAATGACATGTAGCATAAAGAGTGGTTTATCGTCGGGCTGGTGCCACATATCCGAGGACCATTGATGCAACAGAAGGTTGCGGATCAAGCCGAAGCATTAGAAATCGCAATGAAACTAGAGGCTTCTCCGATCGGAGAAACTGGAGCTGGAATGGATAAGATACAAGCATAGTTGGCTACACTAATGCTCCAACTACAGGACCTAAAGCAAGGAAAAGATACCCACGCAGATATATGGTGCACCAGATGTAGGACAGAAAGCCACCATAAGGATAACTATTCAGCATTTAAGAAGTATTTGAATTCGGGGGCGCCGAACCCCCTTTGCCACCAAGGTCTGCCATGGTGTCCCGTTTTCCAGGCCAGGGGGCATTGACCGGAGGACTGCATATACTTACAAATGATAGTGTCGAAACCAACAAGTCTATATTGTAAATTATGTCGGTGGGGCATGACGAAAAGGATTGCAGAGCCCACGATTTGTTGCAAGAACAAAACATGGATGCATACCTGGTGAAGGGAGAAGAGAAATAGTTGGGGCTGCAACAACCGTAGTATGCCTAGCCACAACCGCAGTTTATCCAGACACCGCAATTTGACCAAGGATAGTACGGGAAACCACAGTATGGTGCACCACAATATCCACAACCACAGTACCAGTAGCCGCCGTATCAACAATACCCACAACCGCAGTATCAGCAGCCATAGTACCAGCAAGCGCAGTACGGACCGCCACACGGAGGATTTGGTGGAGGATTATGTGGAGGAAGAGGTGGTGGTGCAGGACGAGGAGGGGCTGCTGGATGAGGTTGAGGACCTCCTGCATGTTATAACTGTGGGAAATAAGGACATTTCGCAAGGGATTTCCCAAATCATGCCTCACAATGCATGTATTGCAGTGGAACAGACCATGCTATGGAGGATTTCCCACAGCTCATCGCCAGGTGGAAAACAAAGAACCTTCCAACCCCACCGAACCAAAACCAGAATCAAAATCAGAACCAACCAGCGGTATAGAAAATAATAGCAGAAGTTAGGAGACATTCTGCGGTAGTAGGAATAGTGACGTGAGGAGGAGCAGTGACGGGAGTTGGCAGACCACAGCCCATTGTCTGACCAATAGGAGAGACAAATGTTACGTTTGACGCAAAGGAAGAAAATGACACTTTCCTAAAAGCATAGCAGGAGGTGCTGCGACAGATGAGGAACGTACCTCTTCAAGAAGAAATCTATGATATGCCGCCGACGTTCAACCAAACAAAGTCACGAAGAAAGGCCACTACCTTAAGAGCCTTCCTAGAGAGCTGCTTAGAATTAGCAAAGGATGAGGAGGCATTTGAGGAGATATCCAAACTACTACATCGACGGGAGGGAGAATGTAATGTCCCTTATTAGGAATTTTATTAAAAATGCAATTTTCCACTTTTTTCCTTGGTTAGACCTTGGACTAGTTTCGATCTCTAGGTCCCAAATTTGCCCCAAATGATCCCAAATATTCTGAGAAGGTATATGAATGATATTAGAACATAAATATGTGTTTCAGGGATTCCTTTGTACCTTTAAAACACTTCTACAAATACTCTTTCAATTCTGGTCAATGTAGGTAACTTTACTAGTGATTTCCCTTTTACTAGTATTGGTCTCTAGGTCTCAAATTGACTCCAAATGCCTTCAAATATTCAAGGAAGGTTTATGAATGATATTAGTAATTGAATATGATGTTCATGGATAACATATGGCCACCAAAATACCTCTGCAAACTCTCTTAAGATTATGGACCAAGTATGCAATTTTACTAGTAATTTGGAGTTCAAATCCCCCTAAGGTAAGTACTGAAAATGGCTTCCCAAATGCCTCCAAACCCACTCAAATTTATGAACAGAGGTATGTAATGTGTTAATTATTTTATTAATGTCTCATATTCACCATTAATGGTTTATTACAACTGTTCTCACCCTCTCCCATTCAACTGCAAAAATCCCCAATTCGACCCTTGGGGAAATGGCACTATTTCTTCTCCCAATGCAATTAAACTGAGTAAAAATGCTTCAAATGCTCAAGTACAGTACATGAAACTTGTATAAGACATCCATGGAAGTATATTTATCACAAATATATCAGATAATCATCCATTCATTCGAAATCATCATCAATACATTGGCTCACAACAAGGTAGTGGGGAAATGGCATTGTTCTTCCATTAAAAATGAGATTTATACATTTCTACTTGGAATTTCGACCTGAAAATTTTTGTATATGAAGAACATAGTATTTAATTCATATTAAAAAATAAATGGGGCATTAGAAGCTCCCCCAAAGATTACAATAGCTCACCAAAAACGCCCTCCCTCAAGGATCAAGAATATACCATCAAAACTGGAAATGGTTGAAGGAGCGAGCTGCAATAGAAGAAACCATGAGCTTCCCTGTAGCTTACATATGCAAATAAAGACTCCATTAAAGCTCCAAATGAAAGTTCTGAATATCCTTTCCAATTTCCAACTTGGATGGGAATCTTTCACCCTCAAAATTGGCTAAGGCAAGAAACTAGTCATCCACTAGCTCTCCCTCTCCACAATTGCAATTGCAAATTCTACAAATGATCAAAATATGGTTTCATTCTTTTTTATTGACATTTATAAACTTCTAATTTCCTCCATGGGTCGAATTCCTTCCAAGAGACTCCTGCCAACTCAAGTTGGGAAGAGATTCCAAAGAACACCACTTGTACAACAATTCCTAGTCTCCCAATTCCACCAAATCACATGTGGAAGCATCTTAGCTGCCCTAAAACCCTTGAGTGCCCTCTTGGATTCTATTTTTAACTCTAACATGTCATATATGTCATATCTCAGCCTTCAAGTCTGATTTGTGTCATAGGTGTCATAGCATCTTCATCATTGTTGTCATAGAGCTAGGGAATCTAGCCCAAGTGTCTCACTAGCTCCAAATTGCCTCTTCCTCTTCCATGGGAGTTACTCTTCCTCTATATTTCGAACTTGGATGATTCATACAATGAATAATACCTTTTGGACTCTCCCAAGTATGTTACCATTCACTTTGAATTCGAATTGGTGAGAGAATGATGCCAAGTGTAGTGGGGAAATCTAGCCATATGTGGGTCCCACTTCCTCCATGTGTCTTCATGATCAAATGCCACTTTGATTTTCACTTGTATATATTTATTTAGCTCATTTATTAAATATTTATGCCATTCTAATGTTCAAACATAATTTATTATCCCCATTATTCCAAATCCCAAAGCTTCCACCCCAAACCTAGGAAACTAGTAATTTTCCTCCTTGGCAATTATTTGACCTTTAGCATCAATTTGACAAACTCTAATGAATAGGGCCAATGTGATTAGGCCATTGTGACCCAATGCCAAATTTGGGACATGACAAATCCTCCCTTCCCAATATTGCTTGTCCTCAAGCAATTTTAAACATGGGTGTTGAAGAACCTGCTTTCTGTATAATTCTTTGAAGTTGCCATTGAATTGCCCAACCTTGAGTCTTTGAGTTTTCATGAATATTTTAGAGAGGAACCACCATGCTTTTTGCTGCACTACTCTGATAAAAATCAGTTTATTAAGTGGATAAATCCATCTCCCATACTGCTTGCTTCCCCAAAAAATATGAAACCAATGAGATAAAAATTATTCCAGGGTCCCATTGCTTGTATTGCACCCCAACAATTAAAAGTGCTCTCCAACCCATACCATCAGATAAGAGGATTCCTGGATCCCATTTTCTTGTATGCATTCTTCCAAACATCATGAGTACAAAATATATATCATCAAAGTACATAACAACATAATGAAAATGTACATAAAGGAGATGCTTCATCAAAGAGTCATGAAAGTGCTTATACCTCCAAGCATGTAGACCACTATTTTTCAAGTGCATACAATCTTCAAGTGACCCATCAAATCTGCTCCAATGACATAGGTGAGGATCCCATGTCCAATAGTGCTGCTCCAAGAGAATGTGATATGCATCAAAATATTCACCCATGCATTCTTTCATCCAAGAAGTGAATGAAGAATCTCCATTAAAATCTGAACCAAATAATGAGTAGGAAAAACAAGGAGAATTCAAAGGACTCAAAGAAGTCTCATCCATACATCCATGAGGATATGTATCATCATAAGGTAAAGCAATATGCTGCTGCAATTCTAAATAATGAGGTGCTCTATTCATGTCATCATCAAAAAGAGAGGTAGGAGTTTCATACCCCTCATGTGGCACCACTAGGAAAAAACCTTTCACCCAATTTTCATCCCAAAGTGATGTGGCTGGAAAAGAAGTACGGGGTGAGGAATTATGAACCAACTTTAATTCTTTACAACTCTTACCCATTGAAATATTTAATTGATCTTCTCCATAATTGGCTAGTCCAACTATTGTGAGATCATGTACCTCTTCCAAGGCTTTGAAACTCTCTCCATGAGGCAACTCATAATCCATTTGAAAAAGGACAAGTGCTTGTCCTTCTTCTTGTTTTAGTGTAGTATCTTCAAGAACCTGCATATCAACATGTACCTCATGTTCCACAATTACATTAGGTTCCTCTTTAGTGGCATAAATTGTTTCATCCTTTTCCTTGAAAAGAGAACCATTGCTCATTAATTTTTCCGAGTTGCTTCCAATTTCACTAAGCAACAATCTGAACTCTTGAAAGTATTGTCTCCACTTGTCTTCAAAGGATGGTTCAAGTAATTTCCTAAACTCCTAATTCTCCTTTAAGGTTCCTTTCTCATCCTTACTCATGGTGACCAATGAATGCACTTCTTCTCCTACTTCTTCCCTTTCACCAAAGTACATCCAGTTTCAGTTTCCAAGGGTGGTGGCTTATTTCTTTGACTCCTGGTCTTCATTAATGTTCTACCACATCAGGTGCCAAGACCATGCTCTGATACCACTGTAATGTCCCTTATTAGGAATTTTATTAAAATTGCAATTTTCCACTTTTTTCCTTGGTTCAACCTTGGACTAGTTTCAATCTCTAGGTCCCAAATTTGCCCCAAATGATCCCAAATAATCTGAGAAGGTATATGAATGATATTAGAACATAAATATGTGTTTCATGGATTCCTTTGTACCTTTAAAACACTTCTGCAAATACTCTTTCAATTCTGGTCAATGTAGGTAACTTTACTAGTGATTTCCCTTTGACTAGTATTGGTCTCTAGGTCTCAAATTGACTCCAAATGCCTTCAAATATTCAAGGAAGGTTTATGAATGATATTAGGAATTGAATATGATGTTCAGGGATAACATATGGCCACCAAAAGACCTCTGCAAACTCTCTTAAGATTCTGGACCAAGTATGCAATTTTACTAGTAATTTGGGGTTCAAATCCCCCTAAGGTAAGTACTGAAAATGGCTTCCCAAATGCCTCCAAACCCACTCAAATTTATGAACAGAGGTATGTAATGTGTTGATTATGTTATTAAGGTATCATATGCACCATTAATGGTTTATTACAACTGTTCTCACCCTCTCCCATTCAACTGCAAAAATCCCCAATTCGACCCTTGGGGAAATGGCACTATTTCTTCTCCCAATGCAATTAAACTGAGTAAAAATGCTTCAAATGCTCAAGTACAGTACATGAAAATTGTATAAGACATCCATGGAAGTATATTTATCACAAATATATCAGATAATCATCCATTCATTCGAAATCATCATCAATACATTGGCTCACAACAAGGTAGTGGGGAAATGGCATTGTTCTTCCATTAAAAATGAGATTTATACATTTCTACTTGGAATTTCGACCTGAAACTTTTTGGATATGAAGAACAGAGTATTTAATTCATATTAAAAAATAAATGGGGCATTAGAATCTCCCCCAAAGAGTACAATAGCTCACCAAAAATGCCCTCCCTCAAGGATCAAGAATATGCCATCAAAACTGGAAATGGTTGAAGGAACGAGCTGCAATAGAAGAAACGATGAGCTTCCCTGTAGCTTACATCTGCAAATAAAGACTCCATTAAATCTCCAAATGAAAGTTCTGAATGGCCTTTCCAATTTCCAAATTGGATGGGAATCTTTCACCCTCGAAATTGGCTAAGGCAAGAAACTAGTCATCCACTAGCTCTCCCTCTTCACAATTGCAATTGCAAATTCTACAAATGATCAAAAGATGGTTTCATTCTTTGTTATTGACATTTATAAAATTCTAATATCCTCCATGGGTCGAATTCCTTCCAAGAGACTCATGCCAACTCAAGTTGGGAAGAGATTCCAAAGAACACCACTTGTACAACAATTCCTAGTCTCCCAATTCCACCAAATCACATGTGGAAGCATCTTAGCTGCCCTAAAACCCTTGAGCGCCCTATTGGATTCTAATTTTAGCCCTGACATGTCATATATGTCATATGTCAGCCTTCAGGTCTGATTTGTGTCATAGGTTTCATAGCATCTTCATCATTGTTGTCATAGAGCTAGGGAATCTAGCCCAAGTGTCTCACTAGCTCCAAATTGCCTCTTCCTCTTCCATGGGAGTTACTCTTCCTCTATATTTCAACCTTGGATGAGTCATACAATGAATAATACCTTTTGGACTCCCCCAAGTATGTTACCATTCACTTTGAATTCGAATTGGTGAGAGAATGATTCCAAGTGTAGTGGGGAAATCTAGCCATATGTGGGTCCCACTTCCTCCATGTGTCTTCATGATCAAATGCCACTTTGATTTTCACTTGTATATATTTATTTAGCTCCTTTATTAAATATTTATGCCATTCTAATGTTCAAACATCATTTATTATCCCCATTATTCCAAATCCCAAAGCTTCCACCCCAAACCTAGGAAACTAGTAATTTTCCTCCTTGGCAATTATTTGACCTTTAGCATCAATTTGACAAACTCTAATGAATAGGGCCAATGTGATTAGGCCATTGTGACCCAATGCCAAATTTGGGACATGACAGAGAATGCCAGGAACTCAAGGTCAATCGCATACATAAGAAAAGAAATATAGGTAGAGAGATGCGGATGTCGGCATAGATCGGAGCGTTCGATGTTGACCCCTTTATTTTGGATTTGGGGTCATACGTGAATATTTTGACCAAACAAACATGGGAAACAATGGGGAAACCGCAAATGAACTGGTCACCAGTGCAGCTGGGATTGGAAAACCAGATTAAAGTCACCCCTCTTGGCCGAGTGTGTCAACTTCCCATCGAGATCGAAGGACTTCGGACATATGCTGATTTTGATGTCATTGAGATAATAGATCACACATATCCTTATCCGGCACTATTGGGAATCGTTTGGGAGATGGAAAATCAGGCGATCATTAATTTAAAGAAGCAGATCATGTCATTTGAAGATCAATAAATAAGGGTTGTCGCGCCATTGGATCCTGTGGAAGGACAACGATACGTGGAGCCCACCAGAGATGAATATGCGGAAGGATGGGATAGCATGTATAACATTTCTGAAGATTACATCAATCCAACTGATGAAGGGTAGTTAGGATGGCGCAGCTCTAGTTCAGCATCTCCGGACTCAGATGAGGCATTGGAAAATTGGCAAAACCGACTTCATGAAGTGTTGTTTCGCAGATGTGCAAGAATTACATAGGCGGTGCGTTGGGTGGCTACTGAGGAGTGCACACTGCCAACGTACGAAGGATTACCAAATCTGAGCACCTTCCTGACTAAATTCGAAGAAAAGGTAGCATAACCACAGAGACTCTTGGCCTTGGAGGAATCCTTGAAGGCTACTCCTGTGCGCTGGTGGGTGGCGCAAAAGTCAAGGATATCAAACTGGCCACTATGCCGATGCCTCCTGGAGGTACGTTTCGGAAACACCACAGCATGGAACGAACAAAAGTACGATGGCAGAGGTAACCCGAACGAACATGTGAAGGCTTGTCAGAACCAATGGGTAGTGCGACCAGAGCAGGAGTGGGTGCATGCCTTTGTGCATACATTGGATGAAGTACCGCGGAGTTGGTATGTCACAACAGAGCTGCGAATCGATACACTTTCTTGGGATCAGTTAACAATTGGCTTCATCCAAACGTTCTCCTTCTCAAACGAAAATCCCTTCATCCATAATGCACTTTAGGTAATCAAGAAGAATATTTTTGAGGCGAAACCTACAGTGCAGCCATCAGAACTCCGATGGACCATGACACCCGAAATGACGATGAACTGCTACAATGTCTCAGTAGAGCTGAATGATGACGATGACCCAAGAGCCACATATGTGCCGAAGTCCGAAGGCAGTTGCAATGTGAAGGCACCCAAGCTACCATCCAACAAGTACAAACAATCACTAAAGAGTACAAGAGTTAACTGTGGGTCAAAAGAAAACCCAAATTTCGCGAACATTGGAGATGAGATGACCTTCATAGAGATAGCAGACCTGCTGCACGAATTTCAGGACTTATTTCCAATGAGACCCTCATAAAGGAAGGACATTCACACCTCGGAGGATGAGCTCGAGATGGATGGATATGAGATCAGAATAAATTTGCGAACACAAACGACATCACTCAGCGTGAAGACCAGACCCTGTGATGAGGTGTGAATAGTACAACACCACCTAGTACCGCAGTGCTGAAAAAAAAAGGGAGGGCGCAATAGGACGGCCTTGTTGACTTCAACAATAAATGGACATTAACTAGCGGCAAAAACGAAAAAACATCCTAGTTAATGCTAACGCATGCGAAGGATATGGGTAATTGGTTTCAGATTTGGAAATTAATACCCATGATTGAACAGACAGAGTAACCCCCCTATGAAAATGATGTAGGAGCGTCATTCAGACCGTTGTGTTCCAGGAAAGACTCGACCAAGCTAGTGAATGGCCATTTGCATTTCAAGTGGAAGCAATGAGAGACTGGAACCCACCCCCGTAATTGATGAAGAGATGGAAGTAATGTCCCCCATTCCACAAAAGAAGAATAGAACTGCAACCCGACCCCCAGGATTTGGCCCTGCGCCAAAGAAAGGGACCCGGAATTCTAGACGAATTACCGAAGACGGCACCAGTACTTCTGCCCTTGAGGTTGTGCAAGAGGTACACACAGTGCCAGCCCCCACTGCCATACCTGGCTATGTCGCACCGCGGAGGAAAACGCGCTGTTGTTGCACCTTGAGAAGAATGCAAACTACACCATTGCAATGCCATTCATCCCACCAGGTATCCCTACGGTCGGGGATGTGACCGCAAAATTGCAAAAGATTACCTACGACGATCATGACCTCGTGGAGTTTGAGGAGAGTTGGGAAAGATATGACAAGGTGCCCAATGAAGGATGTCTCATACTATATGTCCCTGTAGGATGGGCGCAAGGACTAGCACAATCAAGATTATCAGGCATTACCCACATGCCGCACTTTGGGCAGATTGCACAGGTAAATGCATGTGTAAAGCAGCTGCTGGCTTGCTTCCATGGGGGAAGCCTTTGGCTACATGAAAGAATCCCAGTTACCATGGAGTTAATCGCGAGAATCATCGGGTTTCCCAACAGCGGAACCGACCTTGGCCAATACTTCCACAGGAAGGACAATGACAAAAATCTCGTCGAAAGCTTGTGACTCAAGTACAACGTCGAAAAGAATTCAAGGGGCTACATCATTGAATCAATTCAGAACCAGGGAGTCAAGGTTGCGGCCAAAATCATTGTTGTTAAATTAGTCTACAAGAATCGACCAAAGGAATGCAGCTCGGGCACCCTGGCAACCGCAGACCTCTGTGCCAATGGGACCCAGCTGAATTGGTGCAAATTCTTGCTACATGAGCTGGTCGAGGATGCTTTCCATGTGCAAGAGACAGGGAAGGAATTCACGTATCCATGGCTCCTCCTACTAATTGCATTGGCAGGATGGAGAGAGCCACCAAAGTACTAAGGAATGGACACACCAGAAGCGCAGGTACAGGTGGGAACGCGCTACCAAAACTTATGGGCCACCACAGACAGAGAACGATGGAAATACAATGTACTCTAGTTTTATGTATGGTTAGAAATCTTGCGACTGGACATAGACATGATACCGCACATTTCTGAACAAGCAGCGCTAAAGTACCGATGGATTGCAAAACTGTCGGTCGAAACCCACACAATTTATATCCAGGCCCGAGCTAATTGGTCACATACTTGGTATCCAAGGTAGTACAAGCTCACGGAGGCAGAAATGGACGCCATTATTGGAAAATGGCTGGAAGAATGGAAAGTCCTAGTAGATGAACAATTTCTCTTGAATGAGATAACCACCCCTCGAATCAACCCCGTTGTGGAGGAAAAAACATCCAGCAGTCGGAAGGAAGAAACGGAAAAAGAGGAATCCACGCATGATCAATCCGAGGCATCTAGCCATTATGGAGGTTCATCTGCACAAACTCCCACATATTCCGAATTAGAAACATGCCAAGAGGAAAGAACAAAGCACCGAATGGACCATAATGTGGGTCTTCCTGCAGAAAACATTGGAAGGATCCTAGCATAGATAATGGAAGTTATCAAGGATACTGGCGAAAAGGTTACACTACATGTGACGACACAGTTTGACACTCTCATGAATATGTTGTCCACTATAGCGTGACACAGTTTGACACTCTCGAGGATGCTTTCCATGTGCAGGAGATAGGGAAGGAATTCACGTATCCATGGCTCCTCCTACTGATTGCATTGGTAGGATGGAGAGAACCATCAGAGTACCAAGGAATGGACACACCAGAAGCGCAGGTATGGGTGGGAATGCGCGACCAAAACTTATGGGCCACCACAGACAGAGAATGGTGGAAATACAATGTACTCTAGTTTTATGTATGGTTATAAAGATTGCGACTGGACGTAGCCATGATACTGCACATTTCCGAACAAGCAGCGCTAAAGTACTAACGGATCGTAAAACTATAAGTCAAAACCCACAAAATTTATATCCAGGCTCGGGCTAATCAGTCACATACTTGGTATCCAACGCAGTACAAGCTCACAGAGGAAGAAATGGATGCCATTATTGGAAAATGGCCGGAAGAATGGAAAGTCCCAGTAGATGAACAAGTTCTCTTGAACGAGATACCCACCCCTCGAATCAACCTCGTTGCAGAGGAAAAAGCGTCCAGCAGTCGGAAGGAAGAAACGGAAAAAGAGGACTCCGTGCATGATCAATCCGAGACGTCTAGCCATGATGGAGTTTCATCCACGCAAACCCCCACATATTTCGAATTAGAAACACGCCAAGAGGAAATAACAAAGCACCAAATGGACCATAATGTGGGTCTTCCTACATAAAACATTGGAAGGATCCTAGCATAGATAACAGAAGTTGTCAAGGATACTGGCAAAAAGGTTATACTACATGCGACGACACCGTTTGACACTCTCGTGAATATGTTGTCCACTATAGCATATATAGTGGTCGTTGCACGCACGACACAAGGAGCTGGACCCCAGATGCTGTCATTAGATAGAGACAAGGTAGAGGTAGGCACCAACCCAAGAATTGTGCCCGTTCACTCACACACAGTAACAACAAGAAATCCAGCACTGGATATAGAGCTGAGGAAGACTGATGAGATTAGTATTGACTTCAACTTGCTGCCAATATTATCACTACATACGATGCAGTCAGTAGCGAGTGAGGAAATTCGAATCCATGAGAATTCCATGCACAAAAAAATGGTGAAGTATAAGCAGCAATAACGCAGTAGTGACATTGAGGCAAAGCACCTCCAGGCAGAAAAAGAGAAGGCAGCAGCCCCATATGCAACAGTGGTCGAATAAAAAATGAAACTAGAGGGGGCGGTATTAAGGGCTAGTGTGATACTGCAGGTGGACCAAACTATCCAAACAGAGGCAAAATCTACAATGCTAAGGGTAGTCCTCACGCAGTTAATCAGAGAGAATGACGAATTGCAAACAAGAATACAACCCAGGACACCACTGGAACAAATCCATCAACGACAGGGTACAATTGATTAGTGCATCACAGAAATCCAAGAAATGAAGAAAGAAGTTGCGAAAGTCAATGATGGCATCGCAACATTTTGGGGAATCGTCATCCAGGATGACCAGTTGAACAAAATCAAGGGGAATCTCAGCGAAGCTGAGGAACATTTGGAGGCTTTCAAAGGGTCTATTAAAAGGATGCCCATACAAATACAAATGTTGAAAGCCGTAGAACTCAAAAATCTGCAGCACCATGTAACCAAGGCACGCACAAGACAACAACGATGGATCACCTAGATGGAGGAACTTCAGACAAAGACAGAATCCCTTGCGGCACAGGTAATGATGACCATGCGATAGATTGAACAACAATCCAAAGAGGCAGAAGAATTGAATGGTGAACATCCCACAGAACAACAAGTAGAAGATTGCACCACGCTTAGAACAACAATACAAGAGGCAGTTACACAAGTCAAGGATGCATACGACAAGTTCAAGATAGAGGTCAATCAACCAGTGGCGTCCAACTGAGGTGGCTCGAGGATGAGCCACAAGTTTGTGTTGTTGGCACGGGATAGATCCGTAGGAAGTGTGAAATCCGACAGGCATGAAAGCCAAATCCCGCGGAAGAAGGAATAATTGCGAAGTCCAAGGAAGCGCAAGAATAGTTTAGAATACTTAATTGCTAAGTCAGTCAAGTGGACCATTTTGTAATAGGATAGAAGCATGTAAATAGAAGTGAATTGTAAGCCTAAGGGAATCGAAGTTGCTGATAAAAATCCTAACTTTGACTTATTTGGTATTCGCGGTGTGATGTTTTGACTGTTTCTGCGACAGGTTTTCCGCAGGGTTTAATGAATGCATGGAGATGTTCGTTTATGATGTGATATCTATATTTTGTCTTTTAAAATGATGAATGATTGTGTATGGTTATGATGCTGCGGATTTGATGGTGCTTAATGCAATTAAGTAGGATGAATTTGTTAATGTGAATGGTTTATGTTAAATCTGCAAATTGTTTCTGATGCGAATGATAAATGAATAGTTTATTATAGAGTTAGTCATCTCTAGTTCGTGCAATAGTGTGAATTCTATATGTAAAATCATATCCTCCTCGCCACTGTGGAAGCTTGGTTCCTGCAACACCCTTATTCGCCTCGGGTGAGACCTCACCTGCTTCGCAGGTGTTGCTAGGAAGGGTAACTCCTTTCCGGGCCGGTGAATAAGGGTTTGTTGGTGTTGTTGACGACAGTGTGAACCCCTGTCGAAAGGCCCTGTGTCAACCAATGGGGCCAACATTGATTTTTTTTCAATTTGTGCTTCTATGGACTGAAATGTGACATGGTTAGACTAGATGCATGCTTCTAGCACCAATTTTTCCTCCATTGCATTGTATTGTATACAAGAGCACTAACGCGAAGACCTTGAGCATGTATGCTTTGTGAGATGGCACATGCATCTACTCTTAAAGATGTCATCAATTATTATCATGATATTGTAAGGCAATTAGTGTGGTATCAATTCTAAATTCTTCCTTTTAATTGATGTGAGCATAGATGGAGCAAAGACATTTGGATGTGAGCAGAGGATCCTTACAATGTCTATTAATTATTGAGTAAGTTGGACCTTCCTTGAACATAATGGAATCAAAGTAGATTTTTTCCCTACTAAATGCGAAAACATAAATGACTTGTGATACCCAAACACAAATACTATGGCCTAAGACCCTAGATTTTGGCCGGATACCATGTCCTTATCCCTACAAACCATATCTAGTACACAACCTTGAAATGAACACCATATTGAAGTATTAAGACAAAGATTCCCTATTTAGGGCATGTGCGATGGTATGGGGGGCTACAATGGCCAATGATCCCATAAGAAATTTTTTATAATTAATACAGGTTATTTTGGTATTAGATGTTTCCATGGACATAAAGAATCGTCCTTGGTGTGCCAAGAGTCAAAACAATAAATATATATCCTTCAGAACCTAACCTTGTGCATGGATACAAACAATACATATTCTTACCCATGTGACCCATATTGTAGGCCTTCCTATCACATCGCTAGTGCCAAGAAGATTTTTTAGTTAGAGAGGCAACATAATGAAAAAATATATAAATTCATAACTCACACACTAAATTTAAGTGATGTAACTAACACATGCACCTAACCTATCATGCACATAAGTAATGTTCCTAACTAACAAATATCATGCATATAATAATGTAATTCAACGGGACCATTAGTGCCTAAGTAATGTTACCTAATGGGACGGTATTCTTATTATGCTTCTAATATCTTTGAGCTTTCTTTTCAGTTTTCAATTAGAATTAGAATTTATTTTAATTTTGAACAATGACCAATGCTTATGACTACCTATCGAGATTCTATCTTCACCCTAAATTATGCTAGGGTATAACAACCTTATATCCTTATCTCTCATCTTGGGCAATGCAGATGTATTCTCACTAGCTAAGGATGGAAATTTGCCATCACATATCTTGTGGCCAACATATATGTGAACTTATATGTTATATGAAGTCTGAATCATAACACTTCAATTGTATATTTTACTATGAGATCCATAGTAGACATTTTTGTTTATTTAGAGATATTTATATTCTAAAATACTATATTCATTATGAAGATCAAAGGTGTGTTGCATTTCTCAATTTAGGGTTTACTAAATTGGAAGAAGTTGTCACATATCCCATATCCAACTAGATTTGGGTTCCTTGTCTTTCTACCTCAATGTTTAGCAGATTAAATTAGATACACAGATCATGTGGCTTTTAAAATTAGAGTGGCACATTCCTCATTTTTTTCAACCTCAAATAATTATCCATGCCACTCTTCCCATAATTCTTTATTGTCTTGGAAAACCTTAGAAAACCTCTTCTCAGTCATCATGCAAGGCTTATTACTTGTTGGTATTGGCTTGGGATATTCCTTCAAATCTTCACTTGCTTCAGATGGTCTGGAGCACTCTCATTGATAGACGTATTTCGTCGAACTTTGAATACGTCTCTGGATCCACTTGAAATGCGAATCACTTTATTCCTTCTTGTAACAGATGTTGGGACCTTCTCACCAGTGTTTAAATAAAAAAATAACTTCTCCTAAAGAATCTTCTTCACACCAATGAATCTACTCTAGACATCATAAGTATGGAGTTCTCCCAATGCAAGCTATCCATGCTCTCTTATCAGCTTCTACGAGCTCCGAGCCTCGAGCAAGCCTACATTCTCCATAATTATCATCAATCATGATCTCAGAACATGATGCCCTCAAAAGGATCTCTCAAACCATATCAAACAACAAAGACAAGAGAGTGATCACACTCATAACATGGCTCTCAAAACATGATGGAGATCACACAACAAAAGGCTCCAACAAGAGTCATGAAGATCACTCTCCAAAAACAATCCAAGAGCCTCTCACCAAAATGGATCCAAAATCATGCTACCTTACAATGCAAATGCTTGGGATTATATAGCTTGAGTTATTCCTCCTTATGCATGATTCCAATTTAGCCCATAAGTTGCAACCATTTTCATAAATGGCATGGTTTGTGTTGGCAAGTTTTAACCATATGCCAATATTACAACCATTAACATATCATTGGATTTCCTAAGCGGCATATTACAACCATTAACATATCATTGGCTTTCCTAAGCCATTCGTTGGGATCAACTAGTCACTTGGTTACAACTACATACTTGTTTTGGACTTGGTTATAACCATAAGCCAAAGTATTTTTAAGGGCCAATGTTTTAAATGGCGTTGTTTTCCAACTATATGGCATACCTTTCACATTCATTGGCATTTACAACTTGCTTTTTGGTTACGTATCCAAAATATAACATACACAAATAACCAATCGAATATAGAATAAATACCATGTGGGATTCGTTGAGTTTGGTGGCATGTCCCCAATTTGGCATATCCCAAACCATAATTAATATGGTTAGGACTTCCATATAACAAACATGACCCATATTTTTAACCTTATCCCAAATTTGATATATATACCATGTGACAATTATGTGGTGGCGGGTTTATCCAAATTAGTGGAAGGGCATGCCAAATCACATGGCATACCACGTGACCCATCCAAAGTTCCTTTTTGCAAAGTTCCTTTTTGCAACATATGAAAAGATACAAGGAGATCAAGACCATTGCAAAGGAGGCCTCCGAGATGTCTTCGGTAAGTCTTAAATGCACTACGTAGACCAGGGTTGGGGTTTTGGAAATGCACTACGTAGACCCTCTTAATGATTTGATAAAATGAGAAAAAAACTCATAGCTTGACAGGTATGATACGAATTTAGCTTGAATTTTTCATATGAGTTTAACCTTGTTACATTAGGTTGATAGTTTTCCTTGTATATCTCACAACACACTTACTTTCCATGAATGCAACATTGTCTTGCAATGAATCTAAGTTGTGCACAAATTTATGCGCATGTTGCTGGAGTGGAACAACCCATTTTGACCAATGGATTTTGCAATGATCTGTATCTCTACCCAAAGAAATTATGTCAAACTACATAAATGTATCTCAAAGCCTTAATCATATAGGTACAAGAGTGAAATTATGCCAAACTACATGCACATCCAGTGGTATATACGCTAGGGTATTTCCTATTGTGTACATCATGGAAGGATGTGTACACCCCACTGTGTACATCATGGAAAGGTGGTTATTTATTTCCATATTAGGACAAAGAGAATTACATCAAATTAACAACATGGATATTAGGAAAATCTATTTCTAGAAAGAAAAAATGGAAAATATATGAGCTTGTAACAGAAGAAAAAGGAAATGAACATCTCAAGTATCAATGGAAAACATTGACTATGGCTTTGTATAGCATCAAATATTAGGATAGTATCATAATAACAAGGAAGGGAGGGAATAGTAACAGGGCACTCACATCACCCCATTTTTGGGTATCTCCTCCAAAATATGGTAAATATGAAATTGATGAAATTGCAAATTTCATTGTTCAAACTGAAATTTCAACTATATAGGTCTATGCAAAGAACCCTTTATACACTAATATTTCAATTTATGGTTAGTGAGATTACATGTTTTTTGTTGCAGTGATTTCTAGGACCAAATTTCCCCTTCTTGCAAGTATAATTGTAGAGAAGAGGGGGAATATGAATGCCCATTATCCAGGTTCAACACAGAGGGTTGAATTATTTTAGAGGCATTTGATTAAGCATTAGTCAGAGAAAATGGTAGAGGAAAATAAATGTCATCATTTTTCAGAGAAGGTTGTTTTATAGGCTTTCCAAACCATTACGAGGTATAGAAATGATTGGATTGCAAAAAGAAAAAGAAAATTCCTTATCCGAGATGATATCTTATGATCCTAACATTGATATTGATATTGAAATTGTAAAACTAAGGAAGAAGCAAACATTAAAAAGCATGATGTTATGCATACTAAAGACCCTATACAAAAAGTGGAATAGATTAGGTTTAGTGAAGATTAGGTTTTAAATGTATGCCTATAAATAGTGAAAAAGACACTCACAAACTTGGAAAACCTTAATTTACTTAAAACTTACAATTAACTTAAAAAAAATTACAAGTTCTTTGATTTGAAAGTTTAAGCTCATAAAATTTTAAAACCTTAATGTACTTAAAGCTAATTAAAAAAGATATACACATTCACTTTTTTAAAATATTTAAGCTACATGCTTTTGTATTGTCACATTTCCTACCAATGTTTTTTTCATATTTTTATCCTCTTCAATTTTTTTTAAATAATCTAGTTGACAAATCAATTTCAAATTTAAATTTGATTAATAAATACACTATTGATATCAAAATATAAAATTAACGCTTTATATTATTTACTATTGTAAGAGGGACATTATTATTATAAATAAGACCTATATTAAGAAAATGTAGACATTATTCCCTATTGTAGGCTTAGAATTTGAAATCCAATCTAGTAGACAAATTTGATGGTTTAAATGATTTTATTAAATGTTGGATCTAGCAGACAAATTTTATGGTTTGAATGATTTTATTGAATGTTGAATGTTGGACCAACACAAATCCATGGGATATTGGTTGTTGGATCATCGACATTGCTCCTATGGAGAGACTTAGAGGACTACTTAATATTAAAGACAACTTTTGACTCCCTTGGGATGTCACACTTACACTATTCACTTACACTGTCATGGGATTATTTGAACTACTAATCAAGCACACACTTGCACTATGTGCAACAAATTTCATGAGATCTAGACAAATTTACAAACGCATAGGGGTTAGGATGTAGGATGGGCTAGCTTCAATGTTGTTTTGACCTGCTTCCTTAGTGGTATGTCAATCCACAAACTTAGGATACCAAAATGAAATAAACTCAAATTCATATATGAATGCCTCTTCTTGGTTTTGCTCATTTGAAACTTTCACAACAACATATAGGTTAGTAGACTTAGGAAATGTCTTTGTGCATGCAATCAACTATGTCTTTGTGCATTAATCACCACCTCATTTCTTCCAAAATTATTTTCTCTGTGAACTCTTGTTATTTTATTAACAAGAAACTTTCTTTATATTTACTTTGGGGGCTATCCAAAGCTCCTTCTATCTCTCATATAATCCTTTGCATCATCTTACACCCTAAATGAATTTTAGGATCATCACCTATCATCAACGACTTTTTCTTTGTACGACTCTTTTCCATTTTTCCTCAACACCAGTACTCTACAACCTATGTATTTTCTTATGTTTTTTATGTTGTTATATTTCAAATTCCACTAAATTTACCATCACCGAACCTCTTAGAATTTTAAGACACTAACTCTTCCATCATGTCCTCCTATCACTCCATCCCCCCAAGCAAGGCTTATGCTATCACTCCAACCCCCCAAAAAAGGCTTATGCTATCACTCCAACCCCCCAAGAAAGGCTTATGCTATCACTCCAACCCCCCAAGAAATTACATGAGACATTTAAATAAATAATAAATGACACAATAAGCATCATGTCCCTCACAACTTCTTAGTTTGGGAAAATATGGCTTCACACGCAAAAAACTAGATTCAAATGTCTACATTGAAATATCTAGACACTTTCATATGATCCACACACCATCACCAAGCAATAATGATCAGTAAAAAAATGGATTGGTGATGAGAGATGAGCATTATAGAGTAAATGGAAAATACTATATTGTCAGGAAGTTAATCTCTAAGTAAAGAAACAAGTTGATTGAACCACACATTGTTGTGTAATTGTTATGTGACCGGATCTGCCAAGTTCTATTAGACTTGGTAACTGTTATACAATGAACATGTTTTAGCAGTAAACAAATAATATAATGCTTATTGCTATAGCATAAAACAAGTGAACTATAGCGATGCCCTTGACATCCATCACCCCAACCATTTTTCCAAAATTAGGCTTGGATCTAATAGCTCTTCTAAGGCAATTTCAACTGCATAATGTACTTATGTCATGATAGCCATACGTTCAATGCCTTGAGTTGCATTTGACAAGAGAAATTAATGTTCAGATGCTGCACATTTAATTATTCTTTACATAGTATCCGGGTGTTAACATCCAATTAGGATTTTACTAGAGATCTTGCTTGACATTTAAATTAATTGCAGAGACTTCAAACTTTGTATTCATTATGAATAGTTTTTTTTTCTCTGCCACGAAATATAGCTATCTTCCCAAAAATATAATGTGTTGACAAACTTTCTCCAAACCACCAAATTACTCCAGAATATAAGTATGCCAGTAGTCAAGATTAAAGTTCTCTTAAGATTGGCATTAAACTTTATAATTCACTAAATTCACAAACATAATGATCAGTAAATGGATAATTCACTAAATTTTTTTACTGGTCATTTTTTAATTGATCACTACAAAAACATGATTTCCAATAGGTTGTGGCACCCCTTTAATGCCTAAAGTGAGTTGTCCTCTTTAAATTTTCCACTCATCCCAGTTTTACTTTCCCTAGATTATCTTTGATATTTTGGGCATAATTAGGTGCTAATAGCTCATTGTTCTCTCATTTTAGTTCATTATCCACACAAATCATTTATAGGGAATTAGTTTGTTGTAGGTTACTACAAATTTTTGTATCCTTTTCAATGACAACCTTAGCCATATTTTAAACCCAACTAGGTAGTATTTACTCCAGTTGACCCTACAAACAATTTCTATTGCATTATTTAGGTGCACAAGAGCCATAATAGATTGTTTCTCTTTTAACTTGTTGATCCTAAAATCATATTTTGCTAGTGTTATTTTCACAGGTTTTCCCTCTATTAGTATTCCCGGGAATTTGAAGAAAATACCCCATTTGTTGGTCCTAAAATGACTTGCGCCCAAGCCTCTCAACTCTCTTACCCACCCTCTTTTCATGTAAAAAAAAAGACCATCCAAAGTGAGGATAGCCAATGAATTGTGCCATTAATGTACCAAGATAAGTGTGATCATCAATTTGGATCCACTTGATAATCAAATAGGTTATATCTTTTGCATGTGACATGTTTAGAGTTTAACAATAGGAAAACCATAGAATGGATGTAAAGGAAAGGTTCACTTAGTTTATTAATAGAATTTCCTTCCAAGTGGAAACCCTTTCCATCATCTCCAAAAACGCTCTTTTAACAAGTTTTGATTCTTTTAATGAACTCTTTGATTCCTTTACTGACCTCTTTCCCTAGTGTATACTTTTTTGGGGTTTCTATAGGATGTTCAACATCTTGAATAATGGTTTCTATGATCTAGTGGCCTATGATGTTTATCCTTTTTCCTTTGTCTATTGAGTATGGATTGGGTAGGGGCTTCTTAGAGATATGGTCATGCAATTGAAATGATTTTTTGTGTTCAGGAGAGAGTACATTATGGGTTAAAATTAGTGTTTTATAGACCTCGTCGTCAATGGAAAATGCATGCCCTTATGCCTTGTAATTTTCTAATATGAATTATGCATACCCAACAAGGTCCTATTTGAACTTTTGTCCCATGCTACAGGTAGAACCAAACAGGTATTTGTCAGATATGTCTTCCTCGAGCGAGGGGAGTTTAGGATTTATATCAACTAGATGTCAAAAGATCAGAAGAAAATTCCATAAACGCATGGAAATTTCTCTCGCTGAAGGGGGGTCATGTTCCTATGATGATGAGACAATGTGAGACACTGAGGTTCCCTTGACGTATAAACATCTAGTGAAACAATGGGTACCCAAGTATATTCCTCAACTAAAACATATTTTGTGTGAACGAGCGGATATATCGAATTGCACCATCATCATTACATGGTTTAGGGTTGTTTTGCATGGATGGCATAAAGGTGGGTTACGAAAGATGTACTCAATTGATGGAGTATGTTGGACCCTGTTACAACTACAAAGATTGGATGCGACTGGTGCAATGTACATGAAGTATGCACAGATATGGATTGTCTACAAATTATTTATAGATGAAAGACAGGGATCAAAATAAAGGAGCAACGATGTACATGGATGGAAGGACAAAAGCTACAAGGAATATTGCAGGGTTTATAAACAGTACACAACCATGCTCTACAATTAAAAAACCCAATTGCATATTTGAGGGGCGTGAAGGAAACTGTGTTTTTGTATGTGCCATTAAATCAATAGTTGTAGGGGAAGAGTTGTTTATTAATTACAATTTGAATCGAATAGATACAAACACGGTTACTATGAAAGAAGTACATCTAACAATTTACCCAATTTTTAATTAATGAATTTAACATCTTATGTATTTTTCGTTAGTCTATTGTTATAAGCTCATTAAAATTTTCTATATTTATTTCACAAGGTAGTGGTTGGGGCATATCCCCGGCAACTGGTCAAAGGAGTACACCATCCTCTAGGCAACATGTATACATCTTTGTAATTGTACAAATATAATATAAACAAACAAAAAAAATTGGTTATGTTTTCTCATGAGTATATTCGTTTCGTTTAGATAATGTTATCTATATATTTGTTGCAGATCAGGGATAATTTTAAGGACCCATACTTATTTAAAAGTGTATAAACCTTGGCGAACCTTACCAATTCTTAAAATGTCAACTATAAAATATTTGGTGATATTTTTTTAAAATTATTTCAATTTCTAAGGATTTTATATAGTTTATATAATAATTTGGTGACTTTTAGAGTGAAAAAAGTTTACCCCATCAAAATTGGGCGAAATGGGGCTTCAAAAAATGTAAATTGGCGAATTTGTTTTTGGAAAAAAACATGGAAAAATAGCCCATGGGATAAATTTCGCCCCTAAAATTATCCTTGTTGCAGATTGTTGATCGAGGAAACCACCCGGTTGTTGATCAAACGACAGTAGCCTCGAGGCAACAGGTATACCTAATTGTAATTTTACAATTTAAATACGATCAATATGTTTTCTTATTATGTTTATTTCGTGAGTATTTTGGTTTCTTTTGGATAATTTTTTCTATAATTTTGTTGCAGGGTGCTGATCGGGGCACCTCCCTAGTAGTAGATCAGACCAAACCAACCTCAAGGAAACAAGTATACATCATTGTACTTGTACTACTATAATACGCGCAATATGTTTTTATTATTATTTATTTTCACTACTATATTGGTTTCATTTCAGATATGTCAGATATTCAATGACTATATTTTTGTCACAGGATAGTGATCAGGGAATCTCCCCGGTAGATGGTCAGAGGAGTACACCATCCTTGAGGCAGCAGGTATACATCTTTGTAATTGTACAAATATAATATGAGCAAAAAGCTTTTTTGTTGTGTTTTCTCATGAGTATATTCGTTTCGTTTAGATAGTGTTAACTATATATTTGTTGCAAAGTGTTGATCGGGGAAACCACCCGGCTATTGATCAGACGATAGTAGCCTCGAGGAAATAGGCATACATGATTGTAATTGTACAATTTAAATACGATCAATATGTTTTCTTATTATGTTTTTTTCATGAGTATTTTGGTTTCGTTTAGATAATTTTTCTATATTTTTGTTGCAGGGTGTTGATCAGGGCACCTCCCTAGCAATAGATCAGACCAGACCAGACCAGCCTCGAGGCATCAGGTATACATCATTGTACTTGTACTACTATAATATGCCCAATATGTTTTTTATTATGTATTTTCATGAGTATATTGGTTCCATTTAGATAATGTTTTAGGGAAGTGATCGGGGCAAGTCCCCAACCATTGATCAGATGAGAATACGATCCTCGATGAAGCAGGTATAATTCATTTTAATTGTACAGATATAATATGAGCAATATGATTTTTTTATGTCGTTTTTCTTGTGTATATTGGTATCATTATGATAGTTTTTCTACATTTTTTTGGAAGGGGGAAGATCAGGGAAATTCCCTAGCTAGGGATTAGACAACACCAACCTCGAGGTATCAGGTATACCTAATTGTTACAATTTTAGAAATATATCATGATCGATATGTTATTTTCCTCAGTCTATTGTGTACACGTCAGTAATGTTTTATATATTTTTGTTGTAGACTACTGATTCGGCTTATGATCCAACATTATAGCAATCAATAGATTTTGATGTAGATGAGCTCATGCATGATGCTGACATTAGATATTCTCTAGAACCAATTAAGATTATATAAAAGACATTAAAAAAATTCATGAGGATATCCTTTGTCTGCTATTCATTTAGACACAAACAAATGAAATTAGAGCAAAGGTCGATGTTTTGGTAAAGAGATCTCAGGCCTTGAAAGTAAGTTGCAGGATCTTGAATTAGAATATAAATTCATTTAGTATTTTATAATTTTTAATTGTATATGATGGTGAAATAAAATATGGTTTGTATTTATAGGATTTTTTGCTCCCACACAGCAGTGGTCAAGGCGGTGTTGGAACTAGTGATGCTTGTGGAGAGTCGTCACATGAGAAAACGACTCCACTTGCATCTCATGTGCCATTGTTGTTGAATGAACAGTCGAAAATACATTCCGCGACACCGTCAAGGGCATATTTAAGTGCACCTGCTAGTGGCTGATGCACGTTAGATCATGTAGAAGAAGGGGTCGATGTAGAGACTAATACTGATATTGCTGAAGCAACATTTCCTGTATATTCCCGTGTCACTAGAATGGGTACACTACACACCACATTTTTGGTTGACGAAGAGCTCATTCCCATAAAGATAGAGAAGATCCTAGATATTTATACATTGTTCAAGTTATTTTTTATAATTTGATTGTAATATACTGATAAAACATTGTTTTTCAACTAATGTTGGCATGATCGTCTTCCGAGAAATGATGTTTTTTTATAAACATCTAAATGATTTGTCATTGGATATATTTGGGACCACCATCCGCACAAGGTGGGATAAACAAAGTAAAAATTTAAAAGATGATGTCATTAATCGCTTGGTTGGCCTGTTCGGTAGCGAGATCTTTAATAGAGATGAGGTCCTAAAGAAGGTTGTCCAACATATGAATCTTGTGAGGGACCAATAGAGGGTTCATCTAGAAAGGAAACCTAGGTATGAGCGCCCTCCAATGATTCCAGGAAGAGAGTGGAAATCCCTAGTGGAAGATGGAAAGGAGAGGGCTTTGAGAAAAGAAAGAAAACTACCACCGGGCACAGGAAGGTATGCAATACTTCCCACAATGTAATTATAACCTTATTATTATTAATGTTTAGATCAAATTTGAAACATCTAAAGTATTTCAACATTTTCATAGGCTATCAGACACATCAAAGGCCACAAAAGCAAGAAAGGAAAAAATTTGCCAGCACAAGCTTAGGCCTGGTGGTTATTCAAATTTGGTGGAACGAATTGTCAGTATCAAAAAACCAATATTGAAACCATATAATAAATTGCAAATTATTTTCATTTTATTTCACTACAAAAGGTAAATTTATGACGTTATGAAAATATGCAAACCGACCGATTCAAGGAAGTTCCCACAAAGGAAGACTTGAAGCTTGGCTTCCAGCATGGCTTTGGAGCTGTTGTTGAATGTTAAAAAAGCTTGTCTGGGAAAACACAGTATTCCGGTGATCCATATTGCACATAGGTATATAAAATTAATATAGTTTAATGAAGATTTATTACTTGTGGACTATATTCGTTATAAATATTTTTCATAAAATATTGACTCTGTTTTGAGTAGGAAAGCAACAATCCACTTAATATCAAGGATGGAGAACCACCAATCGAATATCATGCTTCAAATCCTGGTAACAAATGTATTCATATGCTACAATTTAAAATATTGTGTTGCAAATGTCGGTGAATATTAATTGTACTTTTCCATTTTTCAACTGTAGAGCATGTAGAGGGTCACACTATACAAGATGAGCCTAGACAGGAATATGAAGTACATGATGTGGCCACATAAGGTAAAAAACACATCTCAATGTTCTTTTAATATGTTTTTTCCTTAGTCTATTGCTTTCACGTCAATAATGTTTTATATTTTTTTTTTGCAGACTACTGATTCGGCGTATGATCTAGCATCAGAGCAATCAATATATTTTGATGGGGATGAGCTCATGCGCGATGCTGACATTGGATATTCTCTAGAACGAATTAATATGATAGACAAGACATTAAAAAAAATTCATGAGGATATCCTTTGTCTTCTATTCATTCAGCTGCAGACAAATGAGATTAGAGCAAAGGTTGATGTTTTGGTAAAGAGATCTCAGGCTTTGAAAATAAGATGCAGGATCTTGAATTAGAATGTAAATTCATTTAGTATTTTATAATTTTTACTTGTATATGATGGTGAACTAAAATATGGTTTGTATTTACAGAATATTTTGCGCCCACACACCAGTGGTCAATGCGGTGTTGGCACTGGTGATGCTCATGGAGAGTCGTCACATGAGAAAATGACTCCACTTTCATCTCATGTGCCATAGTAGACGACTGAATAGTCGGAAACACATTCTGCGACACCCCCGAGGCCATATTTGAGTGCACCCGCTAGTGGTCATAGCACGCAAGATCATGCAAAAGAAGGGGCCAATGTAGAGACTAATATTGATATTGTTGAAGCAGCATTTCCTGGATCTTCCCGTGTCACTAGAATGGGTACACTACATACCACATTTTTGGTGGATGAAGAGCTCATTCCCATAAAAATAGAGAAGATCCCAGGTATTTATACATTTTTCAAGTTAATTTTTATAATTTGATTGTAATATACTAATAAAACATTGTTTCTAAACTAATGATGGCATGCTCGTTTTGCAGGAAATGATGTTTTTTTATAAACATCTAAATGATTTTTCAGTGGAGATATTTGGTCCCACCATCTGCACAAGGTGGGATAAAGAAAGTAAAAATTTAAAAGATAATCTCACTAATCACTTGGTTGGCCTATTCTGCAGTGAGACCTTTAATCTAGCCAAGGTCCTAAAGAAGGTTGGCCAACATATGAATAGTGTGAGGGACCAATATAGTGTCCATCTATAAAGGAAACCTAGGTATGAGCGCCCTCCAATGATTCTAGGAATAGAGTGGAAAGCCTTAGTGGAATATGGAAAGGAGAGGGATTTGAGAAAATGAGGAAAACTACCACCGGGCACAAGAAGGTATGCAATACTTTCCACAATGTAATTATAAACCTTATTATTATTAATTTTTAGATCAAATTTGAAACATCTAACGTATTTCAACATTTTCATAAGCTATCAGACACATCAAAGGACACAAAGGAAAGACAAGAAAAAATTGGTCGACACAAGCTTGGGCCTGGTGGTTATTCGAATTTGGCGGCACGAATTGTATGTATCAAAAAACCAATATTGCAACCAAATAATAAATTGCAAATTATTTTCGTTTTATTGCACTGCAAAAAGTAAATTCATGACATTATGCAAATATGCAGGCCGACCGATTCAAAGAAGTTCCCACATAGGAATACTTGAAGCTTAGCTTTCAGCACAGCTTTGGAGCTGTTGTTGAACGCTGAAAAATCTTGCATGGGAAAACACAGTCTTTCGGTGATCTATCTTGCGCATAGGTATATAAAATCAATATAGTTTAATGAAGATTTATTACTTGTGCAATTTATTCGTTATAAATATTTTCCATAAAATATTAACTCTGTTTTGAGCAGGAAATAAACAATCCACTTAATGTCGAGGATAGAGAAAAACCAATCGAAGATCATGCTTTAAATCCTGGTAACAAATGTATTCATATGCTACAATTTAAAATATTGCATTGAAAATGCTGGTGAATATTAATTGTACTTTTCCATGTTTCAACTATAGAGCATGTAGAGGGTCACAATATACAAGATGAGCCTAGATGGGAATATTAAGTACATGATGTGGCCACATAAGGTAAAAAATACATTTATAATGTTTTTTTTATATGTTTTTTTCCCTCAATCTATTGTTTTATTTTTTTCCAAGGAAAAAAGTGTAATTTCATTAGGAATAAACAAATAGATTTCCATCTTCATAGAAAACAGCAGGTACCAAGGCACCACAAGGAAAAACCTAAATATAAATAACCCTCTTTCAGAGGCAGCCAAGAATGGCTCATGTACAATGAAGAACCATCTCATTGAGAGTTGGAGAAAACAATAAGTAAAGAAACCATATGAGATGTTGATAGATGCAGGACATATAAACAAAATCCACAAAATGAAATGCTAGGTTGTAGAGCCACCAATTTTCAAAGGTTGAAACCACCGTCCAGGTGACAGGGACGCCAAAAGAAATTTCTCCACTGCACCGAGGGCATCCAACCATTGCCATCTCCCCTCGACAATGAGATTGTCATCGCTGCCAAAAGGAAACAAGATCCTACAACGGTCTGCGTGGCTCCTCCGCCGTCAAGCTATCCCCGATGCCTCGTCATGGAGCACCCTTTCAAGCCGCCCGCCTTAGCACGAACTGCCGTCGCCTCCATTGGTAAGAAGGAGGAGCCTGCTACACAATGGGTCGTCGTGCGAAGGCTCCACTGCCACACCATTTGCAGAGGGATCGTCCGTGCTCGCCTCCAGTCGACCATGTCAAGGTAGAAACTCGGTGGGAAGTGGGGATTATGGCCATGGAAGGATCCATGGCCTCCGAGTTTAACAATCGACTCTCAAAACCCTAGTTAGAGAGCCACGGAAAAATCTTGATTATAAAAACTCACAACCATCCTCATTCTATTGTTTTCACGTCAGTAATGTTTTATATTTTTTTTTGCAGACTACTGATTCGGCATATGATCCATCATCAAAGCTATCAATAGATTTTGATGTGGATGATCTCATGCGCGATGCTGACATTGGATCTTCTCTAGAACCAATTAAGATGATAGAGAAGACATTAAAAAAAATTCATGAGGATATCCTTCATCTATTATTGATTCAGCCGCAGAAAAATGAGATTAGAGAAAAGGTTGATGTTTTGGTAAAGAGATCTCAGGCCTTGAAAGTAAGTTGCAGGATCTTGAATTAGAATATAAATTCATTTAGTATTTTATAATTTTTACTTGTATATGATAGTGAACTAAAATATGGTTTGTATTTACAGTATTTTTTGCACCCACACAATAGTGGTCAATGCGGTGTTGGCACTAGTGATGCTCGTGGAGAGCCGTCACATGAGAAAATGACTCCACTTGAATCTCGTGTGCCATTATTGTCGACTAAACAGTCGAAAACACATTCTGTGACACCCCCAAGGCCATATGTGAGTGCACCCACTAGTGGCCGGTGCAAGCCAGATCGTGCAAAAGAAGGGGTCGATGTAGAGGCTAATATTGATATTGTCGAAGCAACATTTCCTGGATCTTCTCATGTCACTAGCATGGGTACACTACAGATGACATTTTTGGTGGACAAAGAGCTCATTACCATAAATATAGAGAATATCCCAGGTATTTAAACATTTTTCAAGTTATTGTTTATAATTTGATTGTAATATACTGATAAAAACATTTTTTTCAACTAATGATGGCATGATCGTTTCGCAGGAAATGATGTTTTTTATAAACATCTAAATTATTTGTCATTGGAGATATTTGGGCCCACCATCCGCACAAGGTGGGATAAACAAAGTAAAAATTTAAAAGATGATCCTACTAATCGCTTGTTCGACAATGAGACCTTTAATCGAGCCGAGGTCTTAAAGAAGGTTGGCCAACATATGAAGATTGTGAGGGACTAATATATGGTTCATGTAGAAAGGAACCCTAGGTATGAGCGCCCTCCAATGAATCCAGGAAGAGAGTGCAAATCCCTAGTGGAAGATGGAAAGGAGAGGGCTTTGAGAAAAGAAGGAAAACTACCACTGGGCATAGGAAGGTATGCAATACTTTCCACGATGTAATTATAAACCTTATTATTATTAATTTTTAGATCAAATTTGAAACATCTAACGTATTTCAACATTTTCATAGGCTATCAGACACATCAAAGGCCACAAAGGAAAGATAAGAAAAAAATGGTCAGCACAAGCTTGGGCCGGGTGGTTATTCGAATTTGGCGGCACGAATTGTAAGTATCAAAAAACCAATATTGCAACCAAATAATAAATTGCAAATTATTTTCGTTTTATTGCACTGCAAAAGCTAAATTCATGACGTTATGAAAATATGCAAGCCGACTAATTCAAAGAAGTTCCCGTAGAGGAAGATTTGAAGCTTGGCTTCTAGCACGGCTTTGGAGTTGTTGTTGAATGCTGAAAATGCTAGTCTGGGAAAACTCAATCTTCCGGTGATCCATCTTGCGCATAGGTATATAAAATGAATATAGTTTAATGAAGATTTATTACTTATGCAATATATTCATTTAAAATATTTTCCATAAAATAT
The DNA here is from genome assembly GCA_027924585.1 of Larix kaempferi. Taxonomy (NCBI): domain Eukaryota; kingdom Viridiplantae; phylum Streptophyta; class Pinopsida; order Pinales; family Pinaceae; genus Larix; species Larix kaempferi. The sequence continues at coordinate 15,044,886 of BSBM01000096.1, read as the reverse complement.
TGACTCTGTTTTGAGCAGGAAAGCAACAATCCATTTAATGTCGAGGATGGAGAACAACCAATCGAAGATCATGCTTCAAATCCTGGTAACAAATGTATTCATATAATACAATTTAAAATATTGTGTTGCAAATTTCGGTGAATATTAGTTGTACTTTTCCAAGTTTCAATTTTAGAGCATGTAGAGGGTCACACTATACAAGATGAGCCTAGACAGGAATATGAACTACATGATGTGTCCACATCAAGTAAAAAACACATCTGTAATGTTTTTTTAATATGTTTTTTTCCTCAATCTATTGGTTTCACATCAATAATGTTTTATATATTTTTGTTGCAGACCACTGATTCCGCATATGATCCAGCTTTAGATGATACAATAGATTTGATGTGGATGAGATAATGCGTGATGCCGACATTGGATCTTCTATAGAACCAATTAAGATGATAGAGAAGACATTAAAAAAAAATCATGAGGATATCCTTCGCCTGCTATTCATTCAGCCGCAGACAAATGAGATTAGAGAAAAGGTTGATGTTTTGGTAAAGTGATCTCAGGCCTTGAAAGTAAGTTGTGGGATCTTGAATTAGAATATAAATTCATTTAGTATTTTATAATATTTACTTGTACATGATGGTGAACTAAAATATGGCTTGTATTTACAGTATTTTTTGCGCCCAGACACTATGTTGATGTATATGTAACTTTGGAATGTATTTCATCTATGTATATTGTACTCCTATAGAGATGGTATTATTCCTCTATACAGAAGTGTCATCATTTGTATTGACAAGTGTCACAAGTGTCGTAACTTGGTGTGATGGGTTATTAGACCACCTATTGAGGGGTTGGCCCGGATTAATGTAACGATGGGTTATTAGACTGAGTTAGACAAGTCGGCCCTGCTAGTTTATTAGGAAAGTCAGGACAAGTATAAATAGAGAGCGGGAGATCTCTATTTTTTCATCTCATTATTCACTCCTACATCACTCGAAAAGTGGTGCACTAGTTGAGGAGGAGGAGTAGCTGCTAGTAGAATACTATCTCTTGTACTTTGGTTGTATCATTGCTCTTTCTATCTCTGAGGAAGTTGTGGGGTTTTTCACCTATATGGTTTTCCCCAGTGAAACTTTGTGTGTCTATTGTCTCATGTGATTGCTTGGTGTGATTGATATGCATTGTTATACTTGATATGTTGTACATGTTATTCTCTCAGTAAAGATCCTAGAGTATATTGAATTAATGCTAAAAAATTAACACACTAGTGGTCAAGGCGGTGTTGGCACTAGTGATGCTCGTGGAGAGTCATCACATGAGAAAATGAATCCACTTGCATCACATGTTACATTGTTATCGAATAAAAGTCAGAAACACATTCTATGACACCCTCAAGGCCAGATGTGAGTTCACCCGCTAGTGGCCGATGCACGCTAGATCATGCTGAAGAAGGGGTCGATGTAGAGACTAATATTGATATTGTTGAAGTAGCATTTACAGGATCTTCCCGTGTCACTAGAATGGTTACACTACAAACCACATTTTTGGTGGATAAAGAGCTCACTCCCATAAATATAGAGAAGATCCTAGGTATTTATACATTGTTCAAGTTATTGTTTATACTTTGATTGTAATATACTGATAGTTTTTCAACTAATGATGGCATGATCTTTTTGCAGGAAATGATGTTTTTTATAAACATCTAAATGATTTGTCATTGGATATATTTGGGCCCACCATCTGCACAAGGCGGGATAAACAAAGTAAAAATTTAAAAGATGAGCTCACTAATCAATTCGTTGGTCTGTTCGAAGGTGATACCTTTAATCGAGACGAGGTCCTAAAGAAGGCTGGCCAACATATGAATATTGTGAGGGACCAATATAGGGTTCATCTAGAAAGGAACCCTAGGTATGAGCGCCCTCCAATGATTCTAGGAAGAGAGTGGAAATCCCTAGTGGAAGATGGAAAGGAGAGGACTTTGAGAAAAGAAGGAAAACTACCACCGGGCATAGGAAGGTGTGCAATACTTTCCACAATGTATTTATAAACCTTATTATTATTAATTTTTAGATCAAATTTGAAACATCTAACATATTTCAACATTTTCATAGGCTATTAGACACATCAAAGGCCACAAAGGAAAGACAAGAAAAATTTGGTCAGCAAAAGTTTGGGCCTAGTGGCTATTCGAATTTGGCAGCACGAATTGTAAGTATCAAAAAACCAATATTGCAACCAAATAATAAATTGCAAACTATTTTCATTTTATTGCACTGCAAAAGGTAAATTCCTGACGTTATGCAAATATGCAGGCCGACTGATTCAAGGAAGTTCCCATAGAGGAAGACTTGAATCTTGGATTCCAGCACGACTTTGGAGCTATTGTTGAATGCTGCAAAAGCTTGTTTGGGAAAACACAGTCTTTTGGTGATCCATCTCGCACATAGGTATATAAAATCAATATAGTTTAATGCAGATCTATTACTTGTGCAATATATTCATTATAAGTATTTTCCATAAAATATTGACTCTGTTTTGAGAAGGAAAGCAACAATCCACTTAATGTCAAGGATGGAGAAAAACCAATCGAATATCATGCTTCAAATCCTGGTAACAAATGTATTCATATGCTACAATTTAAAATATTGCGTTGCAAATGCCAGTGAATATTAATTGTACTTTTCCATGTTTCAACTGTAGAGCATGTACAGGGTCACACTATACAAGATGAGCCTAGACAAGAATATGAAGTACATGATGTGGCCGTATCAGCTAAAAAACACATCTGTAATGTTTTTTTAATATGTTTTTTCCCTCAGTCTATTGCTTTCACATCAGTAATGTTTTATATATTTTTGTTGCAGACTACTGATTCGACATATGATCCAGCATTAGATAAATCAATAGATTTTGATGTGGATGAGCTCATGTGCAATGCTCACATTGTATCTTCTCTAGAACCAATCAAGATTATAGAGAAGACATTAAAAAAAATTCATGAGGAAATCCTTCTTATGCTATTCATTCAGTCGCAGACAAATGAGATTAGAGCAAAGGTTGATGTTTTGGTAAAGAGATCAGGCCTTCAAAGTAAGTTTCAGGATCTTGAATTAGAATATAAATTCAATTAGTATTTTATAATTTTTACTTGTATATGATGGTGAACTAAAATATGGTTTGTATTTACAGGATTTTTTGCGCCCACACACCAGTCGTCAAGGTGATGTTGGCACTAGTGATGCTCGTGGAGAGTCGTCGCATGAGAAAATGACTCCACTTACATCTCATGTGCCATTTTTTCCAACTGAACAGTCATAAGAACATTCTGCGACACCCCTAAGGCAATATGTGAGTGCACCCACTAGTAGCCGGCGCACGCTAGATCGTGCAAAAGAAGTGGTCGATGTAGAGACTAATATTGATATTGTTGAAGCAACATTTCCTGGATCTTACTGTGTCACTAGCATGGGTACACTACAGACCACATTTTTGGTGGACGAAGAGCTCGTTCCCATAAATATAGAGAAGATCCCAAGTATTTATACATTGTTCAATTTATTGTTTATAATTTGATTGTAATATACTGATAAAACATTGTTTTTCAACTAATCATGGCATGCTTGTTTTGCAGGAAATGATTTTTTTTATAAACATCTAAATGATTTGTCATTGGATATATTTGGGCCCACCATCCACACAAGGTGGGATATACAAAGTAAACATTTAAAATTGAACTCACTAATCGCTTGGTTGGCTTGTTCGGCAATGAGACCTTTAATCGAGCTGAGGTGCTTAAGAAGGTTGTCCAACATATGAAGATTGTGAGGGATAAATATAGGGTTCATCTAGAAAGTAACCCTAGGCATGAGATCCCTCCAATGATTCTAGGAAGAGAGTGGAAATCCCTAGTGTAATATGGAAAGGAGAGGGATTTGAGAAAAGAAGGAAAACTACCACCGGGCACAGGAAGGTATGCAATACTTTCCACAATGTGATTATAAACCTTATTATTATTAATTTTTAGATCAAATTTGAAACATCTAACATATTTCAACATTTTCATAGGCTATCAAACACATAAAAAGACACAAATGCAAGACAAGAAAAAATTGGTCAGCACAAGCTTGGGCTGGGTGGTTATTCGAATTTGTCGGCACCAATTTTAAGTATCAAAAAACCAATATTGAAACCAAATAATAAATTGCATTTTTTTTATTTCACTGCAAAATATAAATTCATGACATTATGCAAATATGCAGGCCGACCGATTCAAGGAAGTTCCCACATAATAATAATTGAAGCTTGGATTCTAGCATGGATTTGGAGCTATTGTTGAACGTTGAAAAAGCTTGTCTGGGAAAACACAGTCTTCCGGTGATCCATCTTGCACATAGGTATATAAAATCAATATAGTTTATTACTTGTGCAATATATTCGTTATAAATATTTTCTATAAAATATTGACTCTATTTTGAGCAGGAAAGAAACAATCCACTTAATGTTGAGGATGTAGAACAACTAATCGAAGATCATGCTTCAAATCCTGGTAACAGATGTATTCATATGCTACAATTTAAAATATTGCATTGCATTTTCTGGTGAATATTAATTGTACTTTTCCATGTTTCAACTGTAGAGCATGTAGAGGGTCACACTATACAAGATGAGCCTAGAAAGTACTATGAAGTACATGATGTGGCCACATTAGGTAAAACACACACCTGTAATGTTTTTTTAATATGTTTTTTCCTTAGACTATTGCTTTCACGTCAGTAATGTTTTATACATTTTGGTTGCAGACTACTGAATCAGCGTATGATCCAACATTAGAGCAATCAATAGATTTTGATGCGGATGAGCTCATTCGCGATGATGACATTGGATATTCTCTAGCACCAATTAAGATGATAGGGAAGACATTAAAAAAAATCATGAGGATATCCTTCGTCTGCTAATCATTTAGCCGCAGACAAATGAGATTAGAGCAAAGGTTGATGTTTTGGTAAATATATCTTAGGCCTTGAAAGTAAGTTGCGGGATCTTGAATTAGAATATAAATTCATTTAGTATTTTATAATTTTTACTTGTATATGATGGTGAACTAAAATATGGTTTGTATTTACAAGATTTTTTGCGCCCACACACGAGTGGTCAAGGCGGTGTTGGCACTAGTGATGCTCGTGGAGAGTGTCACATGAGAAAATGACTCCACTTGCATCTCATGTGCCATTGTTTTCGACTGGACAGTCGGAAACAAATTATGCGACACCCCCGAGGCCAAATGTGAGTGCACCCGCTAGTGGCCGACGCATGCCAGGTCGTGCAGAAGAAGGGGTCAATGTAGAGACTAATATTGATATTGTTGAAGCAACATTTCTTGGATCTTCTCGTGTCACTAGAATGGGTACACTACATACCAAATTTTTGGTGGACGAAGAGCTCGTTCCCATAAATATAGAGAATATACCAGGTATTTATACATTGTTCAAGTTATTTTTTATAATTTGATTGTAATATACTGATAAAACATTGTTTTTCAACTAATGATGGCAGGATCGTTTTGCAGGAAATGATGTTTTTTATAAACATCTAAATGATTTTACATTGGATATATTTGGGCCCACCATCCACACAAGGTGGGATAAACAAAGTAAAAATTTAAAATATGAGCTCACTAATCGCTTGGCTGGCATGTTCAGCAGCGAGACCTTTAATCGAGCCAAGGTCCTAAAGAAGGCTTCCAACATATGAATATTGTGAGGGACCAATATAGGGTTCATCTAGAAAGGAACCCTAGGTATGAGCGCCCTCCAATGATTCCAGGAAGAGAGTGGGAAGCTCTAGTGGAAGATGGAAAGGAGAGGGCTTAGAGAAAAGGAGGAAAACTACCACAGGGCACAGGAAGGTATGCAATACTTTCCACAATGTAATTATAAACCTTATTATTATTAATTTTTAGATCAAATTTGAAAAATCTAATGTATTTCAACATTTTCATAGGCTATTAGACACATCAAAGGTCACAAAGGAAAGACAAGAAAAAATTGGTTAGCACAAGCTTGGACCTGGTGGTTATTTGAATTTGGCATCACGAATTGTAAGTATCAAAAAACCAATATTGCAACCAAATAATAAATTACAAATTATTTTCATTTTATTGCACTGCAAAAGGTAAATTCATGGCATTATGCAAATATGCAGGCCAGCTGATTCAAGGAATTTCCCACAGAGGAATACTTGAAGCTTGGCTTCCAGCACGACTTTGGAGCTATTGTTGAACGCTGAAAAATCTTGTCTGGGAAAACACAGTCTTCCGGTGATCCATCTTGTGCATAGGTCTATAAAATCAATATAGTTTAATGAAGATTTATTACTTGTGCAATATATTCATTATAAATATTTTCCATAAAATATTGACTATGTTTTGAGTAGGAAAGCAACAATCCACTTAATGTTGAGGATGGAGAACAACCAATTGAAGATCATGCTTCAAATCCTGGTAACAAATGTATTCATATTCTAAAATTTAAAATATTGCGTTTCAAATGCCGGTGAATATTAATTGTACTTTTCCATGTTTCAACTGTAGAGCATGTCGAGGGTCACACTATGCAAGATGAGCCTAGACAGGAATATGAAGTACATGATGTGGCCACATCAAGTAAAAAATGCATATGTAATGTTTTTTTAATGAAATGCTTGTCAATATAACAATAGAATATATCAATGTAACATTTTACATTATTGCAGCAAATCCGGACCCCTTTCCGCAACATCCAGGTCATGAGTACTCTACTAGGCAGATAGTACGAAAAGCTGTAGATGCCACAAGAACTTAACACCAAGTTGCAGAAGATGAGTTGCTTGGTTATTTTGTCAAAAGTAAAAAAATTAGAAAGGAGTGAAGAAACACTATGTATACTTATCTTTGATAATATAATGTCATGCATTATCTTTTTACTACACAATTAATGAGTGGTTTAATGAATGTTATATTTTAATGAATGATTGGTAAATGTTTCTTTATGATGAATTATGCATGTTTGCACATAATTTTTTTTTTGAGTACATGCATTGGGTATCGGGAATTGAGAGTGATGTGAGGGGTGGGGGGAGGGGCCATAAGAGCTTCCACCTTCACGTGGTTATGCCTTTTCAGTAGAGAATATTAAATTATTCTCGAAACAAAGAGGAGCTCAATGAGGTATCAGCTAGGTTTCAACACATCAAATCCTTCAAACATGCAAGTACTAATATCAATCACACAATGGTTTCACCATTAAATAACCACTCCTATGTTCACCAACCGAAATACTTGTCTTTCAAAACAACAAGAAGGAAATTTCATCCCAATAAACCCCCCTAGCTATAAGAAGTCAATTCCAACCAAAGTTGGCCACTTCGTCATTTGTATCACATAAGTGAACATCCAAGTGCATCACCACGTCACGTTACCAAGAAATGCATCTCTCCAAACTCCATCAATGATGATATCACATCAAGCTCCAAGTCCTCCAAACAAAGCATCTCACCATGCTCAAGGTCTTCGCATTAGTGCTCTTGTAGACAATAGGTCCATTTATCACCGCTAAATCCTACCCTATACAATATATAGTCTTTCCAAAACCCGATAAGTTTTCCCATACTAGAGATTACATGATTATGATTCCTAAAGTTTCCCATACTAGAAAATATTTTGTGAATGGGTATAAGGAATCATGCCTTCAACATTTCAAAAAGCACCTACATTTGTCATTATCAAAGATACTGATGCACCTGCATAAAGCAGTCATCCATGACATGGAGACTGGATTTGGCACACGTAGGGTCTATAAAGAAGAAGAAAAAAACAAATGTCTCAAAATTGAAAGCGATTCCGGTGAAACCAAACAAAGAAGATAAAAAAAACCTGCCATAGCAAAGGATAAACAAAGGAGAATTGTTGTAAGTCTTAAAATATGGAAAACACTTGTAAAATCATATCATAAGTCAGATGCATGGAGGAAGTACAGAGAGGAGAGTACCCAGGTAATTAAATTTTCTCATAACATTATATCATAATTAATAAACGATTTTTATGTTTTATTTGTGCATACTTAAATTGATTTGGTATATGTTTTAGGACAAGGCCTCCAAGTCTAGGTTTTCCAAACTTCGTGCCACGCATCACAGTGGCCATAAAGGTATACAGTCCTTGATCTGTACTTTTGTAAGTTAATTTAATTTGTGAAATGATATTTTTTTTAATTGGACTAGAAAAAGGTAAATGATTGCATAATAATTAGTTTAACTAGTCCATGTGTCATGTGTTTTACAGGAGTAGAAGCATGGCCGACATCCAACACCATTTGAAAAAAAAAGTTTCAAAGCACTTGAAAGGTTGCATTAAAGAGATTTGAGCACTTTGGATATTCTTGGTGGAGCCAGGGCTTGTTGATTTACCCTACCTAGGGATTTTTGGATAGTTGGATTTTTTGTACTATGCTTGACGTAAGGCTCTAGTATGTACTTTACTTCATCTTGAGCTTATATATAAATTTTATATCTTTCATATATTTAGCAATTTTCAGATATGAATTTTAGATATATATTGTTTTATGTATTGTTGTTTACAACTATTATGTCCTGTTATTTACATCCTTAGCAACACATTAGATTGGCCTATTTGGTTCAAATAACCCTTGTGAATATAAAAAAATCCAAAGGAGATCCATTTTAAATGTTACATATATATATATTGTGACAAGGATGTAACTTTTGCATTTGCAAAGAGATGATCTTTGTGAAAATAAGTGACAATTTGAACATGGTTTTTGAGAATAAGTGGATCAAAATTGACATAGTCCTTACTAAATGAGAAATCAATGTCCTTCCTATGGTTAGTAAAATGTAGGAACTTTTGATAGTGTTAATTGAACTATAAGGTCTTGAATCTATGGGTCATCCTCCTATATTGTTGTCCATGACAACATGAATTTGTCCTATACCGATTCAACCTATTATTGTATCCATTCATTATTTCTACACATATCCTCTATTTTTTGAATGGTTTCATTGAGATGAATATATATATTTGTGGTGATTCAGAATGGTTACATATTTGAAATGTGCCTCTGTCGAAATTCAGAGATATATGTTGTCGGATTTTGGGTTCAAATTTACTTGTTCCCAAAGCTTGAGGACAAAAGAGGAGATCAACTATGTGTCTTCTTCTTTCTACATTGTTTTCATCCTTTTCTAGATAAATAATTTGTGTGAATTAAAATGGATAGAATCTTGGAGAAGAGGTTTTTATGAAGAAATCAATGAACTCATTGCTTGTACTCTACTGAAAATTATCAATAGGGTTAGAAGGGTCCAAGTATGCTTCAACCAAGATAACAAAATAATTGGCAGCTCAATTGGATCTCCTTTGACTCTAGTTTCCAACAAGAAAAGATCACCTCAATTCGAGTTTCCAATAAATTTTTATGGAAACTACAATATATTGAATTTTTCTACCAAATAGATTCAAACCTTGCTCAAATAGCTCCTGCAATGTCCCCATCACCAAAATGAACACTACCACAACAACAAATATTGATAGTAACAAATATAAAGAGAAAAAAAGGTTGGGGGAACCACACACCTAAGTTTGGATGTACCCGCAATTCCTAAAAGATGGATGAAAATATGAAGACATCTCCAAAATGGTACTCAATTAGTAACAATATCAATTTATGGTAGTAATTCATTTTGAAGTATATTATGCAATGTATTGGTTTCATCATCATCTTCTCATATTAGATATGGAAATGTATATTACAAACATGGATAATTTTAAGGACCCATGCTTATTAAAAAGTGTATAAACCTTGGTGAATCTTACCAATTCTCAAAATGTCAACTATAAAATAGTTGGAGATATTTCTCTAAAATTATTTCAATTTCTAAGGATTTTATATAGTTTATATAATACTTTGGCAATTTTTAGAGTGAAAAAGGTTTACCCCATCAAAATTGGGCGAAATGGGGATTCAAAAAATGCAAATTGGCGAATCATTTTTTGGAAAAATAGCCCATGGGCTAAATTCCCCCCCTAAAATTATCCTTTTGTAAATATTCTATTTAAGTATATATTTTTTGTCAAAGAATATCTTAGTTGGTAGTTTCAATAGATTATGCATGTAATTTCATTCATTTCAGATAGTGTTTTCACATAAATAATGGACATATTAGTCCATTGGTCATAGAGGAGTGGAAGAGTTTTGATGCTAAAGAACCAATATGATAACTCTATAACTAATGGTTTTTGAAATTTCACATTCAAATCATTGCCATATCATCAATAACAAATCTAATAATTTTATTTGTGTCTGCAGTTTCTACCATGTGGTTCCTATTGCTGTAACAACTAGTGTGTTGGTTAGGTACTTTTTTTCTTGGGAATTGTAGTTCACATGTCTTTGTTTTTATTAACGTTTTTAAATTGGGAATATTTCTAGTTGGAAATGCTTTGGTTCTAAGTTTCATACTTGAAATTAAATTATTGTTAGCAAGCATCTCTTCTATCCATGGCTATTTATTTCTTCCTCATCGGGAGAGACACTTTCGTTGAAGGTGGAGAAGATATTGTTTGAGAGCAAGTCTAAGTTACAATATTTGATGGTATTTCAAGTATGTCTTCAAATTATCAATTATGGGACTGTGCCACTCTTCATAATTCATAATAACTTAAATTTGAGTCTTTTATTTTTTTGCTTTTTAAATTTTTCTTCAAATATCATTTAATATGGTCATAATGGCTATTTATATTCTAGTGCAGTCAGTAACATATGGGAAAGTCTTGTGCTGGATGGGGTAACAGAAAGCTGAATGTGCATACCAAGAGATGATATCCCATCTTCCTCTTTTTTCATCTAGCTCCCAAAAAGGTATTTCTATACATGTAATCGTGTCTGCATAATATGTTGATCCTATATGCATCCTTGTGGTGTAGATAAAAAAAAATTATTGTAATCCAAATTACTCATTGCTCCAATTTTTTTTTTCTAAGAATTTCCATTTTTTCTGAAAAATGGATGCATTCTCTTTTTTTAAACTCTCACTAAATTCCTATGTAGGAAATCACTAGGAATGATTCAGTCAATATTCCCATGTCAGTACATGTTCTAAATGGTTTTGGAAATGTATTCCTAATTAAGAATCTTTTTTCCATCTCACAACTTTAGCTAAATCATTCTTCTAAGAAGCATTCTGCAAACTTGTAGCACTGTCAAGTGAAAGGATTTAATTCTAGAAAAAGAATATCCTTTATTGTTTATCTTCAAATATTTTAGGCACTTCTAATAAAAATATGTATGTTGTTGGTTGTAGTAGCTTGATTGTAACTTTTGGGTCATCTATTCAGATCTGTTGTTTTCTATTATGCAAAAGTAAATATGTGTAACAAAGTGCATAGAAACCCTCTATTTAGATTATAGTAACAAAGTGCATAGAAATCCTGATTGGTATTCAGGAGAAATCTACACCTTCTTTCACTCTTCCTTTTACATATGGAGCAGGTTGATATCCATTGGGGGAGGATTTCCATGCCCTACCTATCATAGCACTAACATCCATCCTCAAAATGTTGATTCCATATGTCTTTTATATGTATATTTGAGGGATCGAATGGCATGATGGTGGTTGCTTCATTGTCCTTGTTTGGAGGAGCCACCCTTGGAAGAGGACATCCCTCATGTAGGGATTTTTTCATTTGTGTTTTTTCCACCTTATGGAGGTCATGTTTGTATTTGGAGGCTAAATTTAGTTGGCATGTTGACATCTGGAATTTCCTTCATGAGAAAAGATCTCAGACTTCCTAGAACACTAACATGCATTATTGTTTAGTTGGATGTTTATGGAAAATATTTGTCACAAATTGATTGGGATTTTACAAAATTCACAAGTCATAACCTTGAGCTTATGAGGCCTAGGTTCAATGTTGTTCATTTGATCTTCCCCCATAAGGTTGTTTGCATAGTTGCTTAATTCTACAGGAACTGGATTGATGATCAATGCTAAGTTGCAATAATTATGTTTTAATCATCTCAATCAATCAAGTAAGAGAATGGAGAATGTTTGTTTCCAAATATTATTTTGCTTGAAACCTGTTAATAATACTTTGTTTAAGTTTTTGATGATTAGCATAATTTTGCATATAAGTTTTTGAAAAGGAATAATTCAGATTTTGGTTTTTTCACATTGTGCTTTTAGGAAGAATTTGGCTATATCTTAACATGCATGAGCTTTACAATGAATATGTCAAATCCAAGTTTGGGAAGTTGATTGAATATGCTCCATTTTTTATGAGTTTCCACAAACACGTAATATCCCTCGCACAAACAACTTGACTAGGTCAAACTTTGAGTATGTTATGTTTGGAACAAATTATTATTACAATTGTTTGATATGGGATTGTAAACATGCCTGAGTTTTTTTCAAGTGGAGAAATTTTAATGGAAACACTGTAGGATATGGTTACTAATGTCTCAAGTGATTGTGTTTTCAAACAATACAAGGAGTATTCAACACATTTGCTGGAGTACCTTGTATCTGTTTTCCAGTTATTAGCACTCAAATTGACCCTAAGGCTATGGAAAGGTCTCTTCAAGGTAACACACAAAACCAACTTTGGGAAAGGGAGCTAGCTCCTCTCTTTCCAGAGAGGGATCTCTCACTTATTGTTTAACAAGGCCATATATATGAATAAAAATTGAAATCAGATTGTTGTTTGGTTGAAACAATACAAGCATTCATTGGGCAATGGAGTCAAAACAAACAATTATATCAAATTACAGTGCTACTGCATGGGATTTTAAAACAGAGGTAAGGTAGCCATTCATTTACAGTCAAAATGCTTTGGTCTGGTGGAGGGGAAAAAATAAAGAACAATCCATTAACATGAGCATATAACAAGGATGAATTCAATGTTAACTTTAGAGGAAATATTTGGTGAACATCTGAAATAATAGACAGAGCATATGAATATGAATTCTGCACTATTAAACACTCATTTTAGACATGAAGGAAAACATTATGGAAGTAATAAACTGGAAACACATTCACATAAGAAAGGGAAACAGACTGCAACATAAAAAAAACACATGAATCTCCTCCAAAATCCAACTTCAACGCTGTGATTTTTTATTAAAGATGAGTTTCACAATACAAGGCCCAGTTCTCTCGGGTTCAACCCTTTACTCTCCATTATATATGAATATATATAGGAGGTGATAACCTCAGTTCTCCAGCTCAAAATATTCTGACCTAGCTTACAAAATATAAATTTGTTACAAAAATTGATGACACCTATACAAACAAGTCCATCCTCTCTGAGAATTAGTTACACCTGAAACAAAAAATGCTGACAAGTAGGATTAACAGCCTTTACAAGCTCCCTCGATCATTTAATAGCTAGTAACAAACTCTAGTAAATAAACAAAAATCCTTGGTAACTACTTTCTCAGGTTGCAAATCTTCATGATCCTCGAAACTTCATGCATGCAATGTTAGTTTTGCTTTTCCATACTTCTCCACGAGCTTCCATTGGTTGGAAGCTGGAAACTCAGAAGTGGCTACTTCCTTTAGCAATACTCGTAATTCAGTATGGTCTCTGCATGAATAGCCCCTAAGGTGTGCATAAGCCTCTTTGAAAGTCAGGACCAACTCAAATTCCTTTGTCAACTTATACGCCACGGTCTTTCCAGACAGTGCTTGGGTCATGCCAGCAAAGTCTGTATAATCTAAACTGCACCCTATCAACTTGTCCTGATAATCTTTCTATGTCAACATGGTGCCATCTTCTTCCGAAAAGAGAGGCAGTCCCTTCTTAAACAATGGATCAAACATATCCTTGAAGTATTTCAATTGGTGTTCCATGAAATTAATCCTGGCCTGAATAGTTTTTATCTACTGATGTTTATTTATCACCCTCTTGGCCCAAATGATGGTAGACAATCTGTATTTTATGCTGGCTACTTTCACTTCATTCTTAGTTAAGCCATTCAAGAACTCTATGGCATTTTCAACGCATTCCACAGGCTTCTTATTCAGCTTTTCATTCGTTGTTGTTATACTTTGCTTGGCCAACTTAATTACAGCTTCCTTGTCCAAGACAAAGTAAAGTTAGGGCCTTAATTTGTCTGCCTCAGTAATGATGTCATCCCAAATAACCTGCTTTGCTTCCTACAGTGAAGCTTGACCTGTAGCCTTTTTTATTAAGTCATCATACTTAACTTGCAAATTTAGGTACTTAGCCTCCCAAGCCTTCCTCTCCTGCACTTCTTCTGAAACTCTGCTTTTCAACTATGTGTTTTGCTTCTGCAACCTTTCTATCTCTAAATCCCTCAGGCTAGCCTGTTCCATTGCTTGAACAATGGATAAGTCACCAAATTCAATGGAGGAGGGGGTGATCATGATCTCCAATTCTTTGCCCTTCTCCTGCAATTTTCCTTCCAAGTCCTCAGACTTATCTTTCCACTTCTTTTCGCTTTCCACCATAAGAACCATATCCCTCTGGCACTGCTTTTCTTTATCCTCAAACTTTAGTAACTTGGCCTTACATTTTGTTAGTTCATTCTTCAACTGTTCTCTTTTCTCCTCGAGCTCTGTCAACTCAGATGCCTCTATCAGCTGGGTGGAAGGGATCTTTAATTTCTTCTTCAATGTCTGAATGTCATTATCTTTCTCATCTAGCAACTTTTGTATACTAGCCCTCTTGTATTCCTGGATTTTAGTAGCCAATAATGCAATCGGCAGCTTTTTGATTTGTGCCTTGTGGGCCTTATTTTCCACCTTTTCTAGTCTAAGCTGATTTTGCACCTTATTCTTACTGGTTTGTAATTTGGACAACTCCAAGGTAGCCTTCAACAGTTAGGCATAGATAAAATCTCCAGTCTCTTTATGTAAATGTATCATGTTAGGAACATGAATATCTTCCAAGTTCACTTTCAGTTCAGTGTCTCTTTTTTTATAGCTAAGGCCAAATTCAAGGTGTTTTGGGAATGGATCCTGCTAGCTACCAAAGACACATCTTTATTGGAAATTTTCCTCACCTATGCATACAGCTTAGACTCTTTTGAGGTCACTTCTATACTCTCTTTATACTCATTCAACAACTATGCTCTGCTTTTGTATTGTGTGGAAGGCTTCGTAGTTGTTTTGTTGAATACATATTCCTTGACCTCGAAGGTAGGAACCTTATCCTTCACCTGTTTCTTCTTGCCTTGACCAGTTGTCACTGGTACCATCTGTTGCCCAGGTTCTTCCACTTTCTTCCTTTTTGAAGCTCTTTCTGTGTCTTTATCTATATCCATGACATCAATTATTTCCAATTTGTTGGATCCTCCAGAGCCACTGGAAAGGGGTATAGTTTCTCCAACTGTTGGGACCAAGCTAGAGGATCCAGGCAGTGGGGATATGGTTGTCTGCACCAGAGAGGTGGAATCATCCTGTACATCTACATCCATCTGTCCTTTGTTGGGGTATTCCAGCTAGTTGGAAGTCTTTGCCATACCTGCAATCTCAAAATGCACAAAATCCTTTATGTTACTTTCCTTCCTTCTGTTGGAGATGATGTGGTGGGAATAATAGTTTATGGCAGCCTTTGTTCTTAATCCCATATCTCTTAACATACATTCAATGAATGAAATGGAAGCCTTTCTCTTGACAATGAATGGGCCTACATCCAATGGGAATGTTATATCTGAGGCTTTCTTATGATCTAAAAACTGTTCAGTTTCTACTCTTAGCTTCTGCCTGATGAATTCCAGTGTAAATATTCTAGGAGTTAGAAATGCTGGAAGTACATAGGGTGAATGAGAAAACACATAAAATCTGATTGTTTTGCTGTGTTCTGAGAGGAAATAGTCACCTATCTTCTTCTCAGGAGAAGGTTGCAACATCTCCTTCATCTTTGTTAACACTCTGGGCAGTTTATTCTGAAAGAAAACATTGTGAACCTCACACATGAGGTTGTTCGTGAATTTACTGTCGTATGTGAGCATTTCTTGAGTGAGCATCATCTCAAGCAGCTGCAAGTTCTCTTCATTAAAGGACAGAAACATTCTCAACAGATATGACTAGAATCTAAAGCTTCTAGTTTTGTGGAAGTCCACTAGCTGAGAATGGATATTCTCAGCTTGGGACTCATCAAATTTAATGCAGGCACACTAGATGGACTGACTTGGCTCATCAGACTCAAGTGGACATGTGCTGAGGACAAACATTAGGCTTATTAAAGGCTTAGTGACATAAATGTCTGTATCTAATCCTAGGAACTGGCTTAACATAGTTATAACACACTTGGATTCTTTAGTAAAGAGATGGATTTCAATTGGGAAGGCATGGCTTTGCAATGGGACACTAGGTTTTAGGAAGGCCTTGTATAAACTTTGCTTCAATTCAACTATGGACTGCCTGAAATACTGAATTAGGGCTTCTTCCTTGTACTTTTTGGATTTTTGGCAGAACTCCTCCAGGATTGACAGGGCTTTCCTAATAGTGAGGATATTGACTGGACATAGGATCTTTGAACTAGATGCATCCATAATTACCCTCTCAGAGGAGGAGTAATTAGTGTCACACCAGTCGACAAACTCGGGACAATTTAGGGTTTGGTCGACTGCAAATAAATGGAAAAATGACTAGTAAACCTTATGCACATCTATATTGTGTTCCCTAATCAACTTCAATCTATCCTTTACTGTCTCAATGGGGCCATTTGTCAAAACTGTATCATAAACCTCAACATATTTATCTTCTAACAGTTCGTCAATCTTCTGGTGCTCGAAACTTGGGGGATCTACCTCTCCTAGCTCTGCCATTTAAATAGTTTTCTAGTGAGACAAGAAGCCTACCTGGTTACTGACAGCTAGTCTGAGCTCCTGACTGAGTTGTTTGCTTCTGCACATTCGTCGTCTTCCATTTTTCGATGCACAGGACAAATAGTATCCAAATCCCCGTGCAACATTTTTATATTATTTCTATTTTCTTATCAACCTTGCCTCTGTTACAGTGGAGAGGCTTGCTTCGCTGTCCATATACCCAATCAACCCTACGTCGTTGATCCTTTCCTTTGTTTAACTCCATAGATTTTTGCGGTGCTTTTCTCTTCAGAAGGATACCTCCTTGTACCTATCAACAGTCGATCAGGCCCCTGTCACTATCAACATTCGATATGACCCCTGTTCGTAGTCACTATCAACAGTTGATTTGGCCCCTGTCCGCATCCTAACCGTCCAAAGGTGTGGACTTTACCGAAGTTTGCGAATTTGGAACGAGTCGATACTCTGTGCATGTTCAATCTGCGAACTAAACCTCCATCGTTGATTCCTTTCCCCACCATATCTGCACCATTGCAACATGCGAGGCCTACCTCCACTTTGCAAATCTGAAAATTTCATTACCCCATGCATGTCTAATCACCGAAGTACTTGTCTCCCGTAGATTTGTCCTTCCGCACGTTGATCTGATTTCCAACTTGCTCACGGGCTAGCAACACTCCGCCCATGCTTAAACCCCTCCTTCTTACTTTTGCGAAGAGTGCTTATGGTCGTCGATCTTCATCGCCATAGATCCGCTCCATTCACTTATGCCATCATATAATTGTGGGCATATTTTTGGTATTTTACCCACATTTGTAATGTTAAAACCCAAACTCTTGCACCATTTTTATTCCCAAACTAGAAATAAGCACTCAGAGACTTCATTTAGTCTTATTTGGTTCATATAACTCAAAAATCCGAGGCCTTGCCTCATTTTTTCATGGATCTGAACCCTTCCACTCGTCCAAGACAAAACTGGTGCTAACACCAGCAAAATCAACATTTGCAAGATTTGGAAAAAAATAATTTCAAAGGTTGTATATTATTCTATGGATGATTTTGGTGTTCCTGCTAGCTAAAATTGTTTGAGTCAGTTTATTTTTATGTTGTGACTATATTAAATTGACTACATGAAATGACTAAATGCTTATTTCATTTGGTATTAATAGTAATCATTAATATATTGGAAACTATTTGACAGGTTGAGGCCGAGTCTCCATATACCAGTGATGCTTATAATTATTCAATGTGATTTTTCATTCCTTGGATATTTGTATTGGTGATAACCTCCCAAGGTTTTTTTTTTAATTCTTCGATTCCGTTGCCAATCCGACGGAAACTAAACTTGATCTGACGACGATGTTATACCTCTGATGACAATTGTCGTTGGATTTTCTCTTCTGTCTGTGGTTACATACGTCGTATATTCAATGTCTTCTTGGTATGTTTTCCGACCGTGGAATATGTAAATGATGCCAGATATTCTATGGCTTCTTGGTCGGTTATCAGACCTTGGCATATGTAAATGATGTCGGATATTCGACACTTACTTGGTTAGTTATCAGACTTAGGCATATGTAAATGATGTCATATATTTGACTCAATTTTGGTCGGTTATCTAAATTTGGTGTATGTAATTGTTGTTGGATATTCGACGTATTTGTAGTCAGTTATGCGACGTGTAGCTTAAAATAAATGTGTAGGTTATTCGACAATGCATTGTCGGTAATTCAATGAGACCTTGTTGTTTTCGGATATCTATCAATGTTTTACTGACGTTTAAAAAAATAATAGTTTGTCGGATTGTCGATGGAGTGTTGTCGAAATTCAGACATATATGTCGTCGGATTTTGGGTTCAAATTTACCCGTTTTAGCCATGGTTGACTATGGGTGACTAAGTGTGACCATGGATGACTAAGTTTGACAATGACTGACCAATGACCATGTCTCACCATGGTTGACTTTAGATTTAACCATAGTTGAATTTTGTTAGCTAAGGTTTTAACCATGTTTAACCTTTGTTGACTATGATGTCCCATACCTAACCATGGTTAATTATCAGTGAGAAATTATTATTAACCATGGTCAATCATTGTTGACAATGTTTGTCCATGGTTAACCATGTTTGAATATGGTTAAATAGGATTGAACATGGTTAACTATGTTTGATGATTGTTGACAATGTTAGAGAATGGTTGATTGTGGTAGACTATGACAAAAAAATGCTTCCTATAGTTTACAATGTTTAACCAAGGATGACCATGTTTGACTATAGGTTAACACGGTTGGCCATGGATAATCATGTTTGACCTTAGTTCACTGATGATTAATTTAATTAACCATGGTTGGGAATGTTTTATTGTGTGTGACCATGTTTGAATGTCATTAACCATGTTTGATTATCGTTGATTGTGGTTAACAATCATAGAATATGATTTTATGTTGTTGAATTTATCTAACCGTGATTGACTTTGGGTACCCATGGGTGACCAAGGTTGACTTTTTTAACCATAGCTAACCATGGTTGAATTAGATTGGCCAACTGTGTGATGTGCATTATCAACATTCATCTTCGTTGACTATGGATTGAACTTAGTCAAACAAATTTAAACATGATTGACTATGTTTGACCATGGGTGATCATGTTTGACTCTTATAAACCATGTTTCATTGGGGTTGAATATGATCAACAAAGGTTGATCAAGGTTATACTAGAAGTTACCTTGGTTAACTTTAGTGAATTGTGGTTGAATTTGTTTTTCCATGGTTGACCATGGTTGACTATGTTGAAAAATGGCTAATCATGGGTGGCAATGTAGAGTATGGTTGACTTTTCCATGGCCATGGTTTATTAGGTTTGACTATGTGTCACTATGATTAACCATTGGAGAGGATTAGCATATTTATAAATTAAAATATCAAGATCAATAATATCAAAATATATATGATATTTGATAATGGTTTACCATGGTTAATCATTGTTAACTATGTTTAAATACCATTGACCATGGTTAACCATGCTCAACTGTTAGTGACCATGTTTCACTATGGAAGACTATGGTTAAATATGTTAACCAAGGATTACCAAGGTTAGACTACAAATTTCCATGGTTAACTTTAGTGAACCATGGTTGACATTGGTTTAGTCATGGTTGGCTATGTTTGATAATGGTTGACTATGTTTAACCATGGTTGACCATGGGTGACTATGTGTGACCATGGATGATTAAGTTTGACCATGGTTGACTAATGACCATAGTTGATTATGTTTGACTATCATTGACACCTATCTAAACATGGTTTAATTTAGATAACCATGGTTGACTTTGGTTAACCAAGGTTAACCATGTTTGACCATAGATGACTATATTTGACCATGCTTAACTATGGGTAACAAATGATTATTAACCATAGCTAATCATCCTTAGCCATTTTTTACCATATTTAACCATGTTTAAATATGGTTAACCAATTTGGACATGGTTCACTATTTTTTAACACGACTAACAATGTTAGACAATGGTCAACGGTGGTAGATAATGGAAAATAATCTCTGGTATGATTTATAATGTTTTATTGGGGATGACCATGTTTAACTATGGTTGACTATAGGTAAACATGGATGACCATGGTTGATCACATTTGACTTTGGTGGACCATGTATTACTTTGGTTGACCATGGTTAGCGATGTTTGATTGTGTGTTACCATGTTTTATTATCATTGACTATCATTTACAATCATAGACCATGGTTATACTAGGGATTTATGTGCTTCACTTTAGTTAACCATGGTTGAAATTGAGTAGCAATGGTTGACTATGTTTCATGGATGACTATGTCTAACCATGGTTAACCAAAGTTAACTATGGTTTCACCATAGTTAACCATGGTTGACTATGGAGTTGGTGCAAGATAATGCTTCTCTCTGATGACATGTTAGTTGCAATGGAAACATGGAAGAAAAAAACAATATGTTGTCTAGGAGGAATTTTAGATGTACATGTACAACTTATTATAATACAGTGTAAAAATATGAAACATAGGAAATTGAATATGGTTCAGGAATGTATAACTATTATTTATGGAAAATGCGTATAACTAAGAGAAATTCACTTTCTTGTAACATCGCTATGCTTTTTTTCCTCTAAAACACAATGCATATATTCACGTTAAAGACGCAGTTTAATATAAAAATCATCGAATTTATTGAAAAAAAAGTATACACTTGTACATAAAAGTTGGTTCTTGTATGCCACTATTTTTCCATATTTTTAAATATTAATTTTATATTTACTTAAAATTAATAAATTCAATGAAGCATTCAAATAACAAGGTCAACCATTAAGGATAAGTTTTAGGGTCTTGTAGTAACCTATAAGAATATAACTCCTTAATTGATTCTTTATTTGAATGAGAAAGAGTTATATATACAAGAAGAATTCATTTGGCCTTTCATATCCCAAAGGTGATTACCTCTTCAACTTCATAACTAAAGGTAGAAAATTATTTATTTATTTATATATTTACAGTAGGATAATAATATCGGAGGAGTAGTATCCAAAATTCCCCCCCTTAATTCGAAGTGGTGTCCATGAGTCCAAGCATATTTTTAAACTTTTCAAGATTTTCTCTTCCAAGCACTTTTAGTTAAGATGCTTGCAATTTTCTCATTCATGGAACAATGTATCAAATGACCTATATTGGCCTCTACATGATGTCGAAATAGATGGTACTTTGCGTTGATGTGCTTGGTTTGATCATAGAATCTGGGATTCTTGGCCACCTTGGTTGCAGAAGTATTTTCAATCAATAGGGGAGTGGATTTCTCTTGTTTATCCTGTAAATATTCAAGTATTTTCCTGAGCCACACAATTTCCTTTGTTTCTTTTGCAATAGCCACATATTCCTCCTCTGTTGTAGAATCTTCTAGAATTGATTATTTGCATGATCTCTAGGAGACAGTTATTGATCCAAGACTCGTGAGGTATCCTGAATTAGACAATCACGTATATTTTTTTCCATCAAAGCATGAATCAATGTACCCAATAAGTTTGAATTCATCCGCCTTATAATATTTGAGTCATGTTGGCTGCTTTCTTGGGCAGACCCGGGTTTTAATGAAGCGCAGCAACAAACCCCTTGGCGCACTGGCCCTCTCGGCAACGAGCTGCGCGGCAGCTCGAGGTCTCACCCGAAGTGGCTATGGGGGGGTTAAGGAATCAGATTTCCTTAACCGTGGTGACGCGGAGATTGTTCTTCCTCTTCCGGTTCCTCAGATATCGGCGGTCCAACTTTCCCGCAGGCCCCTCGGCGCAACTGCGAGGTTTCCTTCCTCAGCAGGCCCGCTGCGCAGTTTCTCCTCTCTGGCGCAGAAGGAAAGTATTCCTTGCGCCGATGCGTTAAGTACCTCTTCGCCCAGCGCAGTATCACATTCCTCGGTCGCTGCCGCGACAGTGCTCCACCACGTCTTCAGTACTTAACACTTCATGGCTATCAAGGGACCTTCCCAAACTCACTACACAGTCGCAAAGGTAATGCAAGAGTCTGGTATACACAGGTAATGAACTTAAACTGTTAAATCATTCACGCAAACATTATAACAAGAAGAAATATGTGAAGCTCGTCTCCTCGAGGAAAACCACGTCCATGGGAGTTTATATTAGCCAGAAAATGATAGAGTTATACAATATGCTGCGCACACAGCTGCAGCCTTAGATCTTTACAGGAAACTCCACGCACACAGCTGGGAGCCCTTCTCTCAATCTAGTCTCTTCTCTACAGAGATTACAAAGGCACAGACGTCAACTCAGACTGTCTGGAAACTCAGGGATTAGCTCCTCGGCTATCCGACTCTTTCTCTAGTTCTACACACTCGGTAGAAAACATAGCAAAGGATAATCAACACATGATCTATCCTCGAGACTGACTATCGAACACTCTAACCATCTAAATATCCCAAGAATATCTAACCTCTTCTTCTTTATCATGTATACATATATATAGGTGGCCATGACGGTCACACCTTTACAAAACTGTGGGTCTTTCCCAACAGTGATTCCCAAAAACCCTAACCACGCACATGGCTAGGTGTACTGTAGGCGCCGCTTACAGTCACGTCGCCGCTTCCTGCAGGCTCCTTGACTTTCGGCGCAGATTGTGGGTATGGGCGCTTGTCCTTCGCCTTCAATGCTCTGGTCCGTTGCTCCTCCTTGATCCGAGCAACCATAAATTCTGTACTAAGCCTTTAAATGAGGGTAGCTGAGCCCTCTACTCCATCGCCTTATTTATTATGGTAGCTGAGCCACCTTCATTCTTAGATGACGTGCGCGTGAACTCCGTGATTTCCGGTCCGTGGTCTTTGCTGAGCTTGTCCATCTGGCACCGTACTACGCACCGTCTCCTTCTTGCCCAAAACTTAGTGCTTGTCCCAAAATTAGCACTTTCCTTCCATACTTGTGCTTTTTTCCCAAAATTCGCAGCTTTAGCGTAGCTACGGTCTTGGCTCCAACAAGTCCAAAGTCTTGAGTCCCCTTCAAATATCTTAGAGATTTTTTGGCAGTAGACTGATGCCCTTCACAATGTTTTTGCATGAAACTTGAAAGGATACCAACAACGAATGAAATATTCGGTATGGAGGTGGTAAGGTAGATAAGGCTTCCCACAAACTATCTGTACTTGTTTGCATCCTCAAATTTGTTTCCTTCTTTTGAGTGATCTTCAAGTTATGCTCCATTGGAGTAGAAAGAGGGTTTCTTTCTATCATGCCAAATTTGTTCAACAGTTCTCCAACATACTTGTTATGGGAGATGAATATGTACTTAGGATGTTGAGTCACTTAAATTCCCAAGTAGTAGTGAAGGTGTCCCAAATGTGTCATCTCAAATACCTTCTCCAATTCTTTATTTATGGATGCAAAGTAGCTTTCATTATTCCCTATCATCAAAAGATCATCTACATACACCACAAGATATACAACAAATCTTCCAACTTTCTTTGCAAACAATGTTGAGTCATCAATATTAAATTGTTTGGAATTTAACTTTGGAATATGTTTGGTTAGCTTTTCGTACCATGTTTGAGGTGCTTGTTTTAGGCCATAAAATTACTTGATGGTTTTTCATACCTTTTGTTCTTTCCATTTCACAACAAATACTTCTAGCCAAGATATGAAGACATTATCTTTCAAGTCTCCATTCAAGAAAGTAATCTTCACATCCATCTAATGAAATTTCCACCCATTTTGTGTAGCCAAAGACAATAAAGTGCAGATGGTAGCCCATTTTGGCATGGGGGAGAAAGTCTCCTCATATCCAATTCCTTCCTTCTGTGCAAATCCTTCCACCACAAGCCTCACCTTGTGCTTGTCAAGTGAGCCATCTAATTTATACTTTTTCTTGTAGATCCACTTGCATCCAAGTGATTTGGTTCCAAATGGAGGGTCCACCAACTTCCAAGTTCCATTATTAATGAGAGCATCATAAGCGTTCTGCATGGCTTCTTTCCACTCATCATGAGCAATAGATTCTTCAAAGGAATTTGGTTCAAGGTTAGCAGATAAATTAAATTCACAATCATATGATACATCCATATATTCTACATCACCTGAGTTTGATTATATGCATCTCCTCCATCTTCTTTTTTTGCTAAACTTATTTTTCACGTCTTTCGAACTTCATCCAGATGGACACTTCCAAGTGTCTTTGTGACCCATTTCATAACTTTCCGTGAAGGTCTATGTTGCTTGGCTTTTTTGTAATACAATGATTGGTGGGAACTTGTTCTTCATGAGGGGGTGTTGGTGCTACAATTGAAAATTCTAGAGATTGATCCAAGATAGGGATCCCCCCTTCAAGGTGTGGAATTTCATTATCAACTTCATGAAAGATATTTACATGGGTAATTTTTTCTAGACAATCAATATGCCTCTCAATAGACTTGTCATTTTTATTCATATCAAGGAAAATGACATCTATGGAAAGAATACAATTTTTATTTACCTTATCATAAAGACAATATTCCTTGGTGGTGTTTGAGTATCCCAAGAAAATATAATTCTAACTCCTTGCACAGAGCTTGTTTATTTGTTCCTTTGGTATCAATGCATAGTAGGTGGAACCAAATACCTTGAGATGCCTCACTAAAGGAATGTGGCCATACCGCATCTCATATGGAGTCTTGTTTGCAAGAGAATGAGTGGGACTTTTGTTTCTCAAATAAACTACACACATAACTACATCATCCCAAAACATCAACTTTACATTCTTAAAAACATCATGGAACGAACCATATTCAAAAGATTCATGTTCACTCTTTCTACCACACCATTCTATCGAGGATTGTATGGAACTATGGTTTGATGTATAATCCCATGTTGTCTAAGATAGGCTTCAAATTTATTTGATGTATATTTTCTTCCATTGTGAGTACAAAGGGAACCAATCTACAATTGTGTTTCATTTTCAATCCATACATGAAAGTTCTTAAATGTTTCAAAGGTTTGAGATTTGTCTTTTAGCAAATACACCCAACACATCCTGGTGTAATCATCGATAAAAGTAATGATATATTTGTTACCATTGGAGGAATAAACAGGCATAGGGACACAAAAATTAGAGTGAATCAACTCTAGTTTTCTACAGGCTTTTGTAATTGGAATCATGGAAAGGATTCTTACTATGTTTGCCAAGAATACAAGTAGCACACTATGTCAACTTATTTGGAATGGTGGGAAAACCATAAACACCATTCTTCTTCAACAATTGGATCCTATCATAGTTTATGTGCCAACCACAAATTAATATTGGAAGACAATGTATCTTCTTCATGCTGAGAGAGGCATGAAAAATTCGATCTCTTGCAAATATCCCTTTTAGCTTCAATAATTTCTCATATTCATACCCCATCATGATGAATTGGTTGTTAGAGAATCTTCTTATCTCAACATTACCATCGAACATGTGGATGGAATGACCTTTCCATCAAATATGCACAAGGGACAACAAGTTCCTCTACAACTATGGAAGATAGAGAAAATTATGTAGCAGAAAGTCATGGAATCTAGGCACTTTAATCTTGTTGGTGCTAGTTCCTTTCAGTTTGAGGCCAGAATTATATGCAAAAGAT
Source organism: Larix kaempferi (assembly GCA_027924585.1). Lineage (NCBI taxonomy): Eukaryota > Viridiplantae > Streptophyta > Pinopsida > Pinales > Pinaceae > Larix > Larix kaempferi. The sequence continues at coordinate 15,018,914 of BSBM01000096.1, read as the reverse complement.
ACTACACCATATACATTGTCATTCAATTCTTAGAATAAATATTTCCTAAACATCATGTGGCAAGTCGCACTTGTGTCAACCATCTATGTATCTCTCCAAGAGGAAAATGAAGTGCTGAGTAAAACTTCATTTATGCCAATTTTATAGTGTGAAACAACAAGTTGAGCATATTTAGTAGGTTTACCCACATCAACAACTTTGTTTTATGATTCTTTGATCTAGGAGGATCTTAAAAGGCCAAAATTTCAAACTCAAAAAATCTCAGCAAGAAGGGTACCATTGCAAAGAGCTCTTTGAGATGATTCCAACGGCTTTTGTTTCACCTCAATCAGACTCCATATGATAAATTTATCGCGTTCTGAAGTTTCAAGTAAATAGGCAAAAAGGAAAAAAGGTACTATACGGACTGATGACATGGAAGCACTTGAGTGTGCCACATGGTAGGATGTATAGGTGACATGGAAAAACAAGTTGACGTGGACCAATAGCATTCTGACATGTGGCATCTCAATTGATAATTGGGCATGACATGGACCAATGATACTGTGACATGTGGCATCTATGTGGCATGTGGATGATGTGGACCAATCCAAGGATACCACGTGGCAGCACCCAGTGGACATATTATGGGTATGTTATGAAAACAATTTGTGGATCCGCTAGGGTTTGACCCGCTGACCTACACCATGCAAATCCAATGCCCTACCAATAGCCCATACAATGGTTCTTAATACATATATGTGAAATAATCTGTTTAAGGTTGAATTGGAAATGAGTTGGGGGAAGGGTCGGCCAACTAGTGTCGTAATTCGACCGAACTCCATTTAATTGTTTGTTGGCATAAATATCGTGGGAGTTCACAAGTTGCAAACCACATATATTATATAGTTCAACAACCAATGCCACGTGTATTCCATTACAAGTCTACCCACCAAACAACACACACACACACACACACACACACACACATATGGTTCAAATCACAAACCACAAAATATGTATGTTGTTGCAAGGGTCGCCAAGGTTTTTTTAGTATGGTATATATAAAACAAAGAATTGGTTGCACCATATTTATATAATGGGTTTAACCCATGGTTGTAATCAACAAATTAGTCAAACCACCATGTTATTTTTGTAAAGTGAAGTTGCAACAAAGAAACCAACGAATGGGGTCAAGTACACTCATGTGAATCATGCCCCATGGGAATAATCAAGCTATTTAAACCCTGTACTATCCAACAATTGGGGGAGCCACTTTTGGAGTTCCATGTGCTTGGAAGAGATCTTGTATGGATCTTAGTTTGGAGATCCATTGGGGATCCATTTTGGGAGATCCAAAAGCTATTGTAGGAGGATCCAAGTGATTTTTGGGCACAAACTTTCTATGTAGTCTGCATAATTTTGTAGAGAGAGAGAAGGAGACTATTGTGGTTTTTCTTGGGGTGAAGGTGGCCTTGCATATAGTCATTTTTCACTGAAAATTCGAGATGGAGTCACTGGTGTATTCAGAATTTGGATCCAAGAAGCATATTTTCTCCAGCTCCAACATTAAGATATTGCCATGCATTTTTCCATGTAATTTGTTGAGATAATTGAAGAGGCCTCTCCATTTAGAAGTGGATATAGAGTCATAATCCAGCCTTTGGATGAACTTCATTATCACGTCTTGTATCTTATTTTATGGTGCTTCATATTCATGTGTATTCTTCTTAATGTATGGTGCACATATGTTTTAAGTTCATGCTCTTTTTATGCAATTCATGATAGTCATCGAATAAAAGATCCAGATAATTCTTTCTACTTCTTCTCTGTGATATTATCCCATGGAATTTTTCATGTATTTTCCTCGTTTCCATCTCTTTCGCAATAGACACAGTGAAGAATAATTTTTTTGATGCTCCCCTTTCCTCTAAACTTATTTTTCTTATGTCGTCTCTAGAATGAATCTTTTAAAAGATGGTATTCTATGCCACAATATACAATAATTTATGCAATAGTGGACTCAATCTCTACAAGCTATCTAATAGAGAGAAAGTATAAAATAAATTGATAGTCTTGCAAGTCTATAGTATCTACTAGAATCTTACAATGCAAAATCATATAGTCCCCATTATTGACAAGATATATTCTTAAAAATAAATTTAACTAACCCTACAAAATTAAAAGTATGCTTACAGTCCTCGCATTGGAATTCTTAAAACCATTATTGCATATTCATACCCTAAGACTCCAGCATACCAAACTAGAATCTATTATCAATGAAAATACAATGTCTTCAATCTATGGAATAGCTAAGAACTCCACATTTTTAGCATCATTCTTTTCACCTTTCCACATGTAACATGAGTCCACAAGTATGGTTATTACGCACACATGTATGACTCATGGAGATCATGCAACAATAATGAATCATCTAGCATACTTCAACTTGATTTTCCTAATCCATATTGACATATTCTTTCATATAGAGGTCACCTGAAGGAATTTTGTACCAGGCCATAGCCATAGATACTATAGGTTGTTTGGAGAGCCTCATGCAAAAATCCACATGGAGGGATAAAAAGATGCATGTCGCATGTCTTCTAGGCTCATGCAACAATTGAAGTGCTAGCCACATGGAAGAGGGAGGTTGCACATATTCTTTGCTAACACATAAATTCTCAGTTTCTTAAAGTCCCTATTAAGAATAGATACGCATAGGTAGTATGAGTAGAGACGAGAGGGGGTCTTACATAGTGTAGCATAGTAAAGATAATGCACATGGATAGTATTGGTTTCAATTGTTCATTCAGATCGAGGAGTAACTAGTTGATATATATCAGTAGAAGGACACAAGATGCACAATTGGAGGATTAAATTACTGTACACTAAGTTGTGCAAACACTAGCTCGCATAGAATGGAGGCATTCAGATCTCTTCCTTATAGCATGGTCAAAGCCACTAACTGGAGTATGGTCACAAAAAAAAAACATATAGCACACAGAGACTCAGTTATGCACAAGTCTGAGAAGGAAGATAATTTTTCGTGGAGCAGACTAAGCTCTAAGCAAGAAGGACTAGTAGAAAGATAGGGATGGCAGTGCAAGATTTATGATAGAACCATTCCAAGATCTGATACCACTGTAAGAAGATAACTCCCGAATCGATTATTTATTTGAATGAGAAAGAGTTATATATACAAGAAGAAGGTGACCTTTGGCATTTCATAGCCCAAAGGTGAGTACCTCTTCAACTCCATAATTGAAGGCATAAAATTATTTATTTATTTACATTTTTACAATAGGATAATAACCCTAAAGGATTAGTATCCAACATGAGCAATACAATTATTTTTAGTATGTAGGCCTTTATCTATACTTGTGCACCATACAATTTGTTTTGAAAATGGGAAAGCCAATAAAAAGTTACACCAAAAATAAAATACCTATGTATTTTAGAAATATGATATATGTACAAATAAAAATCAATAAAAAATGAAAGGCAATATTTTTTTTCTTAAAAAAACATATATAAATTTTGTAGACAAAGCTCTATAAGTGTGTGCAGTTTCATAAGCAATGAAACCTTCATATTTAAAAGCATGGTTGAAAATGGCCTTAAGAATAGGTACCTGGGAAAATGGATTATTATTATTGTTATTATTTATTTTTATTTTTATGTATCCCAAACCAACAAGTTTGTCATCCTGAAGCTAAAACTAAAGCATACAAGTCATCTAACATGTAGATTAATAGAGGAAATATCACCATTTTTTTTTAATTCAAAGGAACACATGTGTGTTATTAACGTGGACACTCGCATGTTCCTTTCTTTCATTTTACATATTACATGTTACCATCCAAACACATGTTACCATCCAAACACATGCTTAGTGGTCTTAAAACATGTTTTCTTGGTTCTTGAGCCTATATGGAGCCTTAACAATGTTGTATCTCTCACCAACCTATGTCACGAACCTTATGATGTTGTTTCCCTACCACGAGTATGGTTAAAGCCTTGACACCCATCCATGGTGTGTGAAACATCTTAGTGGAACCCATGTTTAGTGCCTAGGGAAAATACACCTTATCGAGTGCTCTTGTTATTATGTCTAAGTTTTTTTATGGAACTTGAGCTCCATAATGTTCAATTAGGGATGAAATCCGTTGGTTACCCCACTGACCATGTGGAACAGTCAAAACTTATTTCCAGTTGAAAAAACCTACCCATGAAACATGCATCTCACTAAAAGTCGTACATAGAACCCCTAAAAGTAACTTATGTTATTGTACAAGGAATCATTCAAGGATCTTGAGTCTAAAAAGATTCAGCAATATCCATGAGGTGCTTTTTTTCCTTCCTTGTCCATGTTTAAGGCCCTGGGACCAATCCTTGATGTGCAAAATATATCAATGGCATCTATATCCAACATTGATTCCAAATAATCCCTAGAAAAGGTTTGTACTATAGTTTGCAAGTTTTTTTCATGGTGATTGACCCCAAGAAGTGGCATTTATGGCATAAGTCCCATTATTGTCCTTTTATGAAATTAGACAAACCTCTAGACACATTCCTAGTGAACAACTAATATATTGATGGAATATAGAGCACTGTTGAAAGCATTTTCTAACCAACATAGGTTACCCTTTGATTGGGAATATTAATGAAATACTGAGGTTTGATCACTATGTATGGGTCTTGAGGCCTCAAACCACCAAACCTAACTTCTTGTGAGTATCACTTTCCTCCAAGTATATATATGGGGACCATTAGGATGTTTTCACTACTAGGCATGAGTCTTAGTGCCTTAACCAAATTTAGGGGAGGAAACTCAAACCTTGCCCCTAATTGTATCTTCTAATGCTCAAGGTCCATGAATGAGACCTAAAACCACCACATAACACCTATTTTGGAATATTTGGATTTTGGAAGGGGATATGGGATACATTACAAGGTTTTTAGCACTATGTATATGTCATGGGGTGTAAAACATGGTTACATGAGGAATGTTAGACCTTAGGACCTAAATAAAGCATCTAAGCATCCAAGGCCAAAAAACATCACATTGAATTACCACACATGATCTCCTAAGGGAATTTCTTGGCCTCTAAGTGGGGATACCAAACAGAAATGAGTCATTATGCTATAAAGGAATCTTCTAGGGCTCAAGGTTCATGAATGATGCCCTGACTAACAAAAAATGACCCATCAAATCAATCATAGGCCTTAAAACATAAATATATCTTCTAGGCCTTGAGACATTGGTATTCCTCCTTAACTCGTGTCTACAAATTTGAGGCCCATCCCTAAATATGAAAACCTACTAATGGTGTCCATATCGAAACTCAGATATTTAAGATACACTATACCAATATAATGTGGTTGATTAATCCTTATTCATTTTCCTTATCCCTAGAAACTTCCTTTAGAGCCTAAGATCAAGGTTTCATCCTTTGACCATGTCTATTTCCATAAAACCCATACCTAGTTCTAAAATAATCTTAGTTGCACCCATATCCCTTATTGGAGGCTAAATATTCCCTAGAGAGGTTCAATGTTGTGGTTTGAGGCCTCTTTCATGACTTTGAAACTATTAAATACACCTTGAAGGCTTAAGGCTTAAGTTTGCTTTCCCAACCATGTCCAATCCATCTGACCCATACTTGGTTCTCAAAACATCATAACTGTGTCTATATCCATAATAGAAATCCTAAGAAACCCTATAACAATATTATGTGGTTGTCAAAAACATGATCCATGCCCATCAATCAATAAAATATTCCTTTATGGCCCAAGGCCAATGTTTCCTCCTTAAAAAATGATCAAGGACTCCTATCAATTTCCAAAATCATGAGATCTATACTTGGTTCTCAAAGCATAATAATGTCTCTAATATTTACACTAAAATCCATACTTATTTCTCAAACCTCTTAATGTCTCTCATATTGTCACTAAGAGGCTATATATCCCCTAGAGAGGTCATGTGTGGTAATTCTAGGAAATATTCATGGCCCTTGAACCTTAGATGTTTTATCTTTTTATTAAGGCATGGGGTCCTCCCCATAACCATGTATAAGGACCTAATAATCATAAATGGTTCTAAAAAACCCCATGTAGTATGTATCCATATTTGGAAGCCAAATAATCCCTAGACATGTCTTGTTTGGTGGTTTGTAACCTCTTTCCTAGCCCTTGATCCCTAAGTGTGTACATTTAGGGCACAAATCCTATGTTTCCTACATTTTCCAGGGATAGATTCATGACCTATATATGGGGATCAAAATATCCTAATGGTAATCCTATCCCCATGTAGAGGAAAAAGATGCCTTGTAGAGTCCAAGTGTTGCGGTCCAAGTCCTTGTTCATGGTCCTCAATCCCCATATGCTTTCGTTACGAGCTATGGCACAAGTTTCATCCTTTGACCACTTCCATGTCCAAAGAAAAACATTTCATGCTCAAAACCTCCAAATAGTGTCCATATCCTCACTAATAAGCTAAATATTCCCTATATAGGTGTTTTGTAGTGATCTAAGGACTCACTCATAGCCCTTGAGTCATCAAAGTTACAATTAGGGTCCAAGTCCTAGGTTTCTTCTCCCAACCATATCTAGGCCCTCAAAACCCATACTTGAGGATCTCATAACCTCCTAATAATATTTGAATAGATTCCAAATATCCCTATTTCCAAGACGTGTTTTGGTTTGAGACATCATACACATGCATACTGCTTAAAACCCCCTAATGACATTGGCATCCTCAATCATAGGGAAATGATACCCTAAGGATTCCATGTGTGGTTGTTTGAGGTAAAATTCTTGGCCCTATATGTCTAGAATATCCCTTTATGGGATAATATTCAAGTATCCTCCCCTAACCACAGAAAGGAGACAAGGCCTCGAGAACCATACATAGTGCTAAGGGCACCCTTGAAAATTCATATTTGGTGCTTTGAGGAATTGTTAATGGATTTGGATGCCTCAATAATTTATTTAGTTCTTAAGGCATGTTCTTCTTATATATATCATAGTTATTATTCTCTAGATCATTTCCAAGGCCTTGAGATATGGACATACTGCTCAAAACCACCTATCAAGACTAACATCCATAATAATGGGGCAATGATACCCGTAGGATGCCATGTGTGTTTGTTTGAGGGAACCTTCTTGGCCCTGGATGACAAGAATATTACTTTAGGGACTAAGGTTCAATTCTCCTCCCTGAACCATGTCTAAAGCATCAATGTTGGAATACCGATAAATAGTGTCATGGATACCTGTTGGAGGAGCCTAGGTAGGCATGTCGACTAGGTCCTCCGCTCGACCTCTTGTAAAACATGTCGACAGTTGTGTCGACTAGTGCATGTCGGTTTGGTCGGTTGAACCGACGAGTAGTTATGTAACTGTATGTAAAACATATATATAGGCTGGTGAGCCGACTCATTGATTATATTGGATCAGTTCTTATGTATTGTTCTGCATATATTGTTGAGTAATAAAAGGCTTGTGATTCCTATCCATCTCTTGTCTATTATATGTGTATCCTTGTGTTGCTTGCTTGTATATAATATGTATCACTGGTAACAATGTAACCCCATCAACTACAACATTGGTTATGTTTCCGGTGATGCATACATAAGTTGATAGCGAGCATGATAAATGATACCAAAGCAAGAGATTAAGGATTGGTGGGAGAGAAAGATTGCTAATTACTTCCAAAATTATGATAGAAGGAACAAGCTAACGGATGCTCAAGCAAGATAAAAATTCTATTTTGAGACACATGAGAAGCTCGTGGAATCCGTGTCGCTCATGTTGAAGAATATCCTTCATGAAAAGACAGCCAGATGAAAAGGAGCACAAATTGATCATGAAGCTGATTAACGGAGGCCATACGAATCTATCTGAATGGTGCAAGAAGATTGTCGACGAGTTTTGTGAATAATGCACGATTGAAGAGCGAGTTTCTATTGACAACGTGAGGAAACGATTTTACACCAACCTTACCAACTAGTTTTTGTTTTCTCTACCGACACTTGTGTTCAAGTTCCTGATCTAAAAAGGCGCTGGGCATATTTTCGATACTCGACCCTGTTGTTTCCACCACTTCCAAACTCAAATCGGGAAGAAAAAGAAAGAGAGTGGGAGAAATTCATACAAGAGCGCGAGTGGGAGTATTTCTTTAGCAATGAAGTTCTCTAATTCCCCAGTTTCCTAGCGAACTTTGGGCCGACATTGAAGGGATATCCAAACATGTTATGATGGAGTAGATGCACAAGAAAGATCGACAGATGAAAAGGCGACATGAATAGCAGTGAAAGATCCAACAAATTCGACAAAGATCGAGCAATGAGTCAAAAAAGCACTCCAAACATCCAGAAGATTGAGTGGGAGAAGAGGAGAAAAAGGAGAGAAGAGCTAAAGGATTAGGCTAGTGCGCTCCGGAAGAAACAAGGACCGGGTTTCATGATAGATGCAGAAGAAAATCTGCGGGAGTCGAGTCTAGCCCGAGAAGAAAGTGGTGTCAATGAAGATCTGTCATCGATGGATGAATACTTGTGGATAGAGCATGGTAGTGCTCTCCAAGTAAATATTCCCGAGGTAATAACGCCACCCTATCCACTGCATCTAACTCAGAGTGCCTGAGTGCAGGATATTGTTGAAGAAGATCTAGGACTTCACACTGACCAGTCAAGCATTTGGAGTCAAAGAGGTAATGAAGGTGATGAAGTCGATAGACTGTTGATTCACCAACCAGAAGAAGGAAATTGGGTCACTTTTCAGCCCGAGTTTTCCAATAGAATTTTCCATCTACTCTACTCAGATCATGCATAAGCACCCCCCCTGCCACTACCAACATTGAGTGAATCGTTGATTTCATCGTAACAAACGAGAAGAGGCGAAATACGATTGAGAGGAATTTCACCTGGAATTCGACAGAAGCAGTGGAAGAAAGCAGACTTCCAAAACCCGATGAAATGACCGAAGTTCTAGATAATGGCAGTGAAGGTGAAGAATCCGCTCTCAATACACATTTGGAAATAGTACCTATCGAGGTTAGCCAAGTAAGTGATTATTTCTTTGGTAATAATCCACCGACTCCATCAATCAAACTTGAGGTCGAAGTAATAGTATACATGTCGCATACCACAACAAACCTTTCGTTCTACGAGGGCAATGAAGATCCTCAGAGACATTGGTTTGTATGTGAGTCAATATGGGCAGCCAACGCACTTACCAATGAAGATCGTCAGATGGCACAGTTTGATGGCTCTTTGAAAAAAATAGCACTCACTTGGTACATAGGCTATATTGACAAAACACCAAACGCGACAAAGGCACAAATCAAGCAGCTCTTCTTATCTTTCTTCAATACACCGGATGCAAAATACTTGGTTGTCGAAGAGTTAAATACCATAGTCCAAAGACCGACAAAGACCGTAAAAGAGTATGACAAGAGGTTTAAAGACCTCCTGAGACAGATTGATTATGATATCAAGGAAAAACTCTTGATAAAATGGTACGTTGCTGGACTCTTAAGAAAAATCAAAGTGCACGTCCAATGGCAGAACATCAACTACTATGAAGACGCCCTGACAAAGGCCCTAAAATTGAGATGGATGACGAATATCCTCTGGTATCTGTCAACAGACATATTGAAGAATGATTGGACAGTATGCAGCAATCCATCCGGGACATAAATATTAGAAGTGGAATTTTTTTGTACCAAATGTAATACTACAAGTCACACAAAAGACTCTTGTCATCAGGAGGGCCGATGGCAAGATGTCTGACTTGTACAAACAAGATGATTCTGTGATATTTGTAAAGATTACGACTTACATACTACAAATGACTGCTCGTACAATATGAGGAACAACCAAGCTAAGTGGTGTCAGATATGTGAATTTAGTACTCATTCTATAGCAGAATGCATCTGAATCTAAAGAACAAGCAAAATTACCATGCAATGTATCAAACCAACTCTGTCAAACAACAAAACAATAGATATGACCAAAACAACAGAAATGAAAGGAATGATCGATACAACCGAAATGATAGAAACGATATATATCCAAGATACGACGAAAGAATATACGATCAATGGAATGATTACTACAACCGATGCGGAGGATACCAAGGCCGTGGTCACGAAAATGGAAGTCTATATTTCTGACCTCGTCGACCTAGGAAATGTTATATTTGTCTTAGTGAAGGACATCGCCATGTAGATTGTCCTTATAAAGATTGAAGAGATCTTAAATTTTGTACAAAATGTGTAGTAGGGGATCACTTCTTGGAGGATTGCCCTACTATGATTGAGAAAATTACAAATAAAAAAAATGTTAATGTCTTGTCGTGTGTTCCCAAATGTGATGTGATTAGAACAAAGAATCTGCAAATTGTAACAAGACAAGGTACTCAAAATGGCCAAGATAATCCACAAATAAGTAAAGTAATAAATAAAGAGAATTATTCGAACCCTAACAAGAGAAAATATTTGTATAAAAATGCATCCGATATATTTCATGAAATAGCAGCACAGGAATATAATGAGGAAGTTCGAAAGGAAGATATTAATGAATTGGTCAATCTTATAACTAAAGAAGAAGTTATTGGGAAATTAATTGACTTGTTGCACAATATTAAAAGTAAATCTGTCGGGCATAGACAAGCCAAAAACATATGTTGGCTGAACCAAAAAGATAAGAACGATGTCGACCCTCTCTTCAACCTCGAAATACACGGATACCATGTCTGACAAGTTGTACTTGATTTTGGTTCGAAAGTTAACATCATGACTCATGATACTTGGGAACAATTAGGTCGACCTCAGCTTCAAGAATCGGGCATTTATTTGAAACTTGTTGATCAAGGATTGATTGACCCAATTGGTGTATGGATAAATGTCGAAAATTCCATAAAAGCCATAATGACAAGAGTTCACTTCGAGATTATAAATCCAAAAGATGGATCCAGTTCATTCCCAGCCCTGGTTGGTCGACCATGGGGCCTAAAAATTAAAGCATCGATATCTCTTGATAAAGGTCATATTAAACTCAAAGGAAACTGCCAAAAGGTGATAGTTCCTATCTTCCCATCTCAAGGAGAACCGTGGTCAAAACCTATGGAGGATGAAAATGATATACGACAACTATATCAAATAAACAATAATGAATATTATATCAAACCAAATGCACAAGGAGAAATCTATCTTTGAGACCCTACGATAGCTGGATATAATTCCGACGTTGAACTGTATGACTGGAAAATGGAAAATTATGAACTTCAAGCAAAAGAATGCTAGACAATTGAAGCCATCTCTAAAAAAAAACTAAGAAATGCTTCTCTATATCGACCATTCCAAATATATTTCAGAGAAAAATTCGCGAATATCCAACTTTAGCACCAGCGAAAAGTGAGTTGACACATACTCCTGCGCTGCAATACAAAGAATGAGAATCTCCTTCAGTACACGTCGAGGAAGTTTCAAAGAATGTCGTAGAACAAGGGATATTGAAGAGTCTGGTCGAGACATTTAGAGGACAAGTTGCAATATGGTGGGACACACATCATTCAAAACTCCAAACATGGACCACTGCCTAAACATATTTTATTGAAAGGTCTGGAGATAAGAAACTGACGACTCAGGCTGAAATCCCGATTTTGACACAAGGATAGGACCCTGAAGCTCACATCGACAAGTACGAAAGGGAGTGGAGAAGACCGAGACATAAATATGAAAGAGCATGGCTGCATCTATTTCCAAACACACTCGACGACATGCCACATAAATGGTACAACATGGAAGAGGAAAGAGGAGAGACCTTCGTTTGGAAAGAAATCAAAGACTTCCAATTTTCTCCAAAGGATGAGCAGCTATCTGAGGCGAGTAACCAAATCAAACAATTTCTGCAACTAATGAAAAATGAAGTACCAGCAGAGAAGCAGCCACTTGTTCAACATACCATTGTCTAACGTAATATTTAGTCCAAATAATTCCATCATTTGACATGATTGCGACTAGAAACAAAGAAAACAGTCGGAAAGAGTTTCCAATGGAAAGAAGATCATCCTGCTATGTTGAAGCCCGTCAGAACAGCTTTCAAAGTGGAGACTGTAGAGAAAGAGGACCCTGAAATATTATTAGAAAAATACTTTACACCTGCGTTCACATAGATCAAAGAAGGAAAATGCCCAATCAATGACAACTGAGAACCAGAGCGAATGGATGCAAAAGTCAAAATGAAAGAAGTTGATATATCTAACGACGATAAACTAAAAATGGCGAAAATTGGTGATTATTTGAATGAAGATAAAACCACAGAGATCACTAGCCTCCTTAAAGAATTTCAGGATGTATTTCCATGAGATTATAAATACCTCAAAGGACTCGTACAGGAGATGGGAGAAATGAATATTAATATCAAGCCAGATGCCAAGACAGTAAAGAAAAGACCCTATAAACTTGCTTACACATATAAAGATATTGTCAAAAAGGAGATCGATAGTATGCTTGCAACAGGAATCATCTATCTTATTGACCAGTCAGAATGGGAGAGTTTGATGGTCGTACAACCGAAAAAGCATGATCTGACATGACTGTGAATATGTTTTGACTTTTTCAAACTTAACAAAGTAACACTCACTAACCCTTTTTCTACTCCTTTCACTGATGAAATCATTAATGAATTTGTAGGGCATGAGTGCTATTCATTCATAGATGGATTTTTCGGGTACAATCAAATACCCATTTCCAAAGAAGATAAGAAGAAGACCATGTTCATGTGTGAGTTCAGATCATTTTCGTATAAATTCATGCCATTTGGAATGAAGAATGCACCAGTGGTATTTTCTAGAATTGTCGTCAAATCTTTTAAAGAATACATCTATAAAAATATGGTTTTCTACTTTGATGATTGGACAATCTACTCCATGTTGAAGGATCACTGCAAATGGCTTTGACTGTTTCTAGAAATATGTCGACAAATCCAACTCTCGTTGGACATCAAGAAATGCATGTTTGCAACTCCTATCGGAATATTACTGGGCCATGTCATGTTCAAGGAAGGCATAAAAGTCGATTATGCCAAAATCAAGATCATTCTCGACCTAAAGCCACCGGTCAATTCTAAGCAAGTGCGAATTCTATTGGGCCACACGAGATAATATCAAAAGTTCATCCAACATTATTCTGACATGACATTTCCCTTGGAGGAATTACTCAAAGAAAATCAAGAGTATAAGTGGACCGACGAATGTAATACATCGTTCAACATCCTGACGAGAAACATTGTCGAAGATCCTATAGTCTGATTCCCGAAATGGTTGGTCAAGTTCCATGTTCATATCGACGCGTCAGGCATAGAAGTCAGCAAAATTTTAACGCAATCTGGTGATGATGAAATGGACTACCCTAATGCCTTCAACAACAAAAATTTGAACAAAGCAGAAAGAAATTATTCCACGAGAGAAAGAGAGGCACTGGGTATGGTATTTGAGTTGCAGAAATATCGACACTATCTCTTGGATAACCCTTTTGTATTTTATACAGACCATCAAGCATTAAATTACTTATTCAATAATCCATTGCACCATGGAATATTATGTCGTTGGTTACTGTTATTCCAGGAATTTGAATTTGAAGTCATAGTTCGACTAGGGAAGGAAAATGTTAGACCCAACCACTTGTCGCAAAGCAACACGGGAGAAGAGCCGATAGGTATTGAAGATGAACTACCAGATGCACACTTGTTTATAATTAAATTTTTCTCCTCGGAGTTAGCGGATATTGCACAATTCCTCAAGGATGGACATGCACCAGAAGGAATGCTGGAAAAGAAAAAGAAAATTCTCGCAATGAAAGTTGCACCTTACACTCTAATCAATGGATTCCTTTACAAACTTGGCCTTGGGACATATTACGATGATGTGCGCTCGACCATGAACGAAAAAGTATACTTACAGAGGCACATTATGGACCAGTAGGAGGACATTATCATGCCGACATCACAATGATAAATATTCTGCAATCTGGACTTTGGTGGCCGATAGTGCACAAAGACTGTCGAGATTTTGTAAGTAAATGTGATAAATGTCAATGGATGGGCCGACTGATTCCAAGAATAGAAATTCCCCTTGTTCCAGTAAATTCAAGTCGAACATTCGAAATGTGGGAAGTCAACTTTATTGGACCATTTCCAATACTTGGCAGACGAACAGGTGCGAGATACATCATCACCGCAGTAGAATATGTCACCAAATGGGCTGAGGTAGAACCTGTCGAAACATGTTCAAGCGAGATAGCTGCAAAATTCATATATGAGAATATTATCACTCGGTTCAGATTCCCAATTACATTTCAGCGACTAGGGCACTCACTTGTCTGCAAAAAAATTGCTACTCTTACAAAATAATTTTCAATCGAACATAGGATAAGTACTTCATATCACCCTCAATCGAATGGCGACATAGAATCCTTTAATAAAACACTTACCAAAGGTTTAACAAAAATGTGCAACATCGACATAGATTACTGGGATGAAAAGATACATGTCGTGTTATGGGAATACAAAACAACATATAAAAGAATGACAAGCCATATCCCTTTCACACTAGTATATGGTCAAGAAGCAGTCGTCCCCTTGCACTTTCGACGAAAAGCTCCAAGAATTGTTGAAGTCTTACACATTGATGTCGAAGATACAAGAAAAGAATGCCTAGCTCAATTTTCAAAGCTCGACGAGACCCCACAGATAGCAATCCATCACCAAGAAATCTAAAAGAAGCAACAGAAATCCTGGCATGATAGAAATATCAAGCACAAAAATATATCAGTTGGTGACTTGGCATTGCTATATAACAACTGCGTAAAGGTAAACCGAAAAAGTTGCACATAGAATGGATGGGTCCGTATATATTCAAAGACATAAATACTAATGGCTCAGTCCAACTAAAAACCATACAAGGAAGTGTATTCAAGAAACTTGTTAATGGCACCCTATTGAAGCGATACAAGGCATGGAAAAAAAACAGTTATAACTACCTTGGGAGAGAAGCATTATAAGCAATCTTTCAAAAGCAAGTCTTACAAATTGCATAATGACAAGAGACTAGAGAAATAATTCTAGAAAATACATTGAACAGAGTTGTAGATAAACAATCCCGATGCACGACCACTGATATGACAGACATCGACAAGAAATACCAGGCCACTGAGTACAGGACGAAAGACATCCCCTCCCATGACGACCTTATATTTCTGGCCGACAAGAAAATTCGAAGGACACACACCAATACCACACCGATGAAGAGAAGACAAAAAGAAGAATTCATGGAGACCAACATGTAGAGAAGAAAATTCGAAGTGCGCCAGACGAGGAGTCGACAACCTATCAATCAAAATTAATTCCCTCGCCACACCAGCAAT
Organism: Larix kaempferi; assembly: GCA_027924585.1. Taxonomy (NCBI): domain Eukaryota; kingdom Viridiplantae; phylum Streptophyta; class Pinopsida; order Pinales; family Pinaceae; genus Larix; species Larix kaempferi. The sequence continues at coordinate 15,003,508 of BSBM01000096.1, read as the reverse complement.
CAATGTGACCATCTACTTCACATTCCCCCATAATCTACAGTAGTCGAAGTCCTGAGTAACTAGTATACTCACTATGGCCATGTATTTAAATAAATGCAAAGGATGCGCGAGTTACTCAACACACTACATCAGCAACGACAAACCACCGACGAAACACTCACTCAAACCATTAACGCACAGATCATTATGGAAAACATAAAACTTGAAAAATTGGAGAAACAAGAAGAACAGTGGATGAGCCAAGCACGCATTAGCCTCTTCAAACTTGAAAATATCCAACCATATCTTGAAAGACTTCTTTCCACCGCCGACGAAAAAATGAACCTTTTTGGACATGACTTGATCAACTTGCGAAACAAGTCTACACAAGACAAAATAGAAAACTTGTCGAGCTTAACCACGTTGACCATAGACATCCAGAACATGCTGCGCATGTGGGAATATTTTCAGCAGCAGCTATTTGTCTCTATTGAGGCCATCGTCGAAGTCTGCATCCAACAACAAACAACTTCTAGCTCTAGTCATCCATAGCAGTAACAGTCGGATTGATTTTGCTCAGTTATGTTGCATCTCCCCATTTCTTTGGGACGAAGAAATATTTTGTGGTTGGGGAGATGTTGGAGGAGCCTAAGTCAGCCTATCGACTAGGTCCTCTGCCCGACCTCTTATAAAACATTTCGACAGTTGCATCGACCAGTGCATGTCGGGTCGGTCGGTTGAACCAACGAGCAGTTATGTAACTGTATGTAAAACATATATATAGGTCGATGAGCCGACTCATAGATTGTATTGGATGTTTTCTTATGTATTGTTCTGCATATCTTGCTGAGTAATAAAAGGATTGTGCTTCCTCTCCGTCTCTTGTCTATTGTGTATGTATCCTTGTGTTGCTTGCTTGTATATAATATGTATCACTGGTAACAATGTAACCCCCTCGACTACAACAATACCCTCAAGAAGTCATGAATGGTGCATCAAAAAAAATTCATGGCTTTGGATGCCTCAACAATATCTTTATGGCCTAAGGCATGGTCATCTTCCCCAAACATTTACAAGTCCCATGACACATACATACTTCTCAAGACCACCTAATGGCATGACATCCTCAATCATAGGCCAATAATTCCCATAGGAATCCATGTGTAGTTGTTTGAGGAAACCTTATTGGCCTTGGATGGCTAGAATATTCCTTAGGGAATAAGGTTCAAGTCTCCTTCGCTAACCAATCTTAGGCCCCAAGTCCCCAAGAACAATACATAATGCCATGGATACCTATGATAAGTCATGTGTGGTGCTATAAGTCATTATTCATGTCTTTTGATGCCTCAATTATCTCTTTAGGGCCTAAGGCATGGTATTCTTCCCCTTAAAATTTATAAGGCAATGAGACACACACATATTACTCAAAACCACCTAATGGAAGTGACAACCTCAATCATAGGACAATGATACTCTCAGGAGGCAATGTGTGGTTGGTGGAGGAAACCTTCATGGTATTATATGTCTAGAAGGTTCCTTTAGGGCCTAAGGTTTAGGTTTCATCCCCTGACCATGTCCAAGGACCCAATAGCACAATAACCATACAAAGTTCCAAGGACACCCCCAGAAGTCATGTGTGGTGCTTTGAGTCATTGTTCATGGCTATGGATGCCTCAATGTTTTCTTTAAGTCCAAAGGCATGTTTTTTATCCCTAGATAATTTATAATGCCTTGATATTCATGCCTACTGCTCTAAACCACCTAATGGTAGCAACATCCTCAAAAATTGGTCAACAATACCCTTAGGAGTCCATGTGTGGTTGGTCGAGTCAACCTTCAAGATTAAAGTTTAGGTTTCTTCCGCTAACCATGTCCAAGGCCCCAAGGCCTTAAGAACCATACATAGTGCCATGCATACACCCAAGAAGTCATGTGTGCATATTTGCAGCATTGTTCATTTCTTTTGATGACTAAGCAATTTATTTAGAGCCTAATTCATGCTCTTCTTCACTAGAATATTTCCAAGGCCCCAATCCACATACATACTTTTCAAATCCACCTAATGGAAATGCTATCCTCAATCATATACCAATGATACTACAAGGAGGCCATGTGTGTTTATTAAAAGCAACCTTATTGACGTTGGATGGTTAGAAGATTCCTTTAGGTCCTAAGGTTCAAGTCTCTTCTCCTAACCATGTCTAAGATCCCAAGGCCCTATGAACCCATACATATCACCATGGATTCCCCCTATATGTCATGAATGGTCATTTCACGAATTATTCATGGTTATGGTTGCATCAACAATTTCTTTAGGGCCTAATACATTGCCTTCTTCCCTGAACATTTACATTTTCCTTAGACACATGCATAATTCTCAAAACCACATAATGGCACTACCATACATAATCATAGACAAATGATACACTTAAAGGCCATGTGTGGATGTTCAAGGAAACATTCTTGGCCTTAGATGTCTAGAAGATTCATTTAGGGTCTAAGGTTAGAGTCTCCTCCCCTAACCATATCCAAGGACCCAAAGCTGTAAGACCTATACATAGTGCCATGGATACCCACAAGAAGTCATGTGTTGTACTTTGAGGCATTATTCATGTTTTTGGATTCCCTAATGATTTATTTGGGGCATTAAGAATGGTGTTCCTCCCTGTTGGCAGGCAGTTTGGATGAGTCAGCTATGCAGCATCGCGGATGCTGCGAAGGGTCAAAGATGCCACGCAAGAAGGAAAAAAATGCACAAGTCAATAATTTTATGTATTTTTGGGTCATTAGGAACGCATTATGCAGGTTTTGGGTCATTAGGACTGCATTATGTGGGTTTTGGATTATCCTTTTTGTAGAGTTTGTTAAGAAGTAGTTAGGCGGTTGCCTAAGTGGACTGCAAATGTAAAGGTGGAAGCCTATAAATAGACATATCATTGTAAGTGTTGATAGATGGAGATCCAGGAATTGATCAATCGAAGATACAGTTTAGCTCGCATGATTTTGCTTGTTGTTGTCTGTTAATCTAGGTATGCGACGGAAGAACTATATTGTTGTATCTATGGGTTGTTGCGAAGGTTAATATGATATGATTTTGAGAAGAATTACTATGTCTCTTTATGGTTTCTTGCTATGAATGTGATGTTCAAATTGAATACATGAATGATGCAATGTTTCCTTGTTCCAAATGATGTTTACTGCTATATCTGTTGCACATTAATGGTTTATTTCACAATAAGATCTGTTGAATGATGATGTGATTTTGTATAAATGCATAAGTCGAAATGTTAGACCTATTTGTGAATGTTGCAATAAGTTGACAAGCGGATGCACAAACGTCCTTCTTCATTCAGCGGAAATGTGGTTTCGTCAGCTCTCCCTTGAACATCTCGAGTGAGACTTCATCTACTCCACAGGTGTTGCTGGATAGGGTAAAACCTGTCTAGGTCAGTGCTTAGGGAGATTGCGGTGGGTTGGATGTCGACAGAGTGAGGAACCACTGTCGACTGGGTTTGTGTCAACAAATGGTTCTATTTCCAGGACCATAGCGTGAAGTGAAGGAAGGACATGTTGTGGCATCCGAGTACAAGACCGGAAATTCAAGATTAGTTCGATCAAAAGTTGTGATATTTCATTGAGAAAGAGAATCAAAAACCTAGGGTGATGACAGATTAGTGGCTGGAAAAGTACATACATGACATTCCACATGAATATTTTTTCTATGAATTCTCAATTATCTTGTATGAATGGTTACTGAAATTGACCTTTCAGAAGCGAAAATTCCAAGGTGGTGAGTTGACAGCTTGGACCCCAGAACTGATCTAGGAGCTGCAAGAGGTAGACAACAAAGCATTGCGGGCTATTGAAGTCTCGTTCGACAGTATATTGGAAGGTTATATCATCGTGTTTGTGGTTGAAACGAAAAAATCCTATAGCAAAGCCGAAACGGAATTTTTCAACGGGATGCGAGGTGGGTTCCTGTTGTCACTACAGTTGTCCATTAAGATGCTCATCTGTGAAAAGGGCATACTGAAGATGCACCTCGACCAGTATAACCCTAGTGGGAGGAGGCTGTGGATACTATGACAGCAGGGGGGAGGCGAATGGAATGATACAGAGTAGATGGGTGCAAGTTATGACGAGACTGTGAAGGAATCTGAGGAAGAGAGTGGTCTTACGAGGGGAGGAGCAAGGTTTCGATAAGAGAAGAGGCAGAGGATAGGAGAAGGTCCTGCTGCGATCGAAATGCAAAACCACGAAGGAAGACCACATGGGACAAAGCTACCTCATAGTGCCGACAAGGACAACCAGGCTACGCCAAGGATAGAAGCAGGACCAACCCCCCATAGTATCATACCCACACCTCCACTCACTATATCACAACTAGTAAGAAATATGAATTTGACACCAGCGTTTTCATCGTGTCAACAACATTTACTTACTAGAAGATCATCGACTGTAGGAAAGAAGCCGAGGATGGAAGGTGAAGATGTGAAGCTACTGATGTTCCATGGAAATGGAATTGACAACCCATAGCAGTACTAGTTCTTATGTGAAGCTGTGTGGACTGTCAAGCAGATTACGGATGATGAGGCCAAGAAAGGACAATTGGCGATGACTCTTTGGGGTTGCGCATTGGATTGGTTCATTAAATTCGTGCAGGTTCCTGTGGGAAACCCAGAGAAGACATTGGATGAAGTCAGAAAAGGATTTATTGCAGAGTTCAGAAAACCGAAGTCCGAAGTGCAATACATTACGGAACAAAAGGAGATCAAGCAGTATCCAAATGAAACTGTGTGGGACTTTGACCAAAGGTTCAAAACACTGATCGAAAGAGTCATCTTTGAGATGAGCGATGTTCAACATAAAGAATGGTTGATCGCAGTGTTACTGCCCCATATTCGACTCCTGTTAATGCAGCAAAACATTGCGACACTGAGCAAGGCTCTAGAGATTGCAATGCAACTAGAAGCTTCGCCGATTGGGGAGAATGCAGCTGGCATGTCTCAGATTCAGATGCAGCTGGCCAACCTAACAATTCAGTTGCAAGATATTAAGAAGGGTAAACAACACCGCGAAGAGGCTTGGTGTACATGATGTCATGCAGAAGGGCATACCAAGGATAGCTGCCCAGATTTCCACAACTATATGGTATCCAGAGCGCCGAATCCATTGAGTGGCAGAGGTATGCCATGGTGCTGCATCTGGCAGGTCTATGGGCATCGACATGAGGAGTGTCAATACATGCATAAGATGGTTACGAAGCCAATGAATTTGTATTGTACATTCTACAAGTTAGTTGGACATGAAGATAAGGATTGCCGCGCATATGGCCTACTTCAGGAAAGAATGTACGACTCATACACTGTGAAGGACGACCATTTAGCAATACAGCAACCGTAGCTGGAGCCATAAGTGGCCCAGCCACCACCTCAACTGCAGATGCAATTTGTACCGCAGCCGCAACCACAACAGAATTTTGTGCCACAACCACAATACAATCAGATGCAGATGGCTCCGCAACAACCACAGTACGTTCACTTGGCGCAGTATGTTCAACCAGGGCAGTGTGTTCAGCTGCAACCGAACCCTCTACAACAACAATTTAATCAACCACAGTATCAGCAACAAGGAGGATTTCGCGGAGGGTTCCAACGAGGAAGAGGTGGAGGATTTGGTCGAGGACCCATACAATGTTATAATTGCAGAGTATTAGGACACTACCAAAGAGATTGCCCACAATTGCAAACACAGTGTACGTACTATTTTGGTATTGATCACATGGTTGAGAACTGTCCACAGCTGATCGCGAGATGGCAGGCAGGAAATGTTCAGCAGTTGCAGAATTAGAATCAGTTGCAGAAGCAGCAACCAGTGCAGAAACAAAACCAGTCGTAGAACCAAAATCAACGTCTGAATCAGAACACAAATCAGAATGTGAATCAACCTACAAACCAACTGTTGAACCAAAATCAGGGATCAACCGTCGCAATGATTTCAGCAGAGCCGAGGATGCAAGATGTTGTTGTTGCTGTTATCACTCACAGAGGTGCAATGACACGAGAAGATGGTATGCATCCTATGATCTGGCTGGATGGGAAAAAGAAAGTACAGTTTGATATTGATGCCGAGTGAGATACATTATTTGAAGCACATCATGCGATGAGCATAAATCCTGGTAAGACAATTATTTGTGACATGCCCCTTGTTTTTTACTCAACTTCAGAAGCAGGCCCATCGCGACAGTATGGTACTTTACAAAACTTCTTTGAAAGTTGTTTATCGTTGGCACGCGATCCCGATGCTCTTGCTGAGATCGAAAGTCTGTTGCATCGACTGCCCAAGGGATAGAAAGACTCTTGTGTGAACTCTCTATAGTGGAAGAAGAAAGGAAAAGAGATGCGCATGAATGTCCAGATTGGCGACTACGACGTAGATTCAGTTATTCTGGATCTAGGCTCAGATGTCAATATTCTAACGAAGCAAGCATGGCAGAAAATGGGGAGCCCAACAATGAGCTGGTCTCCCATGCAACTGTGATTGGCTAATCAGGCCAAGGTAACACCAATTGGGAGAGTTATGCACCTTGTTGTAGATATTGAGGGGATGAAAACATATGTTGATTTTGATGTTATCGAAGTTGTTGATGGAGGAAGCTCCTACCCCGCATTGCTAGGGATTGGCTGGGATAATGATAGTATGGCAGTCATTAATTTCAAAACGAGGGTGATGAATTTTGAAAATCAAGACCTCGGAGTCATATCTCCATTGGATCCAATGAAGGGCGTAGGTATGTTGAACCTATAAAGGATGAAGTTGTAAGAGGATGGGATCATGCATATAACATTTCAGAAGATTACATCCATCCGACTACCGACGGTGAATTCGGCTTGCACAACTTTAGCTCTACGTCTTCCGATTCTGATGATGCATTAGAGAACTGGCAGAATCTTATGCATGAGATGTCGTTCAGGAAGTGTACTTTGAGCACGCATTCATTGTGCCACATCGCGACTGAAACTGTTGAGTTATCGGTATACAAAGGATTGTCCGGGTTGTCTGAATTTCTGGTAGCATTTGAAGACAAGGTGTTAGAACCATAATGATTGTTGGCATTGGAGGAGGAGCTGAAGGCTGTTCCAGCACATTGGTGGGAGACCCATAAAAATTCGATTACTGGGTTGTCGCAGTGTCGAAGGCTGATGACGGTTTGCTTCGGCAACGCAGAAGTATACCACACCGGAAGGTATGATGGGCGGAATGATCCTAGCAGTCATCTAATGGAATGTTAGACTTTGTGGGTCTCACGACCAACGGACGAATGGGTCCATGCCTTTGTTCATACCTTGGATGAAATGCCACGATCTTGGTATGCCTCAGCTGAGTTGCACAGGGAGATTACCACTTGGTTAGAGTTAACAGTTTGCTTTAATCGGACCTTCAGTTTCACAGATGCCAATCCAGATGTTCACACTGCTTTGTAGCTCATTCATGATGTTGTTCTGAAGGTGGTTTCAATTGCCTACCTGGTGGATCCGCATACGCATTGGCCGATGCAGTCTATGATGGAATGCTACAATATTACTGGAGGGCCAAAGGATGGTGATGACCCGTGGAATATCAATATTTTGGAATCGGAAGGAAGTCGGGATGTCGTACCACCGGACGCACCGACTTATCCGATCAGTTAATCGCTGAAGCTAAGGAAGGTCAACATTGGGATGGAAGAGAACCCAAAGTTTGCAAATGTTGGGGGCTATTGGAATGAATAAATTATGGCAAAGGTCACAGACCTGTTGCATGAGTTCCAAGATTTGTTCCCTACAAAGTTTTCTGAGATGAAAGGAATACTGGGGTATCTAGGGGAGATAAAGATTCTATTGAACCCAGATGCAAAACCAATTAGACAGTGACCTTATCGATTGAATCCGCAACACAAGGAACGGGACAAAATTGAACTTGACCAAATGCTGGATGTTGGAATAATTGAGCCAATTGAAGAATCATAATGGATTAGTCCTATGGTGGTGCAGGATAAGAAAATAGGTGAAGTACGGATTTATGTCGACTTGCGGAAGTTGAATGATGCGTGTATGCATGATCCTTTTCCAACGCCATTCACTGATGAGGTGCTGGAAGGAGTGGATGGTCAAGAGATGTATTCTTTCACGGATGGTTTCTCTGGCTATCACCAAATCAGGATCGCGAAAGAGGATCACCACAAGATGAAATTTGTGACTGAATGGGGTTCTTTCCAATAAACGGTGATGTCGTTTGGGCTTAAGAACGCACCTGCAGTATTCTCCCAATTTGTTTTCACTGCATTCAGAGACTTTATTCAGAAGTTTTTGCAAGTTTATATGGATGATTGGAGAGTTTATGGATTGATCAGCGATCATCTGGCTAATATGCGACTCATGTTGGAGCGCTGTCGACAGCATCAAATATCATTGAACTTGAAGAAGTGCATTTTCTGTGTGGGATGCTGTTGGGTCACATTACTTGTAAGTAGGGATTGTTGGTTGACCCAGCCAAGATTGCGCTCATTCTGAGCTTAACACCTCCTACAAATTCCAAGCATCTGAGAGCGATGCTGGGGCACACAGGGTACTATCGCAAGTTTATCTGGGGTTATGCAACGATCACGGCCCCTATGGAGAAATTGTTAAAGAAGGTTGTGGTCTTCTTAGGGAGTCTAGAATGTCAAGCAAGTTTTGAGACACTGAAGGATAAGATGGATTCTACACCAATATTGGTATTTCCTTATTGTAGCAAGGAAATTCCATGTCCATTTGGATGCATCATCGATTGCGCTGGGAGTACTGCTCGCACAACCAAGGGAAGGAGATCTGGATCACCCAATTGCTTTTGCAAGTCGCAAGCTATCATCTACGGAGTGAAATTATATGATTACCGAAAGGGAAGGTTTGGTGATGGTATATGCACTGCAGAAGTTTAGGCATTACCTGTTGGGGGGTCACTTCAAGATGTTCACAGACCATTCTGATTTGAAATACCTGTTCAATAAGCCTATGTTGGGGGGGATATATGTCGTTGGTTGCTTCTCTTTCAAGAATTTTATTTTGAGGTAATTGTGAAGCCAGTTTGTTTGAATGCAAGGCCAGATCATCTATCACGGATTGAGACAGGGGACTCCAAGATCCATCCTTGTGGGTACAAGGACCTTGTCAACTGGGTACAAGGTGCTCCAAAGCACAAACCATCTCTGTGTGGGCTCCAAGGAACTAGATGTGAGGGTACTAGGATCATCCATACCTGTGCACTACAAGAGGGACTTGGTGGCATCAATGATTACCTCTGGGGTCACTACAAGTCCATGTTGGCATCAATGACAATTTCATCAACACCAACCAACATTGAGGATGGGTTGCCAGATGTGCAGCTATTTAAATTCGATGTGGTTGATGACTATTATGAATAAATAATTCAGTTTTTGGCGATAGGAACCGTGCCAGAGGATTTCACCACAAGTAAGAAGAAGAAGTTGGTGGTTAAGGCTGCAGACTTCCAGTTGATCGCTGGACAGCTATATAAACTAGGACCAGACGATATTTTGAGGCATTGTGTCCTGCCTCATGAGCAAGGGTAGATCTTGGCAGAGGCACATGCAGGAGTGGCTGGTGGACACTATGGAGGTCGTGCTACTGCTAGGAAGGTGCTTCACACAGGGATTTGGTGGCCCACTCTTCACAATGATGCAACGGATTATGTGCTGACTTGCAATTTTTGGCAACGGACTGGAAAACCCTCAAGGAGGGATGAGATGTCGCTAATACCTCAAGTGAAAATGCAACCATTTGATAAATGGCCTATGGATTTCGTGGGACCTATCAACCCACCTGGGAAGCGCACCGGTTCACGGTACATAATCATAGCGATAGATTATTTGACAAGATGGGCGGAGGCTGCACCAGTTGTAGATTACATCGCTGTGACAACAGCACATTTCTTGTTCAACCAGATTGTTACTCGATTTGGATGCCCGAATATATTGATGAGCGATCAGGGGAGTCACTTCATTAATCGCATAGTCATCGCTTTGATATAAGAGCTTCGGATTTAGCATAAGAAGAGTACGTTGTATAACCCACAAGCCAATGGAACAGTAGAGGCCTTCAACAAAGTGTTGGAGCATGCGCTTACAAAGTTTTGTACCGTGAATCATGATGACTGGGATTTGAATATTCCAATAGTCTTTTGGGCATATCGCACCACTTGTAAAATATTGATGGGACAACCACCCTTCAAACTGGTGTATGGGAAAGAGGCGGTTATGTCTATGGAGTACATTGTTCCGAGTCTGCACATAGTGGCAGCAACAAGTATGAATGATGAAGCAGCATTGATAAAATGCCTGGCGTAGTTGGTACATCTTGAGGAAGACCGCTTTATTGTAGGTTTTCACCAGCGCATGGAGAAGGATCGGCAAAAATCTTGGCATGATCGCCATATAAAAAACAAACAGTTTCAACAAGGTGATTTGGTGCTGTTGTATGACAGTAAGTTCATGAAGCATCCAGGGAAGTTACAGAGGCATTGGCTCGGTCCATATCGAATTAGTTGCATAACTTCAAGAGGCGCAGTACAGCTGCAACAGTTAGACAGAGTGATGCTACCAAAGCTAGTGAATGGCAGCAGGTTGAAGCCCTACAGAACTGGATTTAGTTGTTCTTGTGCTTGCAGAATATTTTCATTATCTTGTCTCACAGATTTGATTTCTACTTTTAATTAATGGAAAGCACGCAACAGTTCTAACGAACTGTTATTTAATTCACCATGACCTTCTGTTACATAGTACTGTCCTGGACTGTGACTGTTTGGCTTAAATCTAGCGCTTAATTGTTCAACTGAGTTCTCCATACCTGTAACTGAAAATAATTTCTGAAATAACATAATAATTAAATTTTTAAGTTAGTACAATTTTCTGCTGTATAAAATTTTATGCTGCGTGTTTTGGACCTCATTCAGGCCTAGAGTTCGAAGCCGAGCTCTGATACCATATGTAACATCTCAAAATTTCATAAAAATTTTAAATTTTTGCTAACAACATTAAATATGACAAATTATAATTTCGGAAATATTAATTGCGATTACGACAACATTAGTGGTACAATTGTTAATACTAAGCATGCTTCATTTTCTATTTTAACAACAATAAGATATTGATAGTTGTTAACACATAACTAGTAACATGATTATGACGACAATGAAATAAACAGGTTGGGAAAAATGATACGACACTTTCTCTTTTGCAATAATACTGATAGTTTGACTTTGCTGCATAAGGGTGTCCTACGAGGTACCCTGGAGCTTACTTAGCTGCAACACTAAATCTTATTGAATGTCCTATGTGCAGACGACAGGTAAGAATGAAGTATGTGTAGTTCAGTTTTCAGCGTCATAAATAAATAGAATGTTATAATTTTTGTTCCGACTTACCAGAAATGAGCAGGTAAGGATTTCAATGCTACAATTACTGCTTTAAGATGTTGTCTGACAACTCCACGACGTTAAAATAGAATTATCTAAGTACATCATTCTGCTGGTGCTTTTGTCATTGTACTAGCTGGCTTAAATGTCGTCTTTATCTTTCCATCATCAATGTAATAAATGTATCGCAAGGTCATTTAATGTTTGCATGAAAGAATATGGTAAGAACTCATAGTATTTTTGTAAATATTCACATTATATATATGTATATATTTGGATCCATCAAATGTCTACTATACAAACTGATTATTTTTGTATCTTTGATAACAAAGTTTGTAAAATCACAACCAAAGTTACAAGGGTAATATTATAATTTCCTAAGTATGAGCTATTTTAACCGTAACCTTACTGTATTGAACTAATGATACATATAACCCGTACAAGGGTTTGTATCTATTAGTAAGAATGGAATAAAGTGAGACCATAGCAATAATGTGATTATAGTTACCCTATTAATTAATATCTAAGTCCTAACATTAATATTTAAATCTACAAAATAGAACCTTGGGACTAAAAAAAACAATTGGAAGGTTGATCTATAAGGATTGTGTATCGCCGTGGGTCAAACGATACCATACATATGATATTAAATGTAACTTAAAACCAAATGAAACTTGTGATTCGTCTTATCATAGCATAATGTTATAATGTCATGTATCAGGGTTGAAGTGTAATGTTGGAAATATAACACTAACAAGCAATAAATATTGGTAGGGTGGCGAACGACTGGTTTATTAATGGCACAAGGCTCGAGTTTTCAAGGAAATAGAGTTTTGATCTTGCATTAAAGGTTTGAAATGAATTCTCCTGGTGACAAGGATCGCCACCACTCTACGTAATGTATGAATGCTGTAATGGTTGTAATTCGAGATTACTTAGCAATGGTTGTGAGTTGATATTCTCCGAGCTGGATGTGAAAATGTTCCACCGTGATCCATCGTGGCAATTACCCTACATGTGAAATGATAGTGCATTGAATGTTAGGGTTGTTCGACCTAATGCAGCATCATTGGCACATTTTTGATCGTTGATCAACATTGGTGTTATTTGTTGGATCAAACCCTAACAATTGAGTTGAGATTTTGGTTTATGAGCTTGGCAATTGTTGTTTAATGTCTCCATTGTTTTCGGTCTGTGGCCGACAGGCTGCCGAAATTTTAGTTTAAACTTTGTATGAGATTCGACCTCGGGATCTCTTGTTTGGGAAGGCTACAGGTCCCTTCCTTCTGCAATGGCGTCATTTTGATAGACTGTATAACAAGTTTATGTTGTCAAGGGCTGACAGTATTGGAACTTATCGTTTAGTTTGAAAGAAAGAATAAGGATAGAGATTTGTTGGTCTCGCCTTCATCGTGGAAATAATCCTGTAGCTGGTTAAAGTGGAATGCTTTGGTACTTACAGTAATGTACGTTTTACCTGAATGAATAAAATTTCATTCAATGTGTTTTCATCTTTCAGTTTTGAAAGGGTTTCAGTCATCTTAAATCTAAGCCATCATTTTATGTCAGTTGCAGGTGATGGGAAAGAGAATTGAGCAAGGGTTTGTAAAGTTGGTGAGCTTTCAAATGGGTAAGCTTCGGGTCTTTCCAGAAACCCTCGTAGGTACTCTGTAACTATGGTTGAAGGAGTTTCAAGATGGTTACGGGTTCAAGTCGTGACTCGTTTTCGTTTGAAGAAACTCAAAGCATCGTTTGAAAAATAATGATAACTATTTCGGTATTAAAACTTTCGTTTATTTAAATGGTTTTTGGTTTCTAACTTTTAACTTTGTCGAAACTGGGAAATGTTAATCTCATCCATGTCGAAGTTTTGAGGACTGGTTTCGAGTGTTGAGCTTGGGTGTGAACTCTGTCTATTTTGTTTTGGAAAACATGATGTAAATCTATTTCTGAACACAACGACTTATTTTCTTGAAGTCAGGACTGTGTAATAGTAAATATGTTGAGTCTCTCTCCTATTGATATGTGTTAATATGAAAATAAATGGAGCCGAGACTCGCATGAATTTATGAATACAAATCTGTTTCTCGAATGATAAACCATTGATTGCATTCAATGTTATCTGGTTTGTTTTCTGTGTCAAAGTTATATCTGTGGTACTTGTTTTCAAGATTATGAAACTGTATTGTTTATGACAAAGATAGAAAATATCTTGTCTTTGATGAGTGAAGAGAGGTATCGGGCTATGCCCAGATTGACGGCTCTTAATGTTAGTTCAAGCCATGAATCAAAACGAAACTAAAATGTATGAAAAACAAGTCGAGTCGGTAATCACGACATAAATGTTGTAAGTGGAAATCGTGTTTCCTGTCTTAAGCTAGGGTTGAATAATGGTAACTCTATAATGTATGCTGTTTGGATGGTAGTGAAATCATTGATAGTGGAAAAGATCAAGCCAAACCCTAGATCGTGTTTAGTTGAAAAGATATTATATTTTCGAAAAGGAACTTTGTTTTGATCAGAAATCTATGTAGATTGTAATGGTTTCTAATTGTAAAATGATAAAATGGAAATTGAAGACCCAACTTAGGGTTTGATAGAAATCCAGTTTTTATTTGAAACAATAAAAACAATTCATAATATATATGGTTTATAATATAGAGGAATGAGATGGAAGGCATCAAAACAAGGTTTAATATGTTTCAATAAAGCTGGATAATAATCTTGGAAATAATTACAATAGAATATGAAATCAAAATGTAATTTGTGCAATGTGAAAATAGTGTAATATAGAATGACTGTGTAAAATGCTTGCGTTGCAGCATGTGAATGATGATGATAATACTTGTTTAACTTGAAGCTATGGTATAAACATGGTTTTTCGATTTACATTTGAATACTACATAAACTAATAAAATGAGCAAACTATAATATATATATACACAGAGAAGAGAACAATACTTATATTTTATAAAACAATGTTGTAGTTTAGGACCATTTTATACAGTAAATTTTACTACTGGAAAATATAGGGCAGAATAGTAAAACATAATTCAATCACTGTTCTATCTATTCAAATCAATGGCATTTGCCTATCTTATAATCTATTTTTAATTTGCGTATCTATACTAGAGTACGATGCTTCAAAACAACATGTGGAAAAATATAGATATTGGTTTATCATTTTAAAATCAACATTAAACTTAAACATTCAGACTTTAAACAAATCTAGGATTGAATTCTTTTTCGAAGCAGAAAGACAGAAAATGCTAATTAAACAGAACATAATTATTAACTGAGAATAAGTAGAAAATCTGTAGAACCTAAGAAAATCTATAGGGCAACAAATAGCCCAAGAAGACTGTTCCACCCAACCAATTCCTGAAAATAGTCAAGCACTGTCTTAGGACCCCCAAGCCTGTTCATTGAACCACCAGGAGGAATAAACTCAGGAAATAAGACTTCTTCTTGCTGTAGCAATTAACTTCTGAATCTTCAATAGTTAGAAGTCAAATACACCTACACCAGCATCTCTAGTTCTTCTCAGCAATATTGCAGACTTAAGATTACAGTCACCACTAGCCTCCCTATTCGAATCTCTCTATGATCACCTGATTCACATGAGGAAAATATTTTGCAGAAAATATTGATTAAGAGCTACCTGCTCAATTTGAATTTGCGTTTATAGGCTTCCTAGGCCTTTTGAAATGTTACTGGGTCATTAAATGAGCTTCCTACTCACTCCCTCCACCTGGGGGATAATGCCCTATTTTTAGGGGTAGTTGTCCCATAACCAACCGCTAGTGGTGTGATGCAATTGTTTCCATCTGTCCCATACCTTTCAACAGCTTCCATCCCTCCTAGTGGGTCAGTGAACACTCATTTAACAGTCCTCTTGGGTATTTGTCTCCTGATTAATTTATTTAAATAATAATATTGAGTAATTACATTCATCCATGATCAAAACTGATCATAATTACAAAACTTTGTAATTAAATTTAGCATAAAGTATTTTGCAAATAAAATAATAATTCTCAGAAATTTTGGTAGGTGACATACACCCCCCCTTAAGTCTCAACATCATCCTCAATGTTGGATAATCACTCCTTGAGTGTTCCTGAAATAGAGTTGGGTATGCTGCCTACATACTACTCTCCAACTCCCAGGTTGCCTCTTCTAGGCTAAGGTGCTTCCATTGCACCTTCACTTGCCCAATGCTGCGATTCCAAAGAATAGTTTCCCTCCTTCTGAGGATACAATTTGGTTCCACCGGAAAATCTCCGTCTTGTCCCACCTGTACATCATTCCAGTTTACAACATGAGTAGTATCGTTCACATATTTCTTCAAAAATGATATATGAAAAACATTGTGTATTTTTAGGTTTGGTGGCAATGCCAGTTGGTATGCCACTGCTCCAACCTTATACAATATTTCAAAAGGAATGCAATACCTGGGTGCCAACTTGGCACAGCTCCCCAATTTTAGTGAGCTCTCTTTCAGTCTTACCTTGAGGAATACATGTTCACCAACCTGGAACTCTTTATGAGTTCTTTTTGAATCTGCTTGACTTTTTTGCCTATCTTGGGAAGCTTTTAAATGTCCTTGCACCTGTTTCACAATTAGTTCTAACTCCTACAGTAATTCAGGTCCTAAAACAACTCTATTTACTGGATCATTACACGAAACAGGTGTATTACATTTCCTACCATAAATAATTTCAAAAGGACTAAGTCTAGCTGATGCATGATAGTGATTATTATAAGCAAATTATGCTAAGTGCAAGTAGTCTTCCCACTTACCAAGCTGATCCTTAACATACATTCTTAATAAATCTTGGTTTACTCTTTCTGTCTGACCATCCGTCTATGGATGGAATGTTGTACTGAAATTTAAAGTTGTGTTCAACCCTTTAAACAATGACCTCCAGAAGTTACCTGTAAACTTTGAGTCACGATCTGAAATTAGTACCTTTGGTATTCCATGTAGTCTATAAATCTGTTTCATAAAGATCTCTGCAATATCTGGAGCCTTATGAGTAGTCTTTACGGGTATGAAATGTGTTGCCTTGCTGAGTTTGTCCACTACCACCATGATTGAATCATGTTGTTTCTGATTTTTAGCTAATCCAGTAATAAAATCTATGCTGATCACTTCCCATTTCCAACTTGGTATCGGTAATGGTTGCAACAATCCAACAGGATGTTGGTGTTCAACCTTCACTTTTTGACAATCCAAACATTTAGCTATGTACTCTGCTACTTCATCTTTCATTCTGGGCCAATAATATTCTTTTCTCAGCAGTCTTTTGATAACCTGGATGACCAGAATAGTGACTTTTATGCATCTCATTTAATATCAGAAATTTTATTTCTGGTATGTCTGGTACATACAATCTATTTTTAAACAGTAATAGATCGTTTTCCTTCATTCTGTAATCTTCCATACAATTTTCAGAACTGTTATTTGCGTTCTTTTCCTTCATTTTTCTATATTCTTCATCTATTTCGCTCTTTTCCAAAATCTGATTTTCCAAATCAGTTGAATAAGTACTAATTGCTGAAATAAAATTTAGTTTTGCCTTACGACTCAAGGCATCTGCAACCTTGTTCTCCTTCCCTTTAATATGCTGAATTTCGAAATCATACTCACTTAAGAATGTCAACCATCTTGCTTGTCTAGCGTTCAAGTTTGTCTGATCTAATAAATATTTCAAACCCATGTTATCTGTTAATAATGTAAACTTTCTGCCAATAAGGTGGTGACGCCACATTTTTAAGGCATGAATGACTGCTAATAACTCTAAATCATAGGTAGAGTAATTCTTTTCATGTACTTTCAGCTTTCTAGATTCATATGCCACTGCATGCCCTTCCTGTGTCAAGACTCCACCGAGTCCGTCATTGCATGTGTCTGTACAAACTACAAAATCTTTATTGGGGTCTTCTATCCTCAAGATAGGTGTTGTCGTCAGTAGTTCCTTTAATTTCTTAAAACTGTTGGCACATTTCTGATCCCAAACAAATTTCTTCCCTTTCTTCTGCAAGGAAGTTATGGGGTTGGCAATTTTTGAAAAATTTTCTATAAACTTTTTGTAATACCCCGTAATGCCTATAAATGATCTTACATCCGACACATATTTAGGAATTGGCCAGTCATTAATGGCCCTTATCTTGTCGGGGTCAACAGAGATTCCTTCTGCTGAAATTATGTGTCCTAGATACTAAATTTGGTCTTTGTGGAAGTCACACATACTAAATTTGGCGTATAGTTGATGATCTCTTAATACTTGTAAGATAATCCATAAATGTTCGTCATGCTCTTATCTTCTTTTTGAGTACACTAAAATGTCGTCTATAAACACAACAGCAAACTTGTCTAAGTATTTATGCAAAATATTATTCATCAGACACATAAATACCGTTGGGGCATTAGTCAAGCCAAATGGCATGACTACGAACTCATAATGTCCATACCGAGTTCGGAAAGCTGTCTTGAAAATATCTTCATCCTTAACCCGTACTTGATGATATCCTGATCTTAGATCAATCTTTGAAAATATTGTTGCTCCACGCACCTGATCAAATAGATCATCTATGCGGGGCAATGGATACTTATTCTTGATCGTCATCTTATTAAGCTGGCGATAATCTATGCACAGTCTTAAGGTTCCGTCTTTCTTCTTAACAAAGATGATAGGTGCTCCCCAAGGAGACACACTGGGTCTAATATACTTCTTATCAATAAGCTCCTTCAACTGTGATTTTAATTTGTTTAACTCTAGTATGTTCATCCTGTACGGAGCTTTCGAATTTGGTACTACTCCTGGTATTAACTCTATGGTAAAGTCTAAATCTCTTTTGGGTGGTAATCCTGGAATCTCCTCAGGAAATACATCTTTAAGATCCTTTAGGATAGGTATGTCCTCTAATTTCAGTTTGTTCTCTTTATCCATAAACTCATCATTTACCACGTTTACTGCAAACATTTGGCATCCTTTCCTAACTGCCCTCTTAACTTGCATGGCTGAAATTTGTATAAGGGTTACCTTCCTTGGGATGCCTTTTATTTCTACAGTTTTCCCTTCGTTATTTAAACATGTAAAACTTTTTCCATAACAGTTCAGGATGACATGATGGGCTTCTAACTAGTCCATCCCAACTATAATATCATAAGAACCTAAAGGTAGAATATTCAACTTGATTTGTGTTTGTAGATGATTCATGGACATAACACAATTTTCTATAAAATCTGATACTTTCCTCTTTGTTCCAGTTGCTAGTCTAACTAGCCATGATTGTCTAAACTTTTCAATTTTTCAGTTTAAGACTTTCCACAATGTCTGGTGATATATAACTTAAACTAGCACCTGGGTCAATTAAAATAATAGCAGAATGATTTTGTATCATACCTTCAATCTCTACCATAGAGATTTGATGATCTGCTTGCCTGTTGTCAAGTGTTGCATTAATTCTTGGCATCTCCCTTGCCACATCTCCAACAGTAGGTTTAGCCTGAATAGAATTGATGTTGTTTGCCTTCCGCTCCCTTAAGGGACATTCTGATGCGTAATGGGGGCCTCGACATTCAAAACATTTGATATGTGTCTTTGGCTCACTGGTTTTGGTATTATTTGGTGCATTTCTCGGTGCTGTAGAATTCTGCTGTGAATTATTTCTGGAATTATTCCCTTGGGAATTTCGATTCTGAAAATTCTTCCTTTGGAATCCGAAATTTCCATTGAAACTGAAATTCTTCTTCTTCTGATCAAAATTGCTGGGTTTATGATTTTTCTAGTTTGACATTCCTTCTCTTTTCCGATTTGTATCATAACAGAAAACTGCCTTTCTCATATCCTTCTCCAAGGTTTTAGGACTGTCGTACTCGATTTTGTCTTTAATGCTGAAAGGTAAACAGCTCAAGTATCGTTGAATTTTTGGTTTTTCCTCTATGAGGTATGGTACATACCTCAGTAAGTTTAGAAACTTGTTGTTCATTTCCTTCATGTTCATACCTCCCAACTTCAAATCATAGAACTCTTTAGATTTTTCTTCATAGTACTATTCCGATAGATACTTCTTCTTAAAATATTGTTTAAAAGCACTCCATCTTACATCTTTATCTTTGATGCCCTTTACCCTTTTGATTTCCTGCCGCCATATATCCGCTTTTCCGATCAAGTTATATATAGCCATTTTTTCCTTTAAGAACTCTGAGTAGTTGTAGATCTGGAAGTATTTCTTCATCCCTGACATCCAAGCTTCAATTGTCTCGCCTTTCTCAGTTTCTCCATTGAAAGTTGGAGGTATTATCTTCTTGAACTCTCCAGAAATATTCTCATATTCCTTATGATTTTTCCTTCTTGGTTTGGAATCTCCTTCACTGCTATCACTCGTATAGTTACGTTTCCTTTTGCGTTCTTCAATAGCCTCTCCTGATGAGGTTGAGCTATCTTTTACTTCACTGATTTTTATGTTCTGATTTTTATCAGTGTAAGGCATATCCTCAACTTTAGAAATATATTCATTGTTTCTCTCTTGTTCCTCTGTCTGGCTGTGTTGAAACAGCACTTGATTTAGTTGTTATTGTGCTTGTGGAATCCTTTCATTATCTTGTCTCAAAGATTTGATTTCTGCTTTTAATTCATGGAAAACACATAACAGTTCTGATGAACTGTTATTTAATTCACCATGACCTTCTGCTACATAGTGTTGTCCCGAACTGTGACTATTTGACTGAAATCTGTCGCTTAATTGTTCAGTTGAGTTCTCCATACTTGTAACTAAAAATAATTTCTGAAACAACATAATAATTAAATTTTTAAGTTAGTACAATTTTCTGCTGTATAAAATTTTCTGCAGCGTGTTTTGGACCTCATTCAAGCCTAGAGTTCAAAGCTGAGCTCTGATACCATATGTAACATCTCAAAATTTCATAAAAATTTAAAATTTTTGATAATATTAATTATGACAAATTATAATTTCGGAAATATTAATTGCGATTACAACAGCATTAGTGGTACAATTGTTAATACTAAGCATGCTTCATTTTCATTTTTAACAGCAATAAGATATTGATAGTTGTTAACACATAACTAGTAACATTATTATGACGACAATGAAATAAACAGGTTGGGAAAAATGATACGACACTTTCTCTTTTGCAATAATGCTGATAGTTTGACTTTGCTGCATAAGGGTGTCCTACAAGGTACCTTGGAGCTTACTTAGCTACAACGCGAAAGCTTATTGAATGTCCTATGTGCAGATGACAGGTAAGAACGAAGTATGTGTAGTTCAGTTTTCAGCGTCATAAATAAATAGAATGTTATAATTTCTGTTGTGACTTACCAGAAATGAGCAGGTAAGGATTTCAATGCTACAATTACTGCTTTAAGATGTTGTCTGACAACTCCACAATGTTAAAATAGAATTATCTAAGTACATCATTCTGCTGGTGCTTTTGTCATTGTACTAGCTAGCTTAAATGTCGTCTTTATCTTTCCATCATCAATGTAATAAATGTATCGCAAGGTCATTTAATGTTTGCATGAAATAATATGGTAAGAACTCATACTATTTTTGTAAATATTCACATTATATATATATATATATATATATATATATATATATTTGGATCCATCAAATGTCTACTATACAAACTGATTAGTTTTGTATCTTTGATAACAGAGTTTGTAAAATCACAACCAAAGTTACAAGGGTAATATTATAATTTCCTAAGTATGAGCTATTTTAACCATAACCTTACTATGTTGAACTAGTGATACATATAACCCGTACAAGGGTTTGTATCTATTAGTAAGAATGGCATAAAGCGAGACCATAGCAATAATGTGATTATAGTTACCCTATTAATTAATATCTAATTCCTAACATTAATATTTAAATCTACAAAATAGAACCTTGGGACTAAAAAAAACAATTGGAAGGTTGATCTATAAGGATTGTGTATCGTCGTGGGTCAAACAATACCATACATATGATATTAAACGTAACTTAAAACCAAATGAAACTTGTGATTCGTCTTATCATAGCATAATGTTATAATGTCGTGTATCAGGGTTGAAATGTAATGTTGGAAATATAACACTAACAAGCAATAAATATTGGTAGGGTGGCGAACGGCTGGTTTATTAATGGCACAAGGCTCGAGTTATCAAGGAAATCGAGTTTTGATCTTGCATTAAAGGTTGGAAATGAATTCTCCTGGTGAAAAGGATCGCCACCACTCTACGTAATGTATGAATGTTGTAATGGTTGTAATCCGAGACTACTTAGCAAGGGTTGTGAGTTGATATTCTCCGAGCTGGATGTGAAAACACTCCATCGTGATCCATCGTGGAAATTACCCTGCATGTGAAATGACAGTGCATTGAATGTTAGGGTTGTTCGACCCAATGTAACATCGTTGGCACATTTTCGATCTTTGATCAACATTAGTGTTATTCGTTGGATCAAACCCTAACAATTGAGTCGAGATTTTGGTTTATGAGCTTGGCAATTGTTGTTTTATGTCTCCATTTTTTTCGGTCTGTGGCCGACAGGATGCCAAAATTTTAGTTTAAACTCTGTATGAGGTTCGACCTCGAGATCTCTGGTTTGGGAAGGCTACAAGTCCCTTCCTTCTACAATGGCATCGTTTTGATAGACTGTGTAACAAGTTTATGGTGTCAAGGGCTGACAGTCCTGGAACTTATCGTTTAGTTTGAATGAAAGAATAAGGACAAAGATTTTATGGTCTCTCCTTCATCGTGGAAATCATCCTGTAGCTGGTTAAAGTGGAATGCTTTGGTACTTACAGCAATGTAAGTTTTCCCTGAAGAAATAAATTTTCATTCAATGTGTTTTCATCTTTCAGTTTTGAAAGGGTTCTAGTCATCTTAAATCTAAGCCATCGTTTTATGTCAGTTGCAGGTGATGGGAAAGAGAATCGAGCGAGGGTTTGTAAAGTTGGAGAGCTTTAAAACAGGTAAGGTCCGGGTCTTTCCAGAAACCCCCGTAGGTACTCTGTAACTGTGGTTGAAGGAGTTTCAAGATGGTTACGGGTTCAAGTCGTGACTCTTTTTTGTTTGAATAAAATCAAAGCATCGTTTGAAAAATAATGATAACTGTTTCGGTATTAAAACTTTCGTTTATTTAATTGGTTTTTGGTTTCTACCTTTTAACTTCGTCGAAACAGGGAAATGTTAAGCTCATCCATGTCGAAGTTTTGAGGACTGGTTTCGAGTCTTGAGCTTGGGTGTGAACTCTGTCTGTTTTGTTTTGGAAAACATGTTGTAAATATTTTTCTGAACACAACGACTTATTTTCTTGAAGTCGGTACTGTGTAATAGTAAATACGTTGAGTCTCTCTCCTGTTGATATGTGTTAATATGAAAAGAAATGGAGCCAAGACTCGCATGAATTTATGAATACAAATCTGTTTCTCGAATGATAAACCATTGATTGCATTCAATGTTATCTGGTTTGTTTTCTGTGTCAAAGTTATATCTATGGTACTTGTTTTCAAAATTATGAAACTGTATTTTTTTTGACAAAGATAGAAAAGATCTTGTCTTTGATGAGTGAAGAGAGGTATCGAGCTATGCCCAGATTGACGGCTCTTAATGTTAGTTCAAGCCATGAATCAAAACAAAACAAAAATGTATGAAAAACAAGTCGAGTCGGTAATCACGACATAAATTTTGTAAGTGGAAATCGTGTTTCCTTTCTTAAGCTAGGGTTGAATAATGGTAACTCTGTAATGTATGTTGTTTGGATGGTAGTGAAATCGTTGATAGTGGAAAAGATCAAGCCAAAACCTAGATCGTGTTTAGTTGAAAATATATTATATTTTCGAAAAGGAACTTTGTTTTGATCGGAAATCTGTGTAGATTGTAATGGTTTCTAATTGTAAAATGATAAAATGGAAATTGAAGACCCAACTTAGGGTTTGATAGAAATCCAGTTTTTATTTGAAACAATAAAAATAATTCATAATATGTATGGTTTATAATATAGAGGAATGAGATGGAAGGCATCAAAACAAGGTTTAATATGTTTCAATAAAGCTGAATAATAATCTTGGAAATAATTACAATAGAATAGGAAATCAAAATGTAATTTGTGCAATGTGAAAACAATGTAATATAGAATGACTGTGTAAAATGCTTGCATTGCAGCATGTGAATGATGATGATAATACTTGTTTAACTTGAAGCTATGGTATAAACATGGTTTGTCGATTTACATTTGAATACTACATAAACGAATAAAATGAGCAAACTATAACATATATACACAGAGAATAGAACAATACTTATATTTTATAAAACAATGTTGTAGTTTAGGACCATTTTATACAGTAGATTTTACTACTGGAAAATATAGGGCAGAATAGTAAAACATAATTCAATCAATGTTCTATCTATTCGAATCAATGGCATTTGCCTATCTTCTAATATATTTTAATTTCCGTATCTATACTAGAGTACGATGCTTCAAAAAAACATGTGGAAAAATATAGATATTGGTTTATCAATTTAAAATCAACATTAAACTTAAACATTCAGACTTTAAACAAATCTAGGATTGAATTCTTTTTCGAAGCAGAAAGACAAAAAATGCTAATTAAACAGAACATAATTATTAACTGAGAATAAGTAGAAAATCTATAGAACCTGAGAAAATCTGTAGGGCTGCAAACAGCCCAAGAAGACTGTTCCACCCAACCAATTCTTGAAAATAGTCAAGTACTGTCTTAGGACCCTCGAGCATGTTCATTGAACCACCAGGAGGAATAAACTCAGGAAATAAGACTTCTTCTTGCTGTAGCAATTAACTTCTGAATCTTCAATAGTTAGCAGTAAAATACACCTACACCAGCATCTCTGGTTCTTCTCAGCAATATTGCATACTTAAGATTATAGTCACCACTAGCCTCCCTATTCGAATCTCTCTGTGATCACCTGATTCACATGAGGAAAATATTCTGTAGAAAATATTGATTAAGAGATGCCTGCTCAATTCGAATTTGCCTTTATAGGCTTCCTAGGCCTTTTCAGATGTTACTGGGTCATTAAATGAGTTGCATGCTCACTCCCTCCACCTGGGGGACAATGCCCTATTTTTAGGGGTAGTTGTCCCATAACCAATAGCTAGTGGTGTGATGCAATTGCTGCCATCTGTCCCATACCTTCCAACAACTTCCATCCCTCCTAGTGGGTCAGTGAACACTCATTTAACAATCCTCTTGGGTGTTTGTCTGCTGATTAATTTATTTAAATAATAATATTCAGTAATTACATTCATCCTTGATCAAAACTGATCATAATTACAAAACTTTGTAATTAAATTTAACATAAAGTATTTTGCAAATAAAATAATAATTCTCAGAAATTTGGGTAGGTGACACCAGGCACGATGAAAATGCATAAATACAGGCCCAGGAGGATAGTTGAGCAAAGAGGTATCTATCCGACGAGAGGAATACATGTTGTGAGTGGGTCAGGAAGCTAGATAAGTTAGTAATTCCAAGGAGGTTGTGGAAATGATCCATTTAATTTCGTGCGGCAACACACCAGGTGCGCTGAGGGCCCGAATGACGAGTGTGCATGAACACCTAGGGAAGGAAGCGGCGTAGACACTCCGGTGTAATAGAGATGAAATCTCATTCGAGATGTCTAGGTATGTGGTGGAATTTTGAAGCTTCGTGGTCCCCGCGAACACCAGAACGACAGGGGAGGCAACCCCTTGGTCCTAATAGCAGGTGATCCCCGGTGCGAAACAAATATTCCAGAGGAGTTGGCCTGTTTCACACCCTGGTGCTATTCATAAACTTGTCCTCAGTCTGCACTAGGTTTCCAGAGACTGTGGGATGCATTTGAGAAGTACATGACAACACGCTGGAAGAACACCATCTCAGTTTGAGAAGTACATGATAGCGAGCCAGAGATCACCGTATCAGTTTGAGCAGTACACACCAACGAGCTCCAAGGAGCAAGAACAGTTGCAGAGGAATAGTCAACTGACAGACGAGTTCGAGTACACCATGTCCAGCTGATGTGGCTCAAGGGTGAGCCACAAGATTTTGTTGGGGGCCTATTGGCAGGTGGTTTGGATGAGATAGCTGTGCAACATCACAGATGCTGCAAAGGGTCAAAGATGCCGAACAAGAAGGAAAACATCGTGCAATTCAAAATATTTATGTATTTTTGGGTCATTAGGACCGCATTATGCGGGTTTTGGGTCATTAGGACCGCATTATGTGGGTTTTGGGTCATCCTTTCTGTATAGTTTGTTAAGAAGTAGTTGGGTGGTTGCCTAAGTGGACCGCAAATGTAAAGGCACAAGCCTATAAATAGACATAGCATTGTAAGTGTTGATAGATGGAGATCCAGGAATTGATCAATCGAAGAGACAGTTTAGCTCAGATGATTTTGCTTGTTGTTGTCTGTTAATCTGGGTATGCGGTGGAAGAACTATAGTGTTGTATCTATGGGTTGTTACGAAGGTTAATATGATATGATTTTGAGCAGAATTACTGTGTCTCTTTCTGTTTTCCTGCTGTGAATGTGATGTGCGACCTGAATACATGAATGATGCATTGTTTCCTTATTCCAAATGATGTTTACTGTTATATCTGTTGCACATTAATGGTTTATTTGACAATAATATCTGTTGAATGATGATGTGATTGTCTAAATGCATAAGTTGAAATGTTAGACCTGTTTTTGAATGTCGCATCAAGTTGATAAGCGGATGCACAAAGGTCCTTCTTCATTCGACGAAAACATGGTTCCGTCAGCTCTCCCTTGAACATCTCGGGTGAGACTTCATTTGCTTCGCTGGTGTTGTGGGACAGGGTAAAACCTGTCTGGGTCGGTGCTCAGGGATATCGTGGTGGGTTGGATGTCGATGGATTAAGGAACCCCTGTCGAGTGGGTTTGTGTCAACACTCCCTCAATCATTTCTAAGGCCCACGTTGGATTCAATAGGTGAGGATGCAGTAAGGAAAACAAATGCATACATCGTGGATGAAACATGGGGGGATGCAGTAAGATGGATGGGTGAAGCCCATGAAAAAGTGGTGGGGTGGGTGGTGATAAACCCCCATGGGTTGTAGGATGAACATAATAACCATATGAGGGGACATGGGCATACCAATGGTTGGCACAAGGTGGCTAGGGAATGGATTGATGGAAGGTGGTTGTGGTGAGTTCATGGGGAATATGGGTGCATGCATATAGATTTATAATATAATCATTAGTACTAAAAGATGAAAATCAACCAAAATAAGAATAAATTTCACATTAAAACCAACTCATTAGTACTTGGGAATGGGGAACTCCATTTACCCTAGGTGGAAATGGATCCTCACTTTCTTGGTTGCAACCTATAGAAATGCAACAATGCATACTCAAAAACATTTAAAACATCCTTTTTAAACTAATAATATGGAAATTATTTTTTCTAATGTTTATTTCTTATAGTCTTTTGGAAATACTGACATGAATTTTTGAAAAAAAATTACCCTCATGGTGATAATGATGTGGTGATTCATCTTCTCTGATTAAAAAAATGGTTTGCAATTGTGACAATTTCCTTGCTTAATGGAAACAACAACATGAAAACCATTGTCTCCAATAATTGAATAGGAGTACCATAACATGTGGATTGTATTGATTGTTTTAAATAGTTTATGGATGTTATATGTGTAATGTTGGAAACTTTTTACTATATTCACATATCAATGTATTAGGATTTTAGAGGAGAAATTTAACATCAATGCGATAACACTAGTCAACATTTAAAACACATAATAGGAAAAAAACAAAAATATTGTAATAAGGTCATTTTTGTTGTGCAAATACAATCCTAAACTAGTATAAATGCATATTAACCCTAGATATATAGGGGTTTTTCGTCACCCTAAAAAATAAGAGGTATGTAAATAATAGAGCATATATCAGGTCAATGTATTAGAGGTTGGTAATGATTTTGAAGTTGAAAGAAGGAATATGTCCTCTTCAAATTATCACTCAATTCTCTTCCCTCTTCACAATCTCGTTTGATTTTCTCGTCTTTTGTCCTCTTATAAACACTTCGTTAAATGATCTGATGAAGCAAATGAAGAAAAAAATCCTTTTGAATTTGAAATGGATTCTTAGAGATCCTCTTGAAATGGTAATATCATCCTCCTAAAAACCCTTGATTGTGCATGAAGAGGCTTAATAAGCCCTATTTTATGACTTCTTTAAACCACCTAAGATTCATTGAGGAGACATTCATTGTGCTTAAAGTGTGTGAGGGTTTCATTGTAGTTATGAAACAATGTGTACTTGTGCTTGAAGGGGTCAAGGATTAAGGTGTTTGAGGAGTTGGTTTTCATGTCATGGTTCATAGGCTTTATGGGGTATAATGTGTAATGGGTTGGAGGAGTTAGTGTTTATTGGAGCATAGAGTTTTCTAAGGCTATAATGGGTGTGGGATAGGTTCATGAGGGTGTGTAAATGTGAGGAATTCAATGTGGTTATGAGGCAATGTGTGTTTGGGGTTGCATTGGGGAGTGGTTAAAGTGTTTTAGGGGTTTATTGTCATTACTAAGGTTTATAGAGTTGGGGGATTGTTGATGCCCCGAAAATTGCAGCATCAAGAAGCAAGGGATTCTCCCCGGTAGGCAATCCCAATTAGATCGCTCACATTTTGGTGTGGGGAATCCGTCCGGTTAACGGTTCTAGCTACCGTGTAAGATTTAAAAATTGTTGTGTTCTTTACCAGTTGCAGCTCGATCCACCGTTTATGTGTTTTAAATTTATGTATGAGATGCAAGTGTTGTAAACTAATTTAATCTTAATGCAAAGTTGAAACAAATCTTAATCTAAAACTGTGACAAGCAAATATATTCTATCCTCGCGAGGATCCAAAATAAGAGAATGAGCAGCGTGCTATAGATACAAATAAAAATCATGCATATAGCTGTTTGAACTAGTTTAAATGTGAATTACAGCAGAAATGGAGATACATTCAAGATAGCTCAAATGAATTAAAACGATTTCACCACTCATAGTACATAGCATAATATACAGAAAATGAGAAACATTCACATCAATGGAATAATCCACAAATGAGTTAGAACGATCTCACAATAAACCAGTGGTAAGAGAATCAAAATAGTTCCACATCTCTTTACACAGATCCCAAGCAAATGCCGTGCAGGCTTTCAATAGACAAAAACAAACTCCTGTATCTTTATATCTGGGAAATAGTTCCCATACATAGCGTAGTCCTTTTTCTTTTCCTGTCAAAAGTCCTTATTCTCTCCTCCGTTCACCTATTTATAGATTTTACAATGCTTCTCATTTTCCAAAAACCTAAACCTAAACCTAGGAGGGAACAAAATTTTTGTCTTCTAGTGGTTAATAAGACAGAACCTAGAATGCAGTTGTCTTTTACAAAATTAGAACAAAACAAAAATAAAGTTCTCTTTTCTCTATTACAAAAAGACAAATAACAGTTGTCTTTCGTTTTAGAATAAATCAAGCCATGGATGGCTCAGCTACTGACTGCGATGCTTCTGCTGCTGTGCTTGCTTCCTCAGGGATATAAGATGGTGATGGATTATCCTCTTGTTGTATCCACCTTCTTCAAATATTCCAATTCTGCATTTAAACCTGCTTGTAGTTCTGCTAAGCGCACTTCTGTCTCGGGGAAATCATAAATTGTTTGTGGCAGGCCTAGTTGGCATTTACTAAAGGATTCCCAAGTTCTTGAGTATAAGGCTTGGCAGGTTCTAACTGTCTTCTTGATTTCCACGCTTAATTTGCTGCCAACTTCCTATGCATATCATCCTGCAATAGCGAAATAACGCAAGTAAATATTTCGACAAAAACTTTAAATGAACATTTGCACACCTCAAGCCTCATTATATTTAAAAGGCACACATTTTTGTCGCCTGGGCCACAACCTAGATAATTTAATGAGCACGAGGCTCAATGTAGTAGGCCTTAAGTTTCATGTAGGTGGCCATGAATTCTCTCCAACATGTACAACTGCACTCAAACCCAAAAGGCGGGCTGCGTTATGGCAGGGAAAAAATCATTAACTAATGCGCAATGGGCGGAAGCATATGATTAAAACACCCGCGATCAAGGGCCAATCCCATGGGCTTAAATCTTATCGACGTTTTATGATTGGGAGTGGCATGACAATGACGATTTTTAAGGCTAACTTATGCACCATAGCGGAGAAAATATCATCAAGACTTTCGTTGGATGGTTTGCAAAAGGTCGGAAAAAATATCATTAGAAGCTGTGCCGCAGCGCGAGGATTAATTTTAAACCTTGTGATGGTTTGGGATAAACGATGTAGAGACATTATTGAGTGTAGTGCTTGCAATAGTGGTGGGGAAATTATCATTAGGACCTGCGCCCAAAATATGCGCCAACGACCAAGCGAACAGGATCGTGAATGTAGCGGCGATTTTAAGGCTAACTTATGCGCCAGTGTTGGCCCAAATAAAATAACTCCTGCACTTCTGTTGAAAAAGTTGTCACTAAAAACTGCGCTTAATGAAAAAGATGGTTTTTCCTTAGTCAAAAAACCAAACAAAAATCTTTGGAAGATTGGTCATAAAAATCCACCCATCGGCGATTTTAAGGCTAAGCCATGCACTGATGTCGGCCAAAATAGTATTAGGACTTGCGCCATGAGAGGCCGATTTAGGATTTAATCTTGCACCGCAGGCGGCCATAATAGACCTTGGAAACCCACCCAAAAGCATGTAGATCAAAGTTGACTCAAGCGCCGAAAGCAGAAAAAATGGAGTTAAAACTTGCACCGAAGGGTTAGAGTTAGGTTTGCGATTTGCGCCGAAGAGGCAGAGTTAGGTTTGCGATTTGCACCGAAGATGGCAGTCTTATGATTGAAACTTGCGCCGAAGGCAAGAGATTTATGGTTAAAAATTGTGCTGAAGGCAGAAGACTTATGGTCAAAAATTGCGCTGAAGGCGGAAGGTGACTTTGCCTTAGAAAATTTTTAGAAAACTTCTTTGGGAAACAAGCATTGAATTTTTTTTGCCAAGTTAAAGAGAAAAATTAAGTCTGAAAGACAAGAAAAACACTTGTTACAAAATGCGTAGAAGGAGGGGCCCCAAATATCTTCAAAATTTTGGGGAAGGATGTTACAGCAACAACAGGGATGTATTGTTTAATGGGTGGGAATACTTAGTGTGAAATAGGGGTATTGTGTGTAGGGCCATAATGCATGGGCTCGAAGTGCCTGAGTATGGATAACTGTGTGCAATGGTCACTACATTAACGTAGAAATTTATGCTTAAGGTTGTATTAGTTGAGGGATAAGTTTATTCTAGTGTCCACTATGGTTTGAGGGATCCTCGGGCTATGGAGTATAGTGTGTAAAGTATTGAATAGATTAATGTGCATTTGGGTGTAGTTCCCAACATCGTGATGGGTAATAGAAAGTGTATGGGTATATGAGGAGTAAGTGTGTGAAAGGTATGCTCAAGGTTATAATTAAAATCTAGAGTTAATATGTTTGAGGGTTATAATAACATGTGAGGACCCCTAATTATTAGGAGGTTTAATGTATGATGATTTGAAGGGATTAGTGTGAATTTGTGCTAGTGTGTCCAAGGACATAAGTGGTGGAGGCCAAATGTGTGGAGTTGGGTAAGTGTGAGGGTTTGATTCTAATTATGGGGTAATGTGTGTTTAGGTCAAAGTGTCCTAGTGTTATGGTGTTTGAGGGATTTGATTTTCATGTGAGGGATCCTAGGGTTTATTAAATATAGTGTGTAAAGGGATGGAGGGTTTGGTTTGTACAAGGCCATAATGGGAACATGCCCAAAGTGTCAAATTATGTACTTCTGTGAGAGGCTCTTTATAATAGTGTGAAATGTGTGCCTAATATCATATTGGTAAAATAATCAAGGCCCTTGGGAGGTTTATTTTGATGTGAGTAGTCTTATACAATGGGGATTGTAG
The DNA here is from genome assembly GCA_027924585.1 of Larix kaempferi. NCBI lineage: Eukaryota > Viridiplantae > Streptophyta > Pinopsida > Pinales > Pinaceae > Larix > Larix kaempferi. The sequence goes on along the minus strand of BSBM01000096.1, from coordinate 14,972,078 downwards.
CATGTAAACTTTTGGAGGGGTTAGTCTGCATTGGATTCCTTTCCACATACCAAAGAATACCTATATAGGTCTCATATGGTGGTTCAAAGTCCCATGCAATGTAGATGGTTCAAGGTAGGTATTTTCATATTTTCAAGACATATTCATAGTAAATTTAGCATATTAGAGGAATATCGGTGCAATTTCAAGGATTGGGTGTGGAATATATGGGTATTGGGTCCCAAGAAATTATCAAAGTTAAAAATTAGTGTTTCAAATCCTTACTTTTACTTTCAAGGCTCATAATATTCACATGTGTGATCCAAATGGATATAGGTGGACACCCACATATTCCACTGGCTCAAAATTGTTTTCCATTTTGGAAATTTTCTACTAGTTTTTCTATGGTTTTTCAGGTCCTAAACTTTCGAGGCCGCTTTGAGGCCCTAAATGATTTTTTTAGGATCACAGCATCCAGGACGATAGAAATGGGATATTTTCTAGGCCTAATCCATGATTGTACTCCCAATATATATCTTTCCAATGGTCTACCTAGCACCCCAAATGGAGATCGTAAGCAAAATTTATGACCTCGGGAAGTTAATTGTTCAACTAACCACCTTGGGGATGCAAACTTTATGATTGTTCATCTCCTAGGGTTAGGTTTTTGGATGTTTAGGGTTATTTCCCTCATGATTATGATAAATAGGCCCTTTATGCCTCCTTTTGTATTCAACTTTCCATGAATGAGCGTAGTCATCATATCTCTTCTCAGGGATAAGCTACAACCCTTCTATCTATTTTATTTTACAATATGTTCTATTTCCTCCATTTAATATAAATTATTTTTTATAGTATCACTATGTTCCTTGAAATATTATATGTATGTGGTTCTATATATATTATTTCATCTCTTCTCAGAAAATTTGTATCAGTGGTATCAAAGTGGTTTTCTCTTTCATTATTTCTCCATGTAAGTCCCTGACAAGGTCAAAATATAAATAGTTGGGTATTGAACTAGTTCAACTTGAGGAAGACCACCCTCGAAGTCCCAAACCTCCCCCCATGTCCAAGGAAAAAGGATATTATGGAGTAGGATATCCTATCAAGCTGTTTCTCAAGGAATCCATCATGTGACAAAGGAATGAGATGATGGATTGTTTCTCCCAAATCCTTCAATAGATGTCGGTAACATCAGAGGGATGTTCAAGCAGAAGCAATCAGTTCAGGGGAACCACACCCTTCAAGGTATAATTTAACTTTGATATTCCTGTATTTGAAGGTCATATAGATGCTGATGTCCTAGATAAATGGTTGAGTTTGCTAGAGGGCTATTTCTATGTCCATAAATTCTTTGATATGGAAAATATCATCTTTGTGGTCCTTATGGTGGTGCCTCATGTGAAAGATTGGTGGGTCACTTATTGTGAGAAAAATGCAAAACTGATATTTTTGGGAGCGATCCCAACTAGGAATATTTTTTGGAATAAATCAAGAAGCAATACTATACCATTGGAAGCTATGATGACCAATACACAAAATGGATCACTTTGTGACAGTAAAGGGACCAAATGGTGCAAGAGTGCACTAACAGCTTCCATACCTTGCGCACAAAGCTCAATATTAGGGAATTTAAGTGGAACCTAGTTCTGAAATATTTCAGCATCCTGCATAGGTACATTCAAACCAAAATGGAGTTCCTAGATATCTCGTCATTAGGCACTGCTTATCAATATGTTGTCAAAATCGATCAAAAATTTAAGCAAAAGAATAACCAAAAATTTGGGTCTGTGAAAATCCTCACAGCAGATCTAAGAGATGATGTATCTCACAAGAGAATAATTATGATTAAGCAAGAAAATAGAAGAAGAGTGATACATGCAGTATAATGAGCAACAGAATAATATGGTATAGTAGAACTCAGATAGAAGCAATAATACTTCGGTCATACTAAATTATTAATCACAAATGGACATATAAATAATACAATGCATGAGGAATTCGAATGCCTAAGGTGGCAATTCGAATTAGCCTTCATGGAGTGATCAAAGGATCGATGGAGTGTCATCGGAGCACAACTGGAAGTCTTCATCATCATCAGTGAAGTCATCAATGCTCAAGTAACTGTCAACCATCAGTCAAACTAACTCTGGTAGGTGTAACTCAGTGTAACTAAGTGTAACTGAGTGTAACTGAGTGTAACTAAGAGTAACTGAGTGTAACTGACTGTAACTGAGTGTAAATAACTGTGACTGAGTGACAAATGGACTGGTAGGTGAATAAGGGTGAGTTGCTCCCTAAAATCAAGGAAGAAGGGTGCATTAAGCAACTGGAGGGATAAAACTGAATAGTGAGAAGCTCCTGAGGGCTGGTTAACTGAGGGCTAGGTGCTGGACTGATGACTGGGATGCATGCAAAATGCATGCAAACCCTAGAATGCATGCAAACCCTAAAAGGTGCATGCATGACTGAAAATGTAAATGATCAAAATACTGGTGGGACTAGGATGGAGTATAGGAATATCCTAACAGGGTCTGTGAATCCACTGCAAAATAAATGCAAGGGAAACCCTAGGCCATGAAAGAAAGGAGATAGTAAGGACAAACAACAATAGGAAAACCAATGCAAATCACAAGCAAAGAAGGGTAACGAGAAGACAAATATGGACACTAGGAAATGGTGCGAGCTCCATAAGAGCCGTGGAAAAACACTGATGAATGTCGCTAAAAGAATTCATTGGTGGCTGAGATAAAGGCTTCAAAGTCAGACCTTAGTTTTACTCTGATGCTGAACCCAATATCCCAGTTGTACAAAATGAAAAGTGGATCATCGATGCAAAACCATAGTGTTACCATCACTACCAAAAAGGTCCATCCTGACGATCTAGAGGAGCTGGGGGAAGGATCCACTCACATATGTGGATCAAGGAAACTAAAATAAATTACAATGTTGACAATGGAAGAAAAAAGAACCTAATCTCAACAAAGGTCATCAAACAACTAAAGTTTCCAATGACACCACACCCATAACCCTACAAAATTGGGTGGCTCATCTAGGGACGGGATATCCATGTCAATCAACAATGTCTCTTACCCTACAACATCAAACCCTTTAAAGATGAGTTAATGTGTGATGTTTCCCAACTTGAAGTTTGTGGTGTTCTTTTAGGACAACCATATATGTGGAAACTTCATGTTGTGTACGAATCTAGGCCTCGTATTGTCATTATTACTTTTGGAAAGAAACTCTACAAGATACCAAATATAATTCATACCATTATAGTGTCTCTCATCATAGTAGTACAGGAAGGTAATCTCCCATACTAGGAACTTTTTCCTTTTCATGATTCATTCTAAGGGTGCATGAAATATCCCAACAAATTCCACTGCCTCTACACAGGATCCCTCTACATAGCAGAAACAGGTTGACAAGATCATGGAAGCATACAAAGACACCTTCACCACACCTACCGAGGTTCCAGTACACTACCAGGTCAAGCATTCCATTGATTTGATACCCATGGACCCTTTACCTAACGGGCTGTATACAGGCATTCCCTCATGGAAAATGAGGAAATCAAACGTCAAATTCAATAATTTATCCATAATGGGAATATTCGTCCCATCTCCTCACCTTATGGGAATCTAATTATGTTGGTAAAGAAGAAATATGGGACATGGAAAATCTATATTGATTATAGAGCTCTAAACAAAATCACATTTCGAAATCAGTACCCTATTCCCTAGATTCGCGACCTTCTTGACCAAATCGAGGGTGCCAAATATTTTAGTAAGATTGATCTGAAGCTTGGATATCATTAGGTGCCAATTAAGCAAACTAATGTCTGGAAGGATGCCCTCAAATATTGAGAAGGCGTTTTCAAGTGGTTGATCATTCCTTTTGGCTTAATTAATGCTCCAACAACTTTCATGAATATGATGGACGATATTCTCTTCCCATTCACAAATTATTTAGTGGTCATATATCTAGATGATATCCTCATCTAGATTAGAATGTGGGTAGAACATTTGCATCATATCCATCGGGTCCTTAGCATCTTGCAATAAATCAATTTATATGCCAATCTAGATAAGTTCTCATTTAGTATGGAGAGAATTCAATATCTGGGATACATCATGGATGAACATGGTGTGCATGTGGATCTGGATAATATCCAAGCAATTCTTGATTTTTCAACCCTAATGACTCTCACATAGCTTCACATCTTCCTAGTCCTTTTCAACTTCTATCATAGGTTTTTGTTGGGTTTCTCTAATATTGCTTGGGCCCTTATCCAGGTGGCCAAAGATGGGCCTAAGGTTAATTTTTTTTTTCCCAAGCCACAATAGTAAGCATTTGAGGAACTAAAGTAGTGCTTATGTTTTGCGCCTGCACCTACCTTACCAGATCTACAACAACCCTTTGAAATTGAGACCCATGCTTTAGACTTTTTTTTGTGCAGTCCTCAATGAGCATGGCCACCCAATGGCATATCATAGTGAGACACTTTCAGATGCAGTATGCAAGTACCCCACCTATGCCAAGTAAATGTATTCCATTTTCCAAGCATGTTGCCAATGGAAGCATTACATCCCAGGAAAACAGAGGGTCATCCACACTGATCACAAAGCCCCTATAGTTCATGCAAACACAAGGAACATTACAGAATTGCAACAATTCCACCTGAACATTAAATATAAGAAGGGTAGCACCAATCGATTTGTTGATTGCATTAATCGACCTCCAGTAGCAACATTGACTATGATTCTCAACTCTTGTGGCCATGAGACCTCCGAGTGGCCTCAACTATATCACATTGATCCTGAATTTGATCCCACCTATCAAGCACTATGTGTGGGCACACCAATGGAAAAATTTCATCTACGGGAAGGATTGTTATTCCAACTATCCCATCGTTGTGTTCCTTCAAGTGAATGTGTGAAGCTGATTTAGGAAGCGCATTACAGTTGGGTGGTAGGGAAATTTGGCACTGAAAAGACAGTGGTGGTGTTGTAGAATTATTTTTATTGTCCCAACCTCTAACAATATGTCAGAAAATATATCAAATCATGCACTGCCTACTCCATCATGAAACCTACCATTAAGAAGAAGGGTTTGTACACCCCTCTTCCTACTCCCAGTGGGCCATGGGAATCCATATCCATGGATTACATTTCAAGACTACCTTCAACCAAATCTGGTAATGACTGTGTTTTTGTGGTCGCGGATCGCTTCTCTAAGATGGCCATTTTGATAACTTGTAAGAAGAGCATCTTTGTCAAATCTACTGCTAAGATCTTCTTTGAGTGTGTTTAGGTTCATTTCATGCTACCACAGAATATTATTTTAGATTAGGATAGTAGGTTCCTAAGCACCTTATGGTCCATCCTATGGTCATTGATGGATACCAAGCTCACCAAATCAACTTCCTTCCACACCCAGCCCGATGGATAGACATAGGTAGTCAACCGGATATTGTGCATATTATGAGAATGTACAATTATAAACATCCTTGCACTTGGGATGAGATCCTTTCATATGTTCAACATAGCTATAACAGATCTCTTCAGAGCTCTACCATCCAAAACCCTTTTCAAGTGTGCTTGGGGTTCCAACCATTGGCCCCAATTGACGTAGCTCTTCCCATTGCATCCACATAGGAGGAATCTACCCATGATCAGACTAAGGATTATAAAGCCACCATATGTTTTGAACGAATCCATCACATATGCCAACAAGTTCATGAAATTTTTGGAAAATCTAATACCAAGTACAAGCAACGACATGACCAACATCGGGTTCCACACAAGTTCCATGTGGCTGATAAGGTTTGGTTTCATTTGTAGAAAGAGAGGCTCACAGGACCCCATCACAAGCTTCATCCACTTTGATATGGGTTGTAAACCATCACCAAGGTAGTCGGTGAGAATGCCCTCGAATTAAGCATTCCTCCATTCCTTTTCCTACACCCAGGATTTAATGTGGAGCTCCTTTGCCCATATTTTTCACAATTGTTGGGCACATAGGAGGCGGCAGAACAATTGACACCTACAGAAATTAACCCTGAATGCATGGAACATGAAACCACTGATAGGATCATGGACACATAGGTAAAGGGAACCCGCTAGCAAAATATTCAAATAAATCAGGTTGTCAAAGTAGGGAAGCTACTCCACCAAGGCTAGTGTCTCACCAGAGTCAAGTTCAATAGAATTTTCCCCATTTAATGGAGGCACTCAATGCAATGGATACCATTGCTTCCTAAGGGGGGAGGACTGAACCCGATGGATATAAGTGGCCACCCACCTATTCCACTGGCTCAAAACAATTTTCCATTTTGGCAATTTTCTACTAGTGTTTCTACATTTTTTTAGGTCCTGAACTTCTAGGGTTGTTTTGAGGCCCTAAATGATGTTTTTGGGATCATGGTGGCCTAGAATATAGCCATAGTCTCTTGTCTGGTCCCAATATACTATTTTAATCCTCGTATATATATTTTGAACGGTCTACCTAGTGCCCCAAACGGAGATCGTATGCAAAATTTATGACCTCGGGAAGTTGATTATTCAACTAACCACCTTGGGGCCGCAAACTTTATGACGGTTCATCTCCTAGGGTTAGGTTTTTCGATGTTTAGGGTTATTTCCCTCGTGCTTATGATAAATAGGACCTTTCAGCCTCCTTTTGTATTCATCTTTCCATGAATGAGCGTAGTCATCACATATTTTCTCAGAGATAAGCTACCACCATTCTAGCTGCTTTATTTTATAGTCTATTCTATTTCCACCATTTAATAAAATTTGTGTTTACCGTATCATTATGTTCCTTGCAAAATATCTCTGTATCTGGTTCTATATATGTTCTTTCATTTTTTTATCACATAAATTCGGATCAATGTGGCCCTAACCATGACATAATCCTTTAAGATGGAATTTGTTGTTGATGAGAATGATTATGATGATAAGATGCAAACGGGTTGGGTCACATGGCCCAATCCTTAATTTTGGTCCAAAAATTAGGGACTTAGGCATAAAAAAATAATTTTAAGACTTACAACCCATGCATGGGTCCCTAAACCAAAAAATATGCCCTATATAAGAAATCCTCAGCCCTTTAGAGGACACCCATGGTTTATATTTTCTATCCAAATCCGTAATTTTTGGATAAAAAAAAATGATTAAGTCCCTAATCATCATTCTTAGGGCTCATAATCCATGAATATGACCTCATACCATGACACATAACTTATAGAAGAAATATTTTTCTTTCAAGAGGAATATGGACATGATTTTGAGGGTTGGACAAAAAGGATGGGCTGCATTGTCTAAGCCATGGTTTCGCAGCAAAAACTTTGGATTCATACCCTACACATTTCTTTCAAGGCTCATACTTCATGCATAAGGACCATGACCATGGAATAATCCCCTATGTAATGAATGTTTTCCTTGTAATGAGAATATAGACACAATTTTGAGGATTAGATGTATTAGGTATGGGTCACATGTCCTAATCCATGGTTTGGGGAAAAAACTCAAGGATTCTCACCCTACACCATGACACGTGCCTTATAAAATATATTATTGGCCTAGAAGAAAAGTATGGGCCCAATTTCCAAGATTTGACACAACAAGGATGGGTCGATTGGTCCTAGTTGTGGTTTCAGGGTTAAATTATGGATTCATGCACAATGCATTATTTCTAGACCTCGCCAATAATGAATGGGGTGTATATCATAACATTGGCCCTAAATAAAGAACATTTTTCCTACAAGATGATTATGTCTCCAATTTTAACAATTAAGCATAGTTGTGATGGGTTCAGTCACCCAATATATGGTTTAGGACCAAAAATGTGGGTTTCTACCCTAACTATTACTTCCAGGGATAATAGTCCATGTTTGAGGATTTATACCTTGACACATAAATTGTAGAAGGAATATAGGGCCCTATATTTAATGCCAAACTAGGAATTCACACAATGTACTTAAAGATTAATAAGGATTAGTTATATCTTTAGATCATGATTAATAGGCCATCAAAAAATAATCATAAAATAATAAGAATTAATGTTCAATATGCATTTAATATGGAAATCAAGTTAAGGAAAACATATATGCACACATAGAAGGGGGAACATAAAGTCATTTAAATACCTTGGTGTGAGGATTCCCAAGTGAACAAGTTGTTGCAAGCATTGCATCAGGTCCAACAAATGGCACAACCCGCCGCCTAGACGGAGAGGTATCATCTTGTAAGATATGCACATGAAAAAAAAAACACATTTAAAAATGATTTAAAGTTAGGTCTACCTAATATTTGTCAAATGAAAAATTCAATACAAAAGAAATGAATATATAAAAATTATTTCATCGTCCAATAAATTGTCTTGGATAGAATCCTCTCTCAATCCATATAAAGTATGTCCACAATGCAAGAATTGATGGGGAATAGCTGGCATAGAACTAGAATAACCACCCTGGCTAGATGATGGTTTGAAACTAGGTGGTTTAACATTTGGTTATTAATACCAATTACAAGGAGTTTATAAATTGATTCATATATTTAAACACATCAAACACAAGACAATGTCAAACAACACATCAACACATGACATAAAAATTACCCTAGAATGATATCAAACAACACATCAACACATCATGACATGAATGATTATTGGTTCTTAATTGAGACTGAAGGTCATATACGAATAATATTGAGAATAATAGTGTGCAGATGCAGAATAATAGACACAATGGAAATAAAACTCATTCTACACACATTGATACATGCATTTACTAGCATAACATAACACAGGAATATTCATAACTCAATACTCATTAAAAAACAATATTATGGATTCATGCACAAAGGAATACTTATCTAGAATAAGGATCCAAGCAACTGGTTGTGTAAGTGTGATTTTCAACCCAACCATAGGTACACTATCCAACATATACTATTTTGCTGAGATTCCACCCCCTAGATGGGTTGTGAGTCCACCGGGGAGAAGAAGACACCTACAGGTTTCTATATTGCGTCCCACCACCCATTATGGTCTCTATGCCAATCCAAATGATAACATGGATATCTACAATATCCTAAAACAAATAGCATACCCTTGGCTCCACAATACCTTCCCCACACAACACCTCACAGGCTCATGCATCCCCTTCACCGATCTCAGTCCCTCAAGCAATCCAACTTTCCAAGTGCTTCCAGTGTGTACATAGAAAGAGTACAACAAGTTGCATCACAATGGGGATCTACGTGTAGCTTCATTCATGGATTATTAGGCATATACGATTAGCATAAATCACTCAATCAGTCTTAGGACTCAAGGTTCACTTATGGTCAACTCTCTAGGTAACAATTTGGGTTAGAAATAGTTCGGTGATAGGAAAGAGTGGCATGTGACAATAATGAGGGTAGGAGTGTCTAATGCACGAGGTTAAATTGACAATGTCTACATAGGTTAAGTCTATGAGGATCTACATGGTGTTAAAACCTGATCACAAAGTGATCCAAGCGAATATCTCCATGAAAAATGTGTTAATTTTTCAATAATTTCATTCCATTATCATTCAGGATCTCTAAGAGAATAAAATGTACAGCATATCTATAGCATATCAATCATAGACACAATAACAAGCACACAAGAGACACAAAGTTTCACCAAGGGAAACCAAGAAGGTGAAAAACTCCGCAAATTCCTCAAAGATAAAATAAGCCCCAATATAAGATCACAAGGATCAAACCCAATAAGATGTCTCTAGAAAATACTCATCCTCCTACACATGTGCGCCACTTTCTCACTTATCTAAGCGAGCTTGAGAAGTGAGTGAATGAATAGAATGAGAGAGGCACACCCTCTATTTATACACTGACTTGTCCTGCCAATAAATCACTGGGGCCGACTTCCTAATGAATCCTAATAACCGAACCACATGACCTAACTAGGGCCGACCCCACACTGGTGGTCTAATAACCCATCAATACAAATGACGACACTTACAATGTAACATGCGACACTTGCAAATACAAATGACGACACTTCCAATCAGAGGAATAAGACATCTCTGTTGGATATACAATAAAGTACAAATGTAATATACAAGTGAATTATATCTTTCCAAGTTACAAATACATCAAAAAAATGAGTCTCATTGGTCTACACGTGGGAGAGTCTTAGCGATGGTAAGTTTCTATGCGAGAGTGAGTTATGTGTGCTAATGTTCAGTAAGTCTCAAGAGAGTCTAGGAAAATGGAATTTGTGTCTTCCCAGAGGATGCATAGGTCCCAGGATATGGTACGGCTGGTTTCCCAAATCCATAAGGTAAGGGAGGAAGGTACTAAGATGGATTCCAATATTGGAGAAAAAAGGACCTCTGAAACTCTCCTAGAAATACGTCAATCCTCATGCTTCCATAAGTATGTGAGGGGACTTCTCCCACCAACCTCACACAAGAAAATAAATGATTAGGAGAAGGAAATCAAATTCAATACTTGGCTCATTCAAGGCGCATGGAAGCAACAGGGCTAGCTCTATAGATGACACTTGGAAGTTAAGGATTCAATCCCCCATAGGCCTTCCTTTCCTCCTCCTCTCTAGTGGAATCATATCCCCTTTGGTGCACCTTACACATCCATCTTGATCCATTCATAGTATTTATCAACATAATATCTACATTTCATTCTAATTATCTTGATAATCCAATCACATAGTTTAAATAAGAAAGCATTTACATAATGGATTTAATATATATTCCAAGGGCCAAACTGTCACATCCCCTCCCGTGGATTCAATACCAGGAAGAGAACATGACTGCAAATCTTGGGATTTTACATAAACTCAGTCCCATTCATTAGATGCATACAAATAAAAACATGTATATGTGCAGATCTATCAAACACAGTGGAAGTAAAATTCTTCTACACACATATATCATGCAAATCCCAACATATTGATAACATTCATCAAATAATTAAAACATTGCAGAATTAAATACACATAAATAATACACTCATCTTGATGTAAAGTTGCCCCAAGCAACTAGCTATGTCGTTGCAACATTCCACCCAACCATAGGCCAGTTGTGTTCATCAATATCTCAACACAACTACCACCCCCAAGCTGGGCATGATTTCTACAAGGAAAAGGGGGCTCTCAAGCTCATCACAACTCAAGCAAACATGACATCTAAGCCAAGTCAGTCTACAGCTAGGTTTATCAGGCTAAATTTGAACCCTCTTCATTTTTAGATACTTACATTCTAGCTCACGCCAAATAAATGGATACCCATAACCCATACCCCAACATACTCGTTATACACATAGCAAACACAATCATTGGGCATGGATAAACAATTTTACAAAGGGTATTTTCCAAAATAGGGTTCCCATTGGCTCACCCAATTCGTGGCTCACCCAAAAATGGACTATGGAAAGGGGAATTCGATCCCAGGAAGAAAACCTAATTTCTCCCATAGGTTATGAGCATTTCAAATGGCCAAAACGGCCCCAGTGAAACCCCAAATTGAGCTCCCTTCCTCCCAGCAGCTCTGCAACACCCAAAACGCCTTCTTCTCAGCTAGAAAATAAGGGAAAACCATACAATTGTGGAGGGAAAACACCCAAGTAGCTCCAAAAACGTGAGAGAGGACAAACTGGTTGATGGGTAATGGCTTGGGGAGCAATTTCATGGCTCCTTTCTTGCCCAAGAATTCAAAACAATTTTCCATGAGAGGTGGCTTGCCCATACCCGAATTTGGACAGCCATACCTCTCCATTTCCCAAGGCATTAACTACTTCACCCAACTCTTGGGAGAAATGAATGATTGAGTACAAAAGTCAATATGGGTAGTTGAGGGTTTTGTGGGTTCTCTCATTGACACTTGGCTTGAATTGATTGGCTCCAAGGGTTTGAATATTTCCCTCCCAATTCCTTGTAAAATCATGCCCCCATCTCTTGTTGCATTGCATAGCTAGTTGTGGGTATTTTATTAAAATGCATATTTACATTATATTTGCAATTCCATTGTTCCTGGCTAGCACGTAAACTATATGCATAAATAAATCAATGGTCGGGCCTTGGCCTTGAGCTCCTCACCATGATTTTATAACAATATTACATTATTTACATTTTAATGCAATGGGGTCAAAATTGGGATATTACAATCCCCTCCCCCTTGGAATAGAATCGTCCTCGGTGTTCCAACAATTAGGAATAAATACCCACTTCACACATGTCCAAAATTCACAAAATGTGGCAAGTATGTCCTGTGTTTCATCTTTTTACTATGAACTTTTAGAACCAACTCCTTTGGCTTCCACAAGCTGCTCCTGTTGGATTTGATCTTCCATCTTTGCAGGTGGGCATTGCTCCACAACAATCCATTCCTTTTATTTATCTTCCAGCTGATCTACAAGTCTGGAATTTCATGGAGTTTATCTTCTGTGTTAGCATGACAACTATTTGAGGAATATTTTCAGCCAAAACAAATAGCCTTTGGTCTGCTTCCATGGACAATGTGCACAACTAGATCTCACTTCTCACAGCAACACTTGGCTGGTAACAGCTGCAAACAATGGCTTCCAATTTCTCACCTGTGATATTCGTCATGGAAATTCCTATTAGGCCAAGCATAACACAATCATTAAAATCATTCAATTATTTTCCCAATTGACATGGAGAGTCTATGCTTCACTTATGAGACTTCCACACTTTTCATGCTTTCCCAACATACACATGAACTCATTCATGTTCATCCTTTCACAGGGAAATAACTATTTCAACATTCAAAATTCATTTCAAGCAATTAAACACAATCTATTTTCAGCTATGACATGCACTCAACAATCCTCTATTTATGAAATGCATCAATAAAAAAGGAAAGAGAAGAGTGAGAGTTTCCCCCTCTTAGTCTTGTTCCAATCCATAGCTACACCACCACTGTGGTTTCATGTTCCTTAGCCTCTTTCACTTCAATGTGAATGCTTGAATTTCCCTTCCTTGGCTATGACACTTAGTGTATAAGGTATGTTTAAGGCTTTTCAACCAGGGAACCCTTCCCCATTGTTTCCTACAAAACCTTTGGCTGCTAGGACCAACACAGTTCCACTAGAACCATCTTTCATTACTGCTCATACTGAGCTCTCTAGGACGGTCACATGTCCACATGCATCCCTATGATGCCTTCATAGTCCTTGCTTCCAGTAATACCTACACTCAAACATTGAATCAATTCACTTGTTTAGCTTATTTTCATCGAGTTTATCTCTAAACAAGAGTTTAAGAGATCATAACCAAATCATGTACACATGTATATTCATGTTAAATAAGCAAGAAGCTGCAAGATGACCAAATACTTATCTGTATTGGATGTCTTCACTTTATTCCACAGGCTCCTTCTTTGCTTTAAAATCCTTGGATCACATGTGGATACATTAATGAATGTTGGGCCAGCACCCAGGATACTCCAAAACCATTCTAATAGGAAATGCCAGGCCAGTACGACAACTGGGTTTATCGAGCATCTGATTTATCAATATGCTAAGCCAGTACTCCGACTGGGTTTATCAGACATTCCATTTAGTAATATGCTAGGATAGTACTCCAACTATTTTTATCAATTATTTAAGGAATGTTTGGCCAACATACACGTTGCTCCACAACATCAAGTAGTTAATTCCAACAAGTTACTCTTAGGGTTTACCAATCATTTGTAGCGCCCAACCAGTTTCTCTTTGGATTTACCAAACAATTATGGTTCTTTTAGGGTCCTTGCTTCCTGCAATGACCAAGGTTTCCAACAAAGAAACAACGGTGTATCAACTTAGTTGTTAGAATACTTATACTTGAAATATTCATTATTCTAAACAAGAAATAAATGAAATTGGATACTTATCTGTATTGTGTGTTTCCTATCTGGTCCACAGGGTCCTGCTTCACTTTGCAAGCCTTGGGATCGCCTATGGACTTGGATGTTTGGCCAGCACACATGCTGCTCCACAACATCAAGTAGTTAATTCCCAACCAGTTTACTCTCTAGATTTACCAATCATTGGTGGTTCCAAACCAGTCCCATACCTGGTTTTCCCTCTCCATTTCCAATCCAGCACATCCGTCTGGGTCATCATCTAATGGTAGGAAACTGCACCATGACCATTTCTAGGTCAAGGCTCTACTACGGAGCCAAAGGCATCTCAGGGTTTTTAGTCAGTCTCGGTACCCCACCTTACTATTGGCCCAATAGATATTTAATGCCTTCATCAATATCACCACATCCCTTCACACACAAATCAATTCTTCATCCACACAATGATGGCACTCCTTATCCTATGAAAACCAACGGTTCCCTTTAGGAACTCTATAGGCGACTTTCTTGATTGCAGGCTAGCATGGCCCCACAATACCCACTCATACTACACAAGGGTGATACCCCTTTTCTACTACACAGCTCCTCAGGCCTATCCATCCCTTCTAGTGTCCTCTAGTGTGAGCGTAGAAATATTACCACTGCCCATACAATCCTCTTGAGTACCCTTTCTACACTTTGCCTCTTAACGTGCAACACCAAATTGCATCTATGTAACCTGATAGCACAAGAAGGATAAACAAGCTCATCAGTATTGCTGCTCTAAAATTGTAACCATATTTCATAACATTCACTATCAAGTATTGAAACACCAGGAATGCATCCATTCCCTTAGGGTGTAGTCAATATTGACAACCCTAACATAACCCAGCACCTAAAAGGTATGCATCCCTTTCCAATGTGATCCATGTAGGCCTTAGTCACACTCAAGCAATCTGGAATAATAATGAAATAATAAAACATGCTCTGCATATTAAATCTAATAACTAGACATGTATATTCTTAGTTAGGGTTACATAATACTCATATGTTTTACATTTGTATCTTTTCTTCATTTGCGAAGAATGGGGGCTCCCTTCTCTGAGTCAACAGTCCTTCGGTTTTCCACCCCAATATTTTCACGTTCCATAACCCACAGATGCCTTCTTTGCATAATTTGACCATCTCACTCACATGATTTTCCAACATGTAGTGCAGCTGGGATATTATCAAAATTTACTATGGTGTTTCACTCGAAACCCATTTCCAAAGCATGGGGTCCTTCCCATGGAATTTGGCTTCTGCAGGCCATCACACATGGTCTCCCTGCAAGGTTTCTTCCTGACACATTCCTCAAACAACCAAACAATCAACAACATTTTGACAATCAAATTCAAATCTGATTTCCCTAATCAGTGAATGGCATTAATAATTAAGTTCAAGTGTGAATTTACAATTATGTCTCCTATAGAAATTGATTTGTTTAACCATGAGACCATCCTGAAATTGTTTGGCTCTCGTAAGTGGTATCACTCTGTCCATTATGTTTTTTCACTTGCTTCCATAACATGAACATCCACCTACAACACGTCCTCTTGACACAATTTTGTATAAGCCAAAGAGTCATTAGCAATTATTAGCAAAATTTCAAATCTGAAATTTACATATTTGTTTTCCTACAGAAATTAGATTTGCAACCATCTGATTATTCTCATAAACTTAAACCGGAAAATTTTCAAATTTGTCTCATGCATAAGTTAAATTTCACAACCATGAGAATCTTCTCATAACCTTTGGCTTCTGCACATGGTAGATCTCGGTCTTTACTATGGAATTACCCTCATTTCCATACGCAAGATTTTTCTACCTGAAATCTAAACTTCAATCAGCCAAACACGTTGTGAGTATCTATTCATATAATATTTTCATTGCTACAACAGTCACTGAAGTGATCTCAGAATTATAACACTCAAAAATTCAAACACTTTCAACTGTTAACATTTTAAATGCAATGAACTATATATATCTATATAGACATCATTATCATAATAAATTGCAAGATCTTGTCACATTATCCCTGCGATTTAAATAAAAACTCCAATATTCCTTACATCACAACCATATTCCTTTTATGCAACTCTGTCCTTCCAATAGAGCACTTTGGTGGCCCATCAACATGTCTACTTTCTTCATGCAATCTTTCTCTTGCATTCACAGCAGCTCATGAAATGGTATCGGGATTAACAATATTTCACCATTTCATCTATTATCTAATTGCAATATGCATGCACATTCACAACATGTACATAATATTTTAATGTGCACTCACTCAATGCTTTCTTGCATGGAGTCATGAATACCACAATGTTATGTTATTAATTTTACTGTGATGTTTTGGAAAGTATGGCTATTGCCTCAACACATCACCCAACCATCTCCCCAATCACTTGGTTAACTATTTGGTTGCCTTCCTTCTCCACCCGAACAACACGTCAGGAGTTTACTCACTCCTTGGTTGTTGGAAAAGAGTTTTCATCCCAAATTAACACCAATAGGTGGGTTCATGGGATACTTGTGTAACCATATAATATTACCATTCCAACCACATTATGTCCTTAACCATGATTATCTCATATGGCATGCACTACCACAACAGGACCATAAGTCCTCACTTGCTTTGGTTGTTAAACTCTCAACCAACCTACACAAATGGCATGATATAATTTCATATGAATGCATTGAGGTTTCTAAGAAATTATAGGGTGTACGGATCCTTCCTTCACTTACCCACACCTCACCATACTCGGTAGGTTAACATTCACATTCAGGCAATCGATACCACATGCAAACCAGATCAACGTAGTTTAAACATAGTTGACAGGATCTTACCAAATCCTCTTTCAACATTCATGCACTTAAGCACAAATAACCATTACCTGCAAAGTTGTCATTAACATCGCCTGATGTTACCTGATCAGTTGGCCTCTTACCAAGGATTTCACCATCCCACCACCAACCTCTTGAACATAGAATTGTTGCCCCAACCTTTCTTCATAAGGTTGTTGGGCATATGCAACAATATCATCCACATATTTAGCCATGCTTCGGTTGTCTTTGGTCCTACAACCAATGCGAACGCAACTAATTATTAGCAACCACAATAATTATCTTAAGTGGATCATTGCATATGTAAAACCTCACTATTTTACCAATATGCAATATCATATATATATGCACAAAAATTTTCACATGCACTGTGCAATGTCTATTAGTATTCCAACTAGTGCATATTCACTTCATCTATCTAACCTCTTGCATTTCCAGCATCCCTATGCCATAATTTTCAGTATATAAAACTCAGGAAATATAAATACAATAGCAAGAGAGGATTTAAGGAATTCTCCCTTTCCAATTCCCCATCATGACATGAAGTTCCTCCTCCACATCATAGCTGATCCTTTTCTTGGCTTCCCTACCAAGCATGCAAGGATTCATTAGTTGTGATTTCTCACCAAGTAGCAATTCAATACATATACGTATGTAAAACATTCCTACTTGCTATTTTCCAAGCATACACGTCTTATGTTGAAAACATAAATAGTTTAAGGTGAGAAAATTCCCTCTTTCATCCTCCATAATGGATATTACAACCCATTACTCTTACTGAGGATTCTGCAACCCCCTTATGCAATTCATAGTGCACATTCCAAGCATAGAGAATGTCTTTCATACATTCAACGACTATCTCTGGGGGGCGACGGGGGTCAAGGGGGATTTCCCCCTTATGGATTTTTTTGTAAATCCTTCGATTTCACGCAATATGGCGCATAAGTTCCATGGCGTTTTTCATTTTTTGGCACCTGAAATCTCACTGAAAAACTGCTGAAATTTTCTTGTTTAGGCGGATTTTGAATTCTCCTCCGACCTGTTTCGGAGCAAAACTCGCAATTCGGCACCGACCGTTTCGGCGATCTGAGCTTTCATCATCGACCGATCTCCTCCGAATGTGTCACGGCAATATCGAATAAAATCATAGACCGATCTCCTCCGACCGTGTCGCGACAATCTCAGCTAAAATTGTCAACCGATCTCCTCCGACCATGTTGCAGCAATCTCAGCTAAAATCGCCGAAACACATTGCAAAACTCCGCAAACTTCGTCGACGCGTCATTGCGATCTCAACAAAAATGGTCGCCGCAAAATTCACTGATGCATCTTTTTTGGCCAATTAAATGATTTCACGTCGAAACGTGTCACTGGACTCAGCTCAACTCGCCGACTGTTTTGGCATTTCTGGCTTATCTTCGCCGACATAGTCTTGGCAGAAAACTCAGAAACACTAAGAAATTTTTTTCCAATTTTGAAATTTTTCTTAATGATCAGTGTTGAGTAGAAAGAATACTTACCTCTACAAGTTGTTCAACTCGACCCATGTAGGCCCAATGTTGTAAACTTTCTCTGATACCAATCTGTCACGTCCCCTCCCATGGATTCAACACCAGGAAGGGAACATGACTACAAATCTTGGGATTTTACATAAACTCAGCCCCATTGATTAGATCCATACAAATAAAAATATATGTATGTGCAGATTTATCAAACATAGCGGAAGTAAAATTCTTCTACACACATATATCATGCAAATCACAACATATTGATAACATTCATCAAATAATTAAAACATTGCAGAAGTAAATACACATAAATAATATACTCATCTTGATGTAAAGTTGCCCCAAGCAACTAGCTATGTCACTACAACGTTCCACCCAACCATAGGCCAGTTGTGTTCATCAATATCTCAACACAACTGCCACCCCTAAGATGGGCATGATTTATACAAGGAAAAGGGGGATCTCAAGATCAACACAACTCAAGCAAACATCACATCTAAGCCAAGCCAGTCGACAGCTGGGTTTATCAGGCTAAATCTAAACCCTCTTCATTTTTGGATACTTGCACTCTAGCTCAAGCCAAAGCAATGGATACCCATAACCCATACCCCAACATACTCTTTATACACACAGCAACACAATCATTGGGCATGGATAAACAATTTTACAAAGGGGATTTTCCAAAACAGGGTTCCCATTGGCTCACCCAAAAATGGACTGTGGAAAGGGGAATTCGACCCCTGGGAGAAAACTCAATTTCTCCCATAGTTTATGAGCATTTCAAATGGCCAAAACGGCCTCAGTGAAACCCCAAATTGATCTCTCTTCCTCCCAGCATCTCTGCAACACCCAAAACGCTTTATTCCCAGCTAGAAAACAAGGGAAAACCATAAAAACGTGGAGGGAAAACACCCAAGTAGCTCCAAAAATATGAGAGAGGCCAAACTGGTTGATGGGTAATGGCTTGGGGAGAAATTTCATGGCTCCTTTCTTGCCCAAGAAGTCAAAAATGATTTTCCATGAGGGGTGGATTTCCCATACCCGAATTTGGACAGCCATACCTCTCCATTCCCTAAGGAATTAACTACTTCACCCAACTCTTGGGAGAAATGAATGATTGGGTACAAAATTCAACATGGGTATTTGAGGGTTTTATGGGTTCTCTCATTGACACTTGGGTTAACTTGATGTTACTGCGTATTTTTTCACCTTGTGAGCATTAGCATTGATTGGCCTTCAGTACTCATTTTATAGACTCAAATCCATTATTTTCCCTTCACGAACCAAGTTTCCCTATTTTTTTTCCTATACGCTTGTTGTTCCATTGTAGCCAACGTACACGCAGGCTGAACCTAATTATCCCGCGTAGATCGAGTTACATGGTAAAAACAATAGGAAAATTACTTTTTACTCCCAAAAAGCGGTCTTAGGGTGATCTTTGCCCCTCCATATACCCTGAAATGACTCGATTCGACCTTTCACTTACCTTTGGAAGGCTATATATTGAGCTCCTATGGTGTATGGAAGGGAGGAGAAAGAGAGAGCAACATAACTCTAGTGGATTTTTTCCATGACCTGAGTCTACACTCATTGATCCTTATTGTTGTGAAGTCCTTATGTTCACCTACCAAACTCTTTTCATAGTTTGAGTTTGCCATTGCATGGGGGATTGAAGTGGTGGAGGCACAAGTGGAGAGACCTAGTTCTTGGTTCAGATTGGTTGTCGGCAAGAGGTCGTATCTTGTACTTCTTGTTATTAATTAATGGAAATACTCATTTTCTCATCCAATTGATGTTGTGAATGTTGTTTAAATTACATTGGGTTACATTTACTTATGATATCATGGATCATGTTATTGATTATCCTAACATCTTTCACACATTATATGCACTTGCTTGTATTTGTTGAGACTAATCTGCGGGTTCGAGTGTAGAGATTGAAAGCTCAACCGGGATCTACTTCGACATCCAGTTGAAGGTTGGTTTTATTCTCCATATCTTAGCATTTTCATTATAACAACATTGCATTGGGAATTGAGTTATTTTCTGGTAGTCATCTGTTTGTTGTGGTCTGCCCCGAGCCATAGGAATTTTTTCTCCGTAACAGAAATGGCGACTCCACTGGGGAGGAACCTCCATTTTGGGGACTTTTAGGCATTTATCCTTACTTTGACTTGTTGTTTGTCGATCTTTTGTGACATTGATTGGTCGTTGGGATTTACATTAGAAAACTAGCTTTTTTGGGGCTGTTGGACTCTTTTGGGGCTCATTTTCCTTTCCCTATACGCGGGTCAACCTAGTTTTTCCCACATCTACCCGCCCCTATGTGAACTATATCCCGCGTCTACCCACTACTGTTCTATGAACAGTCGCGTATAACTCTGGGATTGCTTGATTTTTTACCTTGGGTTGTTGCTGGGTTGGTTCTGAGTGTTCCTAAGTCTTAGTTGGCCTGTTTCCTGACTGTTCCATGCTCTGTTCATGACCAGAAACTCCTCTCTCTTTAATTTTTGAGATTTTTGGTTTCCCACCATTTTTTGTTTTTATAGCTCATTAGCTTGGCTGAGTCTAACTATTTGGGATTTGTTGGGTGGTCTACTTGATATGCTCTGCATTTCTTTACTGGATAGTTATATTTTGCTTGCATTTTTTCATTTCCATTTATATTGAAAAAATGCAAAAACATTGTTTTGCATTTTCCTTCCATTTATAAGCGAAAATACAAAAATATTTGCTTTATGTTCTTGCATTTTGCATCAGAGTGCTTGTGATTTCATCTAGGACTTGCTTGTGCATTGAAATTTTAAAAGAGATTGCATTTTATTTTCGAACCATTGGATTGATTGTCATATTAGTGGCATGTTTTTTATTGAATAAATGAGTCTAGTGTTTTTCAATTGTGCATACCATTGAGTCTTATACATCATCAATTTCACGACCATATCCTTTGAGTAATTACATAAATTTAAAGTCAACGCTTAATCTTAAAATTGATTAGAAACGATTTCCTTTTATAGGGTGCACCAACTAGCTTAGGTTTAGAGTCTTGGAATAGATCATTGTGAGTTATCAATCCAAGACTATTGAACCAACATTATGTGTCTGACCGGGGAGTGGTGAAACCCATGGTATACATCAGTGTTCTCAGGAAGCTCTACTCAAACCAAATTCAAGCACGAGGTCATGGGAGGTTGGTTGCGGAGATAGCCCTCCAATACTAGCTGAACGTGGAATATATTTCCAGGATTTGTTCGTGTACAGGGGCTCTCGGGGGATTTGACCCTCTTGAGTTCCAGGATTAGTTACCATTCACATACGATAGATCCCACCTATGACTGTCCCCCTGAGCATTGGTTATACATTAGTTGCTTTACCTAGGTATTACACAGGGCATTCGTTGTGGTTATTCTGCGATTGTCCTGAGTCAGATAGGGGTTGGACAACATAGTTTCCTGTTGTATAGGGATTTGACCCTGGGCACATAGTGAAGTTTGGGAACCCTTATAACTGATTCTGTTACCTCTTGTTATATTTTTGGATTCTCAAGCCTCTCCTAGGCGATACATACTGGCTGTAGTGTCGGGAGGTCCCTTGAGTCAGTCCTGTTTGTGTGCATTTGGTTGTAGTTTCTGTAGGTGCGTGCTCTTTGATCGTCAGTTGGCCGTTAGGGGACATTTAGGTTTGTTTAATCTTGTGGATTTATCGTGGATCAAGATCCACTTCTCCATCGTTCTCATCATTTTGTTGGTCTACCAAATGACGACGTAGCATGTCCTTTTTATAAGAGGTGCCAGAGGCTCCCTCTCGATCCTTTTGAGACTTTTGACGAGCTTCAAGATTACATTATGACTTTTGCATATGGCACTACGGGAGGGATTCTCATGACTTTGTCAGGTAATTTCGATGGACAAACCATTCCTTCCACTCCTAGAGAGGTTGGAGAGGAAGGTTCACCCCCACACATCACTCCTACGGATTTTGGGTTGAACCGACCCCCGGAGTCAAACCAATTTTATGGTACACACTCACATGGTTTCTGATATGGGATGCCAGATCTTAATGATACAAACAACCCTTCGACCACTAATCCCTTTTCAGTTGGTATGCCCAATATTAATTCAAATGTTACATCCACTTCGTTGGGTAGTCAAGTTAACACTAGCCTTAGTGTTGGGGGCACTGCTCCCTCCCGGGGCGGTGCACCCTTTTCTACCCCATTTCAATTTAGGTCTGGTCATATCCCCTCGGCTACGACAGCTATTGGGGGAGGACCACCTCCCAGGACTACTCCTCAGTTCAGTGGGAACACTTCTCATAACATGGTTCATATTCCACAAGTTAACCTGCATGCTTCTACGCATATACCCGTGACTACAACCAAGTTTGCTAACTTGCATGTCCCTCCTAACATGGGAGGTGGGAATGTACCTGTTAACACCCAAAAAGTGCTCACTAGCTCATTTCCCTATTCACATGACCCATTTGTCCACTTTTTCACCATCTGAGCCTCTGAAACCAACAAAAGGTCACCAAAAGACCTGAGTACACCCCTTTTCCCACTAAAAAAGATTATTTTTCCTAAAAAAGCATTAAAAAAAACCCTCAAAAAGGGTCCAAATTCCCAAAAATATTAAAAAGGGAATTAAAATATTAATTTTATTCAAAAAAGGAAAAAGGAGGGAAAAGTACCTAAACCATGTTGGTCAATACCATTTGGGTTTCCACAAAACCACAAATGGTATTCCCCACCACCAAAACCTATAAAAAGGTGGTAGGGGCTCCTCATTTCACATCCATCCATATTCCTATCCTCATGCTACCAAAATCTCCCTTGAGTTTTGGCCATTGTAGCAACCTTGGAGAAAGGACCCATTGGAGATTGGAGCTGCTCACCATTGGAGCCATTCAAACAACCTTCATCACTTGGAGGTATTGTTCTTGCAAGCATTTGCTTGCCCCATTGTCAATACAAAAATTATTTTTTATCTTTCTTGTTCTTGTTCTTTAATTCAAATTGCACATGCTAGTTTAGTTTAGTTTAGATTTAGTTTATTGTTATTTGCTTTTCATTGAAACTGCTGCTACTAGTTAGCAGGTGCCCATAGCACTAAGCCTGGTTGCAAAACCGGGCCAACAGTTTTTGGCGACTCCACTGGGGATTTTTATGAGTAGTGGGAGCATATGCCCCTGCTGATTGAGGACTACCCTTATGCCGACATGGACTATCGAGGCGACCCTGAGATACCTTGTGCCCCAGGACAGGCCTGGAGTTTAGACGGTATGTTTTGTGTTTTATTTTATACTATATCATGTGTTGTTTGATTTATCAGTCTATGATTATAGTTGCATATGATGGTTTATTTGCATTGTGTAGATGTTGGTCCAGTGCCACCGGCTGACTACATGGCTCATCAGGGGCGGGCGATGGTGGTCGCCCATCCACCTGCAGCGGTACCACCTCCGCGTGGTGGAGGTTTTGCGGCTCGTGGGCGAGGGGTTGGCCCTCGAGATGATTCCATAGAGGGTGTCAGACAGACCTTCGACCGGATCCTAGCTGGACTCCCCGAGGATGGTTGGAGAGACCTGGATCGGGATATTTTGGAGGGTATAATTTTATCCCTTTTTCGGGCCGAGCAATCCCTTTTACGAAAAAGGCACTTAGGGAGTATCTGTTAAGCTCTTTTATGACTCCTAAAACAATGAAAAGATCGCCGAGCAATCTTGCTTCCTTTCATGCTCGCTAAACGTATCTAAAAGGGAGTCTACCTGGTATAAGTTTACCCCTTTTCCGGACCTCGTAGACTAATTACGAAAAAGGTATACTCTAGTCACATCGGCTAGAAGAGTTCTCCATCCGCATCATTTTATGCTTTTTCGGGCCTTGGAGACTAAACTTACGAAAAAGAAACACCAATAGAGTCCACTTACCATTTTCAGACTCTCTAAACATGAAATCAACCATGAGCATGAGCCGTCCTGGGCTCACAAAATCCACAGGACCGTACCATTTCAGAGCACACTTTTATCCCTTCTTGGAGCTCATTAAAACTACGAAGAAGGAATCAATGGTGCCTCTTGGCGCCACGACAGATCACATCTAGTCATATGGCAGCTTCCCCATTTTGGTCGCCTTTGTTCAGAGTATTCTGCAGTATGTTACCTTGAAAATCCCTCGACATCACCTATCAGCTCGTCCTCCCCCCCCAGATTCAATATATACCATTCAGTCAAAGCAATGATCCCCACACCTACAAGTCAGTTCCCTACGCTGCCAGGTCAACCATGTCATCATGCTCTGAACAAAGGAAGTTTGAGTCTACCCACTTTTTAACCCAGTTATTTCCCATCCCCACAAGTATGTCAATCCTACCATCATTACTACATCACTTCAGTTCTACACCTCGTGCTCCTATCAAGGAAAAATCATTGCCTTGTTAGTTGTTGGTCTCCCTCTGTCGACGACAACCACATTTATTCCAGAGGATAGACCTAGAGGTCCCTGTGTATTGGACTCATTACCATTTATGATGAGTGCCTATGAATCATTTCGAGAGGAATCCTCATTGCCTCTCCAAATGGTTGTTTCTCACATGCTCGACTTCAACACCTTGATCGCATCGTTGAGACTCGCATAGGACATTGATCCTTTCAGTTATTAGTCGAAGACCCCGAATACCTCCTGACTCCCCCACATTTGAGAATCTTCCTATGGATACAACCAGTTACACTTTTTCTATAGATATCCGGGTTGCGCATGGCGACAGTATTCAGATGTACCCCAGTTTCATACTCCCTTGAGTACACAGTTACATTAATTCTCAGAGATGACTCATAATCTTTGAGTCCCTACAGATGTTGGACACCTTCAATTTCAGCAGTTCACCAGTTATTCAAGTGTATCAGTTATTGAGATCAGTTATGATCAAGAGTATATCCCAAAATAATGTCCCCCCTGGAACATTATGATGTACCAGTAGATTCTTTATGTATTATATCCCCCTTCTTGGGACTAATTGTTATATATATGTCTTGATACGAGCATGGGAATGCCCGCCTCGTCCATTATCAGAGATTATACCTCATTCATATTGAGGCCATGTAATATGTTTTGTTTTTGCAGCTTCCAAGGGCCGTGGCTCCAGTCTCCAACCGGTCTCTTCTCTCCCCTAAAAACCCAAAAAAAAGACAAATGAACTATGATGTCTATCGGCCATACGATGAGCTCCTGCCCTCACACATCAGGGGGCAATTTGTTAACACCCAAAAAGTGCTCACTAGCTCATTTCCCTATTCACATGACCCATTTGTCCACTTTTTCACCATCTGAGCCTCTGAAACCAACAAAAGGTCACCAAAAGAGCTGAGTACACCCCTTTTCCAACTAAAAAAGATTATTTTTCCTAAAAAAACATAAAAAAAAAACCCTAAAAAGGGTCCAAATTCCCAAAAATATTAAAAAGGGAATTAAAATATTAATTTTATTCAAAAAAGGAAAAAGGAGGAAAAAGTACCTAAACCATGTTGGTCAATACCATTTGGGTTTCCACAAAACCACAAATGGTATTCCCCACCACCAAAACCTATAAAAAGGTGGTAGGGGCTCCTCATTTCACATCCATCCATATTCCTATCCTCATGCTGCCAAAATCTCCCTCGATTTTTGGCCATTGTAGCAACCTTGGAGAAAGGACCCATTGGAGATTGGAGCTGCTCACCATTGGAGCCATTCAAACAACCTTCATCACTTGGAGGTATTGTTCTTGCAAGCATTTGCTTGCCCCATTGTCAATACAAAATTTATTTTTTATCTTTCTTGTTCTTGTTCTTTAATTCAAAATGCACATGCTAGTTTAGTTTAGTTTAGATTTAGTTTATTGTTATTCGCTTTTTATTGAAACTG
The DNA here is from genome assembly GCA_027924585.1 of Larix kaempferi. Lineage (NCBI taxonomy): Eukaryota > Viridiplantae > Streptophyta > Pinopsida > Pinales > Pinaceae > Larix > Larix kaempferi. The sequence continues at coordinate 14,945,953 of BSBM01000096.1, read as the reverse complement.
CTGCTACTAGTTAGCAGGTGCCCATAGCACTAAGCCTGGTTGCAAAACCGGGCCAACAGTTTTTTAAAAACTGTTGGCCCGGTTTTGCAACCAGGCTTAGTGCTATGGGCACCTGCTAACTAGTAGCAGCAGTTTCAATGTAAATCAAATAACAAGAAACTAATCTAAACTAAACTAATCATGGATCTATGCAAGAATATAAGCAAATAGTGTACACATTTAAAAAACAAGAACAAGAAAATATTAAAGAATGAATTTGTATTAAAAAATGGGGGGCAAGCAAGTGCTTGCGATAATACCTTCAATGGTGAAGGTTGATGTTGAGCAACTCCCAAGATGAGTAGCTCCAATCTCCAAGAGGTCTCCTTCTCCAAGGTTGCTTACAATGGCCGAAATACTTAAGGAATATTTCGGTAGCATGAGGATGAGATAATGGATGGATGTGAAATGAGGAGCCCCTACCACCTTTTTATAGGTTTTGGTGGTGGGGAATACCATTTGTGGTTTTGTGGAAACCAAATGGTATTGACCAACATGGTTTAGGTACTTTTCCCTCCTTTTTCCTTTTTTGAATAAAATTAATATTTTAATTCCCTTTTTAATATTTTTGGGAATTTGTACCCTTTTTGAGGGTTTTTTATGCTTTTCAGGAAAAATAATGTTTTTGAGTGGGAAAAAGGGGTGTACTAAGGTCTTTTGGTGACCTTTTATTGGTTTCAGAGGCTCAGATGGTGGAAAAGTGGACAAATGGGTCATGTGAATAAGGGAATGAGCTAGTGAGCACTTTTTAGGTGTTAACAGATTGCCCCCTGATGTGTGAGGGCAGGAGCTCATCGTATGGCCGATAGACATCATAGTTCTTTTATCTTTTTTCTGGGGTTTAGGGAGAGAAGAGACCGGTTGGAGACTGGAGCCACGGCCCTTGGAAGCTGCAAAAACAAAAAATATTACATGGCCTCAATATGAATGAGGTATAATCTCTGATAGTGGATGAGGCGGGAATTCCCATGCTCGTATCAAGACATATACATAACAATTAGTCCCAAGAAGGGGGATCTAATACATAAAGAATCTACTAGTATATCATAATGGTCCAGGGGGGGGACATTATTTTGAGATATACTCCTGATCATAACTGATCTCAATAACTGATACACTAGAAATAACTAATGAACTGTTGGAACTGAAGGTGTCCAACATCTGTAGGGATGTAATCACTGTGAGCCATCTCTGGGAAGTATATGTAACTGTATACTCAAGGGAGTATAAAACTGGGGTACATCTGAATACTGTCGCCATACGCAACCCAAATATATATAGGATCAGTGTAACTGGTTGTATCCATAGGTAGACTCTCAAATGTGGAGGAGTCAGAAGGTATCCGAGGTCTTCGAATAATAAGTGAACGAACCGATGCCCTGTGCGAGTCTCAACGATGCGATCAAGGTGTTTAAGTCGAGCATGCGAGAAACAACCATTTGGAAAGGCACTGAGGACTCCTCTCGAAATGATTCGTAGGAACTCATCATAAATGGTGATGAGTCCAAGACACAGGGACCTCTAGGTCTATCCTTTGGAATAAATGTGGTTGTCGTCGACAGAGGGAGACCAACAACTAACAAGGTAATGATGGTTCCTTGATAGAAGTGCGAGGTGTAGAACTGAAGTGTGGTAGTACTGATGGTAGGACTAACATACTTGTGGGGATGGGAAGTAACTGGGGTCATATAGTGGGTAGACTCAAACTTCCTTTGTTCAGAGCATGATAACATGGTTGACCTGTCAGCGTAGGGAACTAACTTATAGGTGTGGCTATCATTTCTTTAATTGACTGAATGGTATATATTGACTCTGGGGGGGGAGGACGAGCTGATAGGTGCTGTCGAGGGATTTTCAAGGTGACGTACTGCAGAATACTCTGAACAAAGGCGACCAATCATGGGGAAGCTGTCATATGAGTAGATGTGATCTGTCGTGGCGCCAAGAGGCACCATTGGGTCCTTCTTCGTAGTTTTAATGAGCTCCAAGAAGGGATAAAAGTGTGCTCTAAGATGGTACTGTCCTGTGGATTTGTGAGCACGGGACTGTTCGTGCTCATTGGTGCTTTCATTTTTAAGGAGTCTGAAAGCGATAAGAAGACTCTGCAGCGGTTATGACTACTGTTCTGTTTGTTTTACGAGCCCAGGATGGTGATTGCTCGTGGTCGCTTTCATGTTTAGAGAGTCTGAAAGCGGTAAGGGGAATCCATCGGTGTTTCTTTTTCGTAAGTTTAGTCTCCAAGGCCCAAAAAAGCATAAAATGATGCGGATGGAGAACTCTTCTAGCCGATGTGACTAGAGTATACCTTTTTCATAATTAGTCTACGAGGTGCGTAAAAGGGGTAAACTTATACCAGGTAGACGCCCTTTCAGATACGTTTTAGCGAGCATGAAAGGAAGCAAGATTGCTCGACGATCTTTTCATTGTTTTAGGAGTCAGAAAAGAGCTTAACGGAAACTCCCTAAGTGCCTTTTTCGTAAAAGGGATTGCTCGGCCCGAAAAAAGGGATAAAATTATACCAAACAAAAATGGATAGATGGGAGTGAGAAAAGGTCTCAAGTGTTATCATGTGTGTGGGATACTGGATCCGGTGATATAAAGATTGTCGCAAAGGGGGCTGCGGCTGTTGTGGCACGCAAATCGAGGCAATGAGAGGGCATTTTGAAAAAATGGCCAAAAAGTATGGGCGTGAGAGCGAGAAATGATCTCAAGCATCATCACGAGCGCGAAAAACTGAATCCGACGATATAAAGACTGTCAAAATTGGAGAACGGCTGATCTGGCACGCAAATCGAGGTGACGAGGGGGGCATGGGAAAAAATGCCCGAAAAATCTAGGCGTGAGAGCGAGAAATGATCTCAAGCATCATCACGAGCATGGAAATATGAATCCGGCAGTGCAAATGGTGCAAAAAACGGATGTCATAAGGACTCCGGAATGGTCAAAGCAAATAACTAGGTTAAAACATTGCTACAAATAAAGCTGAGCCGACCAAGCCAATGATGCAGTGGTGGGGAGAAATGATGACCCGCGGGGGGAAATACTATCTGCATAAAATAAACTCAAATATACAAGTGACACGTGACCTCAAAAATGGTTGAGATCACGAATATGAAAAAGTGAGCAGGGTTAATGACCTGCCCCCATGCTATGTGCATGGGGATTGTGATTGTGGATCACATATGTGTTGGTTTGAACAATGGGCTCATTGAGGTGTTGAGATAGAGATGATGGGGAAGGTTCAAAATGATTGATCATGCCCCCTATCCCGGGGTCGAGGTAATCTGTTACGCCCCCTAACTCGAAGGTGTCAATGTGGTGCAGATGTTGTCTCGAAGAGAGATCAATAGGGAATTGAGCAACTGCTGGCGGGGTGTTATACCATGAGGTTGTGGGTTGTGGTGGCATACTGAAGTGATGATATGATGATGGGGGATTCCCTTTGTGGGGTGGATGCCCCCAGTATCTCCGACGAGAATCACGATGATGATGAGTAAGCAAGGTTTTGGGCCTGCCCCCATGTTGTGGACATGTGGTTTCCTCGTCGATTTGAAAGGGTTGAACATGTGTGTCTAAGGGATCAATTGAAGGGGCCAACCGGGCAAAGGGGTATCTAGTGGAAACTGTGTAAATGGTGTTAATTTCTTCCAAGGAGGAAGATGGTGGGGGATGAATTTCCTCAATTGTGGGGGGCGCCGTCTCAAGGTCCAAATTATTCATCTCGTAGAGAGCTGCTCTGTAATCTGGGATATCAGGACAACGATGTGAGTAATGGCCGTAAATACCGCATATCGCACAAGGGTGGTTGGTACGGAGTGATTTATCACGAGGCTTGGTGTTTGGGTCGATTTTGACAACCGGGATGTTGGGGTCGTCGTCAAGCATTTGCATGTGTTACTGTAATGCGGGTAATTGTGGACATTGATGAGTTGGATGGCCTAACTCATCACACAACGAGCATTTAGGAGGAGCACGAAATACGGGGGGAGGTTTAACCACCTTGGGTGGGGGTGCCGCAGTGTATGGTTTTGGGCCTCTTCCCCCAGTGGGCCTGATGAGTGGAGGTGGATTCGTCGATGACGAAGGAGTAGTGATACCGGGAGGTGGTTGGGTAGAAGTGACGATGGGTTGCACCGGCTGCAGGATGACATTTGGTGTCGGCGGGGGAACGGGAGGCGAAATATACCACACAGGTAATCCCAATGTTAACCCGGGGAGGCTGAGGGTAGCCATAACCGGGGCGCTTACTACACCCGAAGGAGGAAATAGAAAGGGGATTGTGTGGATGGGTGTAACCCCAATGCGACTAGGGACCAATGGTGGTTTGGGTAACAAAGGTGGTTGATTACCGGGTGTTGGTGTATTCTGTGAAAGAGTACAGAGGTTCGCAACGTGGGCCTCCAGTGACGGTGGTGGAATGGCCTGGAATGTAGAGGTCATCGGCGCCTCGGAGTAAAGTCCGGGTCCTACTGAGGAAATGAATGAGGTAGTTGCACCACAAACAGGTTGTTCAACCATGGGGAGAACATTTTCAGGTGTGTCGGGGGCCTTGGGATCGTAATAGGTGAGCTGGTCGACCTTGACCACGTGTCCCTCATGGGGGAACTGCATGGTGCGAAATACGGATGAGGCAACAGCCCACATGGCATACATGTAGCTGCGACCAAGTAAAAGGTTATAGTCTAGTTGGGAATTGATGACCTCAATGTCAATGAGGACGGTTTTACCCGCCAGCTGGACGGGGACATTAGCTAATAGACCTTGGGGTTGTGCCGAACGGCCGTCATAGGCTCGCAATGTAGTGGTGGAATGCTGGAGAGTAGGGGATCCCAACTTCTGCCAAATGAAAGTGGACATGACGCATGTAGAGGCCCCTTCATCGATAATGCACCGATGGATAACAAGATTCCGAACAGAAACGGAAACTTGGAATGCTAAAGAGGAAGGCAGGCATGGTTCAGACTGGTCTGAATCGAATGCGATCAGCTGTGAATCATTGGGGTCAATGGCGCCAATGGCAGAGAGCAAATTTTTGCGCTACGAAGGACAGTTTTTCAAAACTTCAAAAGCAGACATGGCTGCAGGAGACTGGGCTAAGTCGTCGACAATGTTGTAATTCGACGCAACGCGAGCATTGGGATTACTGTTGATGCGACGAAGTGGGAAGCGAGGTTCTTTGGAAGCGCCATCAAGTGGAGCCGGAGGTATACATAATGTTTGATCTATTGGATTAAGGTTAGTGTTCTTGTCGGCAGGAGGGCCTTCAAAAGTGGAGCCATATTGGTTCCGACAGGTTTGGAGGTTGGCATCGGTGATTGACATCATCAACAAGTGGTGAGTACCTGAATCAAACATGGGTTGATCAGGGGCTGCATAAGTGATCTGCTGTGGTGGCACGTTGCCCTGAGGGGGGGCTAACGGTCGAGTGTTCACTACACCCTGGTTTGGAAAGGGGTTTTGCAGCACCAAGGTTTGATGTTGAGGTGGTGGAGGGTTGGGTGGTGGCTGAGGAGCCGCTTGCCCTTGACGATGGGCATCGTCGGTCCAGAGTTGTCGAGCTCGCTCCAAATGTGGGCAAGAATGCGTGTAATGACCATAAACCCCACAGATAGAACAAGGATGGTTTGTTCTGAGGTTATTATTTCTAGGCTGCTTAGGATTCCAATCCGGATTGCGATTGGGAGGAGCAGCATTGTTATTCTGCGGAGGATTGGGAGGTGGAGGACCTTGCTGATGTTGTTGGTTATTGCCGTGGTTACTACCTCTACCATGGTTCTGTTGCGCACCCTGGTTGCGTTGGTTATTCTGGTATTGGGGCTGATGTTGTTGTGCGTACACATGCCCTTGAGCATTAGGGGGATTTTGGGGAGCCGCAGGTGCAGGAGCAGTTTGCGGTGGATAATATGCTGGTGGATGTGAAATGAGGAGCCCCTACCACCTTTTTATAGGTTTTGGTGGTGGGGAATACCATTTGTGGTTTTGTGGAAACCCAAATGGTATTGACCAACATGGTTTAGGTACTTTTCCCTCCTTTTTCCTTTTTTGAATAAAATTAATATTTTAATTCCCTTTTTAATATTTTTGGGAATTTTGACCCTTTTTGAGGGTTTTTTTATGATTTTTTAGGAAAAATAATCTTTTTTAGTGGGAAAAGGGGTGTACTCAGGTCTTTTGGTGACCTTTTGTTGGTTTCAGAGGCTCAGATGGTGAAAAAGTGGACAAATGGGTCATGTGAATAGGGAAATGAGCTAGTGAGCACTTTTTGGGTGTTAACAGTACCCCTCACTCATGTTCATTACTCGACAACTCCTGCTACAACTAGCACTTATATGCCCCATAATTATGGTTGTAACCCTCATTATAACGCAGCCGGTTCTGGCCCTTATTACAACCCTCCTCACTATGGTGCTTACAACACACATATACCTTCGTACCCTTACACGGGTCAGGTTGGAGGCGATTATCATCCCTATGGTCATGGTCATCGTACATATCATCCTTTAGGTCCACAAGGTCGGCCTCTTTTCAGAGCTTATAATCCATCTTTACCGCCGCAGCTCCTGTTTCTTACTCGTTTCAATCTACCAGATCTTTCAAAGCTCACGAATGATCCAGTGTGTCACGATCCTACTTGGCCTCCAGTCCCTACCAAAATCCCTTATGACATTCCAAAGTTAGAAGGGAAGAATGGTGAGGATCCGGGTGATCATGTTACTACTTTTCACCATTGGTTTTCCTCGAATTCATTAAATAACGACTCTATTCGGTTGAGACTATTTAAACACACCCTCACGGGGGCAGCCGCGAAATGGTACATCGAGTTTCCTGGGAGCACTTACAGGAGTTTTAATGAGATAGATTTGGTTTTCTTAGATCACTTTCAGTTGTCAGTTCGATACAATATTGGCACCGAAATTTTATCTACCTTCCATCGGAACAAGGCCACACACATATCTTATCACATTCAGGAGTGGCATCGACGGAAGAGGCTAGTGAAAACCAACATTCCTCCATATTTTTTGTTGGAGTGGTTCCTCAAGTCTTTGCTTCCCTACATCTCTAAGGACGTTTCGGTGTCCGACATTATGACTGAGGAGCAAGCTATATTCAAATCCCGGCAACTAGATTTACTCTATGCTCAGTCTGGTATCCTGTACGATATTATTCATGATGCACCGCACTCGCGTAATGAGCCCAAGCCTGTTCCCAGACCACATGTTGATGGCATTGTTGGATCCACGAGTACTCGACCCATAGAATTGGTTGCAAATCAAATGAAAAAATTGTCTATTAGCCAATCTACCCCGCACAAGCCCACGCCTCATCCACTTCCACCTAATCGTCTGATGTCCATTCTATACAGTCGGCGAACCCATCAGGTAACCAGCAACCTGGTGGAAAAAAGAAGGGGAGAAACAATCGTAAGGGTGGGAATAATGGGAATAATGGAAGTAATAGAAATACTCCTAGGAAAGAGAATGCCAACACTCCTCGGGATGGCTGAAATGCTGGTGTGGACCATAGGCCTAGACGTAAAGTGAAATTCCCTTGCAAACTTTGTGGGGAGGATCATCTTACTCATTTGTGTTCTCGAATTGAAGAAGCATCGAAGCATCTTGCACAGAGCCCAGCTGTGTTTAAATATCCCCTTCCGCATCATCAGAATATGGCTTCGAATGCTTCCGTCGCTGGCTATGGGACTAATGAAACTTTGTCGTCCGCATCTCATGTCGTGGCTACGGATTTGTGAACATGGTCCAATCTCAGGTTAGTGTTGCTACTTGTGAACACGATTATGGTGCACCACAACCGAATATGGGGAATAAGGCTCCTCCTCCTCCTGACTCCTCTCTGCATATCAAGAAGCCCACTACTATGCCGTGGATACCGAAAGGTGTTCTTAAGCGCTCCACGCATAATCCTAATTCCTGAGCTGCCTAGAAGTACTCCATTGTAGAATATTTGGGCCAAAATCCGTGTGCCATGTCGGCTCTTGAGGTTTTACAAGCATGTTCTTCACAAAGGAACTCCCTTCTATCTTCTTTGGCATTGTTGGATGCACGAGTAATTGACCCATAGAATTGGTTGCAAATCAAATGAAAATTTTGTCTATTAGCCAATCTACACCCAGACAGGCCCACGGCTCGTCCGCTTCCACCCAATCGTCCAATGTCCATTCTATACATTCGGCGAACCCATCAGGTAACCAGCAACCTGGTGGAAAGAAGAAGGGGAGAAACAATAGGAAGGGTGGGAATAATGGGAATAATGGACATAATAGAAATACTCCTAGGAAAGAGAACACCAACACTCCTTGGGATGGCTGAAATGCTGGTGTGGACCATAAGTCTAGACGTAAAGTGAAATTCCCTTGCAAAATTTGTGGGGAGGATCATCTTACTCACTTGTGTCCTCGAATTGAAGAAGCATCGAAGCATCTTGCACAGAGCCCGGTTGTGTTGAAATATCCCCTTCTACATCATCAGAATATGGCTTTGAATGCTTCCATCACTGGCTATGGGACTAATGAAACTTCGTCGTCCGCATCTCATGCTGTTGGCTATGGATGTGTGAACATGGTCCAATCTCAGGTTAGTGTTGCTACTCGTGAATGCGATTATGGTGCACCACAACCGAATATGGGGAATAAGGCTCCTCCTCCTCCTGAATCCTATCTACATATCAAGAAGCCTACTACTATGCCACGGATACTGAAAGGTGTTCTTAAGCGCTCCACGCATAATCCCAATGCCCGAGCCGCCTAGAAGTACTCCATTGTAGAATATTTGGGCCAAACTCCATGTGCCATGTCGGCTCTTGAGGTTTTACAAGCATGTTCTTCACAGAGGAATGCTGTTGGAGCCAAGGCCGCAACTATGGTAAAAGCTGCGAATTTTGAGGAAAAAGCACAAGTATAGAAGAGAAAGTGCTAAATTTTGAATAAGCACCAATTTTGGGACAAAAGCAGACGGTGCGCAGTACGGTGCCAGATGGATAATCTCAGCGTAGATTACGGACCGGAAATCGCGAAGCTCGCGCGCACGTCAGAAGAGAATGAAGGTAGCAGAGTGGAAAGCCCAGCTACCACAATGAATGAAGCAATGAAGTAGAGGGCTCAGCTACCCTCATTAAGGCTGAATACAGAAGTTATGGTTGCTCGGACCAAGGAGGAGCAACGGACCAAAGCATTAAAGGCGAAGGACAAGGCGCCCATACCCGTAAGCTGCGCCGGAAATCATGGAGCCTGCAGGAAGTGGCGACATGACTGTAAGCAGCGCCTACAATACACCTAGCCATGTCTAGTTAGGATTTTTGGGGATTACTGCTGGGAAAGGCCCACAGTTTTGTAAAGGTGTGACCGCCATGGCCACCTATATATATGTATAATTGTAAAGGGTAGATGTTAGTTAGCTAGTTAGTGAGCCAGCTAAGATAGTAGATACTAGATGTAAGAAGGATTGATCAAGTTGATCATCCTCTGTTACGATCTTGTTGATTGTTTTCTACCGTGTTGCTAGAAAACAGGAGTTGGATCTGGTTAGTAGTGAAGCTAATCCTTGAGTTGCAGACAGTCGGAGTTGACGTCTGAACTATTGTAACCTCTGAAGAGAAAGAGACTAGATCGAGAGAAGGACTCCCAGCTGTGTGCGTGGATTTTCCTGGAAAGATCTAAGGCTGCAGCTGTGTGTGCAGCATAGTGTATAAATCTATCATTTTCTGGTTAATATAAGCTACTCCCGTGGACATGGTTTCCCCCGTGGAGGTGGACTTCATATTTCTCGATGTTGTGATGTTGTGATTGAGTGATTGCCTGTTTTTAGTTTACTAACAACGTATACAGGAATGTTGCATTAACTTTATGAGTGTGTTATGTAAGTTCTTGGAGCTTCCTTGGGGACTATAATCGCTAAGGGTCGGAGGAATCGGTAAGATGACGTCGCCGTAGCGATAGGAGAACGTGCTGCTGCGCCGGGCGCGCAAGCGAAACGACGCATAGAAGATCGGCGTAGGAGTGAATGTCCCGCGCAGCCGAGCTGCTGAGCAGGAGCTTGAAAGTTGTTGCGCTCATAAGTCTGAAGAGGTGTCAGACATTCGCCTCAAAGGAATCGTCGAGGAGGAAAGAGCAGTCTCCGCGTCACCTAGGTTAAGGAAATTTGATTCTTTAACCCCCCCATAGCCACTTCGGGTGAGACCTCGAGCTGCTGCGCAGCTCGTTGCCGAGAGGGCCAGTGTGCCAAGGGGTTTTGTTGCTGCGCTTCATTAAAACCCGGGTCTGTCCAAAAAGCAGCCAACAAATGGTTCCGTTGCCGCGGGATTGAGACTTGTTATTTCAGCGACACGCGAGATTGAGGCGAAACCTAGAGAAAGAAGGAGCCAATAAATGGTTCCGTTGCCTAATGAATTTTGATCATGTCACTTCCGTTTCTTTGAACCCTGTTGTTGAGCCAACAAATGGTTCTGTTGCCTTGATACTTGCTCAGCTAGAAAATGTGTTACTAGAATCCTACAGCTACAGAAATTCAGGAGTGGTTCGATTTAAAGGCTAAAGAGTTCGCTGAACAAGAAAATAGAAGCTCTAGGCTCCAGTCAGAAGAATGGTTGCAGAAGTATATCTATACTAACCTTCACGAAATTTTATTTGTCACATTTGCACTTGAGTTACATGCTTGGATAGCCAAGTTAGCAGATACTAGACCCACTATGCATATTGATCGACCAGTCGCTTGGACCCCTAAGCTAGTCAATATTTTGAAGCGGGTAGATAATTCTGTGTCCCGCGCAGTAGACTTTTGGTTGAACAGTCTGCTGGAAGGTTTCATCACTGAGTTTGCAGTGGATACAAGAAAGAGTTTCAGTGAAGCTGAGAGGAGTTTCTTTCAAGCACATAGAGGTAAGTTCTTAAATTCTTTGAACTTATGGATTAAAATGCTTCTGTATGAAAAAGCAAAACTATGTATAGCTTCAGATGAATAGCATAGACAAGTAATGTCCGTAGACTCTGATAGTGACCCTGAAGTTATTGGTTGCACTCGTAGTGGAAAACGGTATAAAGTAGGCCTTGACCAACATTCTTTTGAGTCGAGCCCAGAAGACAGTCAAGTTCCTAGAGCAAGCCACATAGAAAGACAAGGGAGCGCTCATATCCCTTACTACCCTTTTACACCGCAAAAGCCAGACAAAGCTCAGTATAATCCCGTAGTAACTCCTTCTAGTAGCCCACACGGTACTTCTAGTACCTCTGTGCCACCTTTGTTCAACCAGCCCATAAGAACTGCTACAACACCTCCACCTCAACCTAGCGCAAGAAAGATGGGTGATGACATGAAACTACCAACTTTTAGAGGAATAGGGATAGAAGACCCTGAGCAACACTGGTTCCTATGTGAAGCCATTTGGACAATTAAGCAAATTAATGATGATGCTGTTAAACTGGTTCAGTTAGCAACCACACTAAGAGAGAGAGCCTTAACTTGGTTCATGAAATACTCAGCAGCACAGAATAGAACGCTTGCTGATGTAAGAAATGCAATGATTAGAGAATTAAAGAAACCTAAATCAGAATCACAGTGTATAACAGAGCTCAAATACATCAAGCAGTTACCTACAGAGTCAGTATGGGACTTCGACCAAAAGTTCAAAGCCTTGATAGATCAAGTAAGCTTTGAGTTTGCACCACAACAGCATAAGGAATGGTTCATTGCTGCGCTGCTTCCACACATTAGACTTCCTCTTATGCAACAGAATCTCACTACTCAGGAACAAGCTCTAGAGATGGCTATGAAACTAGAAGCTTCACCAATTGCTGGAACAAGCAACGATGTTGCGCAGTTGCAGAACCAATTAGCAAACTTAACCTTGCAAGTGCATGATATTAAGAAAGGCAAGGATGCTAAGGAAGAGATATGGTGTACAAAATGTAAAGCACAAGGTCATTCAAAGGACCATTGTCCCGTTTTCATAGAGTATATTGCAACTGGAGCACCTAACCCTTTACCACAGGCACAGGGGCCTTGGTGTGAAATCTGTAGAACTAGAGGTCATAGACCACAAGAATGTCACTTACTTCAGAAATACGTACAAACTCCAAAGAATCTATATTGTAATTTCTGTAAATCAGTAGGCCATGATAAGAACAATTGCAGAGCATATGACCTTATGATGGAAAGGAAACACGATGTTTATAGAGTACAATCAGAAGCACAAGGATCCGTAGCAGGTCCACAGTATGACCAAAACCGCGACGACCGAACAGGAAATTATAGGGGCCGCGGACGCGCCACAAATTTTGGCCGCGGAAGAGGCCATATCACTTGTTATAATTGTGGAGCGCAAGGTCATTTTGCAAGAGATTTCCAAAACCCTACGACCCTTTGCAGATATGGCAAATCTTATGATCATACCATTGAAGAATTCCCTCAGTTGATGGCTAAGATGCAAGCAAAGACGCCACAGATCAACCAGAATATTCAATTGATTGGAGCAGAAAAAATGGAACCAGACCGTACAGTTAATATCGTGACGCGCAGTGGAACAACCACTGGTGCGCCAGAATCGGGAACTGGAAAGCAAGCGACGCAATGGGTGCGCCGCGCTAATATTAAACTAGCCCCACTTAATCTGCAGAAGCAAAAAGAAGCATTCAAGCAAGCCCAAGAATATTTCTCAGATCCCAGAGCTTCAAGTTCTGTCGCAACCCCGCATAAAGATATTAGATCGCAAGTGCTAAGACAAGACAACTTGGTACAAGAACAGGCCACTACATCCGGAAGGCCTGATGAAGAAGATGCACTAGGCACTGTCCATACTTTTCTAAGGAACTGCTTAAAGTTGTTGCGCAATGAAAAAGCAACTATGGAACTTCAACACCTATTGGATAAATGTCAACAATCTGCTTCGACGAACACGCCGCAGCGTGCTGTTCACCAGATTGGGAGTCACACTAGAACTGGAAAAGAGATGAGGCTCACAGTGCAGATTGGAGATTTTGAGATGGACGAAGTCATTTTAGATTTGGGCTCGGAAGTTAATGTTCTCACCATGCAGACATGGGAACAGATGGGAAGCCCTCAACTTACAAGATCCTCCATCCAGCTAAGACTCGCGAACCAGCAATGAGTCTCTCCATTGGGCAGATTACCCAATGTATCTATTGATATCGAGGGAGTAAGAAGTTCTGCAGACTTTGAAGTAATCAAAATTCTGGATGATAGTAGACCTTACCCATCACTTTTAGGTATAGACTGGGCATTTGATAATTTGGATGTCATTAATTTGAAGAAAAGACAGATGACCTTCGAGGACGACCAGATTAGGGTCATTGCACCGCTTGATCCTATTCAAGGACCAAGGTATATAGAACCCATTCGGGCAGAAGAAGAAGCACGCCACATGGAAAGTTTGTATCAGATGACCGCTAGTCAGAGTGACTATGTCAATCCCACAGCAGATGGCCATATCAGTTTTCGATGCGATAGCTCGTGCACATCAGACTCAGATGCAGGATTGGAAAACTGGCAGAATCGCTTACATGAGGTTTCTACAAGACGTTGCGCCATGATGACTAAATCCATTCGATGGATTGGCACAGAATTGACTGACACTCCAATTTTTGATGGTTTAACTGAAGTAAGCGAATTCATACAGGCATAAGAACAACAGCTTCCAGAACAGCAACGCATGCAGGCATTAGATGTATCACTGCGCGCTACACCCGCAAGATGGTGGGGTGCGCATAAAGAAAATATTCACACATGGCAAGAATGTCGCAGACTGATACTGTGCATATTCCAGGACACTACAGTAGAAGTGTCGCGCAAATATGAGGGACAGAGTGACCCCAGGTCACACATTGAAGCATGCATTCAGTAATGGTCGGATATTCCGGACGATGAGTGGGTTCACCTATTTATCCACACATTGGACACAGTCCCAAGGAACTGGTACACTGAAACAGAATTGCGCAGAGGCACTCTTACTTGGCCTCTTATGATAGAAATTTTTCAACTTACCTTCAGCTTTGAGTCAGAGCACCCAAGTATTGATCAAGCTCTGAAGTGTATTAAAAAGAAGGTATTTGAACCATGTCTATTACCAGAATATTCCCAACCGGATTGGGCTGTTCAGATAGAACATGCCCTAGAATGCTATAATTTCACCGCTGGAGAAGAGGAGGATGATCCTCGCAACATCAATATCCCAGAATCAGAAGGGACGCGCAATGTTGAAGGTCCTCAACTTGATATCCCTGCCATTACAGAACACATCAAGCTCAAAAAGGTTAACATTGGTACAGAAGCCGAACCCAAGTTTGCTTCTATAGGAGACTATTGGGATGATGAAACTGTTGGGCATATTTCAGATTTATTACGTGACTACCATGATATCTTTCCTACCAAGTTCACAGAAATGAAAGGCATCCTAGGAGACTTAGGAGTGATGCGCATACCTCTGAAAGCAGATGCCAAGCCAGTAAAGCAGCGCCCATACAGGTTGAACCCGCGCTATAAAGAGAAAGTTAAAGAAGAAATTGACAAGATGCTCGCATCAGGTATTATTGAGCCAGTAGAAGAAAGCAATTGGATTAGTCCTATGGTTGTACAAGAGAAGAAGACAAAAGGTGAAATAAGAATTTGCGTGGACTTGCGCAAACTCAATGACGCATCAGCGCATGATCCATTTCCTACTCCCTTTACAAATGAAGTGATTGATAATGTTGGAGGACAAGAGGCTTATTCCTTCACTGATGGATTTTCGAGATACCATCAGATCAGAATCCATCCAGACGACCGCCATAAGACTACTTTTGTGACTGAATGGGGATCATTCCAGTATACGGTAATGCCCTTTGGTCTTAAAAACGCTCCTGCTATCTTCTCTAGAGTCGTTGTTGTTGTTTTTAAAGAATTCATCCATAAGTTTTTAGAAGTCTATTTTGATGATTGGACTGTATTTGGATTACTAAAAAACCATATGGGAAACCTGCGAATGATGTTAGAAAAGTGTAGACAGCACCAGATTTCCCTTAACTTGAAAAAATGTATCTTCTGTGCTCCTTTTGGTATTTTGTTGGGTCACATTGTATGCAAACAAGGACTCCTGATGGATCCTACGAAGGTTGCCATCATTGCTAATTTACCTACGCCCAACTCAGTCAAGCAATTGCGCACTACATTGGGACATACAGGATACTACAGAAAATTTATCAAAGGTTATGCAAAGATCACATCACCTATGGAAAGATTGCTGAAAAAGGACTCGAAATTCCAATGGACAGAAGAATGCCAACAGAGCTTGAACACACTTAAAGACAAGATGATCAGTGCGCCAATTCTAGTTTTCCCAGACTGGAATAAACCCTTTCATGTTCATGTCGACGCTTCTTCCATAGCATTGGGGGTCGTACTTACACAACCGGGAGAAGGAGGTATCGATCACCCCATTGCTTACTCTAGCCGGAAGCTGTCCACAGCCGAGAAGAACTACACTACTACAGAGAGAGAAGGACTAGCTATGGTGTACGCCCTACAAAATTTCAGACACTACTTACTGGGCACACGTTTTAAAATGTATACTGACCATTCTGCTTTGAAATATTTGGTCAATAAGCCAGTGTTAGGGGGAAGAATTTGCAGATGGCTACTGCTCTTTCAAGAATATGATTTTGAGGTTATTGTAAAGCCAGGTAGATTGAATGCAGGACCTGACCACTTATCTAGGATTGAGTCAGGGGAAGAACCTACAAATCTGGAGGACAATCTGCCTGATGCACAGCTATTTTTTGTTCAAGCAGCAGATGAATATTATTCTGATATCCTTGAGTTTCTCACTACCGGACAAGCGCCAGTTGAGTTTACAATCCAGCAAAAGAAACAACTTGTCGTCAAAGCCGCAGACTTCACTTTGATAGCAGTCCAGCTTTATAAGTTGGGCCCCGACAAAGTCTTGCGCAGATGTATTTTACCGCATGAAAAGAACTCTATCATCGCAGAAGCGCACTCAGGCACCGCAGGAGGCCATTTCGCAGGAAAGCCGACTGCTCAGATGATCTTAGCCGCAGGTCTTTGGTGGACGACATTGCACAAGGATACTAAGGAATTCTGCAAATGTTGCGATGTGTACCAACGAATAGGAAAACCTTCAAGAAGAGATGAGATGCCGCTAAGACCGCAGATAACACTGCGTGCTTTTGATAAATGGGCCATTGATTTTGTAGGTCCTATCAACCCACCAGGAAAGAGAACCGGTGCAAGATACATCATTACAGCTACTGAATACCTCACCCGATGAGCTGAGGCTAAGCCAGTGAAGAACTGCGACGCTGCCATGGCCGCGCAGTTCATTTTTGAGAATATTATCACTAGATTTGGATGTCCACTGATTCTAATGAGTGATCAGGGTACACATTTCCTCAATGAGACTATAGAATCCCTTACTGAGGAATTCCAAATTAGTCACCATAAGAGTACACCCTACCACCCTCAAGCTAATGGCAGGGTGGAGGCATTCAATAAAATTCTTGAGAATGCCCTGACGAAGATCTGTAATCAACAAAGAGATGATTGGGACCTTAGAGTTACAGCTGTATTATGGGCTTACAGAACCACATGCAAGAAATTAACAAGCCACACACCTTTCAGTTTGGTGTATGGACAAGAAGTAGTTATGCCTATGGAATACATTATTCCCAATCTCAGAATTGCGCAAATTACAGAAATGACAGATACAGATACCATGAGTGAAAGACTTTCACAATTGCTTGCCTTAGAGGAAGACAGACTCTTAGCCGGATTCCATCAACAGGTACAGAAGGCAAGACAAAAAGCTTGGCATGACAGGCATATTAAGAATAAAGTCTTTCAGGAACGAGACTTGGTACTCCTCTATGATAGTAAATTCATCAAGTTTCCAGGCAAGTTTCATGTACACTGGTTAGGCCCTTTTCAGGTGATAAAAATAACAGAAGGAGGAGCAGTTCAGCTTGCGAAGCTGAATGGAGAAGTACTGCCTACAAAGATCAACGGGAGTCGGCTCAAGCTTTACCGCGACGGCCACTCCGCCCTGTCGACTTAAGTATCTGCTCAAATAAATGCAGATGTCCAGTGTAGTTGAAAGAGGCATCGCATTATCAGTCTACACGGAAGTCGCGAGACCCTCAGTCTCTGGATTCCTGTGCAGTTCCTTGAACCATCCGCGCATATCAGTAAAAGTTCGTAAGAAGCGACCTTATTTTGTGCTCTGACGAAGTTTTTCCCCAGGATGTTGAACTGTCGCTCTTGCGGAGTTCCCTGTGATAATTTGCCGCTTGAAGAATTTCTTTTTGTGGACCCCTATAGGCAAAGTTACCTAAGTTGAAATGACCCGCCCAAAAATTTGAATTACAGTAGTTATGTAGCCGCGTCTGAGAATAAATGAAGGATAAGCCCGCCATTTAAGTATAGCCGCTCTGACAGATTTGGCTTGATCTCCGTAAGATTTGCATTTAACTCATGTGTCGAAAAGCTTTAGCTTCTCCCAGAAGGCTGTCAGAGCCCGTCCATCACAATAAATGCACCGCAGAGGCGAGGGGGATAGAACGATTGTCAAATCATGCAGAGCCACCTACAGCTAGTAGCCACACTTGGCTGCATTTACTATCACCTTTGGCTATAAATACCCCACACTTGTATATTTTCGGGTTACTTTCCTCGAGCTGCATAGTCGTGTTTGAGAATCTAAGCCATTGTTTTCAGAGCCGAGTTGTGCAGAGTGCTTCCCTTTTTGTCAGTGTTCATATCCCCCGCTGGTCCGCTATTTCTGTCCAAGGCCGTGTTACCTATTCCCGTTCACAACGGAGAACCTGTCAACTGAAGAAGTTGTTCATCAATTCCTGTGCTGAGGCCTGGATTTCGGCATGACTACCCCCGTGACGGCCTCGACTTATGTACACCCTGGTTATCAGGATCCCAGACAATCTCCGGCCACAAGAGCATCTCAGCAACATCCAGAAGAGCCCGTTCCAGAGCCGTTGGCCACTATGGTGAATTATATTCCGCCACGTCCAGACGATGCACCAGAGGTGCATATTCCGAAGAATGCAAAGTACCCACTTCTGTTACCTCCACTACCGGCTGGCGTGCGACAAGAAGGGTCCCTGCTCGGACACCTTCCACTGGTCAAGTTCTCTGATTTCAACCTGGGAGACTATAAGACATATCCTCAGTTCGCGCCAAATCGATATCTGACGGTAGCACATAATCCCACCAGAAAGGTTGATGAATTCATCCCGAAGGGATTTGCAGCAAATCTTGAGCGACCTGGACTCCTGAACCTGTTAAAGCTACCGCACTTCGGGCGTAGCAATGAAGTGAACGTAGTTGTTAAGACACTGCTATCCTACGTTCATGGAGGTTACCTTTGGTTGGGGAGGCCCATCGATTTAAATGTCGATTTGATTCACCGTATTACCGGCATTTCTAAGGTTGGTAAGGATCCCAATATTCATTTTGTGGGAAAAGACAAGGATAGAAAATTGGCTGCACAGCTGGTGCAGAAATATAACCTTACAAGAGGAGGTCGGGCTTATGACCTCACTATAGTAGAAGATGAAGCACTTAGATTTACAGGAAGTCTGCTCGCAGGAAGACTTCTCACAAAGTGCAGACCGAAGGAAGTTACTGGAGCTATCGTGGAACTTGCCATCGCAGCTGCGGAGGGAGAACAGTACAACTGGTCCCTCTTCCTCCTCAATACTTTTTTGGAAGACTACCGGAACGTCCAAGATAACCCCGGTCAGTTGTTCCATTTTTCTTGTCTTTTAATTTTATGTTCTCTCGTCGGGTGGAAGGAGCCCCCGAACACTCAGTTCCTCCCGCGCCGCGCAGGAGAACCTGTCGGAATCCGTTATGTTAACCTTTGGGAGTCTGCTAATCCCGCAAAGCGCAAGATGAACCGCGTTGTATTTTGTGAATACTACTATCTCCTCAGAGATACCATTCACGAAATGCCAAGGCTGAGTGAGGAGACAGCGAAAATATATGATGGAAAGTTGGCCTTTACTGCCGACTTACATCAACTTTACCTCCGTCCCTGCGGCATTCAAGAGGAATGGGCCGTAGGACTTTACAGGATGACCACCGAAGATGTCGAAGAAACTATCAAGTCATGGTCGGATGAATGGAGGGCAACTGCCGACATCGCATCTGCGATGCCACCCACCGCTATGCAAGAGAAGGATAAGGGCAAGGAAGCCCCCGAGCAAAGAAGTGAGGAAGGCTCGACAGAACCAGCAACCAAGAGACAAAAGGTGTCGCATCCCTCTGAGGCCATTCCCTCGGGGATCGACCAGTATTTGAAAGAGCAATTTCGCGAACTGCGGACCAAACATGCTCACATCAGAAGTGCTCTAGACCTGCAGTTTGTGGAAATAAAGGGTCTCGCAGGAAGGATTGCGCAGACCCATGCGTCAGCATCTACTTCGCAGGCACCACAAGTAATTCCAAGTACCGAGCGAGTTGAAGAACTCGTAGAAAGGCATACTGTCGTGCATATTCCGCCTACGAGCATGACACTTCCAGATCCGCTAGCTGCACTACAGGTAAGCGCAGTTGGGCCTGTTGAAATAAATTTGTCCCTAATTCCTATAGAGACTCTACAGCTAGTACATGAGAAAGTTTCTGTTGAGTTGAGAGCTCTCTACATTCCAGGAAAATCAACGACTGCAATCGCAGGAGATAGAGCTGAAGGCAAGCCATAAGAATATCTCCGAGAAACTCGCACTTTATGAGGCGCAAGACATTGGCATAAGAAACGCAGTGGATGAGATTGCCCAGGAGTTGTCGGCTTGCGAGATTCAACCAGACCTCCCTCTGGTTGAGAAATTTCAAATTATTGGAGGAAGGGTGAAAACCCTGGAGTATGAAATAGTTGCTATGGCTGAGAGCCATAGAACCCAAATTGCCGAGCTGGAAGCTCGTGTTGCTGCGCAGTTTACAGATGATGCGCAGGAACAATTTGAAGTGCTGAGCAGAGCTTCCACACACATGAAAGACAAAATGCAGGAAGCCGAGAACCTGATGAGCCAAGCTACGGAAGCTTGGACGGAGCTTGAGAAGCTCCCTTTTAAAGTTGGTCTTTTGGAACAGGTGCAAGCCGCAGAACAGTCCCTAACTGTTTTGACTGAAGAAGCTAAGGCCTTAGCAGGCTTAGCAAAAATGAAGAAAATGAGTGAAGTGCGCAGAGTGCAACAGTAACTGCACAAGCTTAGAACTGAAGATGAGAAGCTCACCAACAACATTCATCCATTTATGGATGAATATGCTGACATCGTTGCCCAAGTCGAGGCAAAAATCAAAGAAGTTGCTGAATCTCAACAGGTGATTGATGCCATAACTAAAGAAGAAGCCACTGCAGAAACGGTGCAGACAACTCTGGAGTGTGTCGATGAATTGGACTCCGCTATTGCGCAGTGGAAGAAAACATTCACGGAGACCCAAGCGGAAGCAGATGCGCAAGTAAAGCGACCACCCGCTAGTACGAGTGGCTCGAGGGCGAGCCACAAGTAAGTCTTAGGGGCCTGTTGGAGCCAAGGCCGCAGCTATGGTAAAAGCTGTGAATTTTGAGGAAAAAGCACAAGTATAGAAGAGAAAGTGCTAAATTTTGAATAAGCGCCAATTTTGGGACAGAAGCAGACGGTGCGCAGTACGGTGCCAGATGGATAATCTCAGCGTAGATTATGGACCGAAAATTACGAAGCTCGCGCGCACGTCAGAAGAGAATGAAGGTAGCAGAGTGGAAAGCCCAGCTACCACAATGAATGAAGCAATGAAGTAGAGGGCTCAGCTACCCTCATTAAGGCTGAATACAGAAGTTATGGTTGCTCGGACCAAGGAGGAGCAACGGACCAAATCATTAAAGGCGAAGGACAAGGAGCCCATACCCGTAAGCTACGCCGGAAATCATGGAGCCTGCAGGAAGCGGCGACATGACTGTAAGCGGCGCCTACAGTACACCTAGCCATGTCTGGTTAGGGTTTTTGGGGATTACTGCTGGGAAAGGCCCACAGTTTTGTAAAGGTGTGACCGCCATGGCCACCTATATATATGTATAATTGTAAAGGGTAGATGTTAGTTAGCTAGTTAGTGAGCTAGCTAAGATAGTAGATACTAGATGTAAGAAGGATTAATCGAGTTGATCATCATCTGTTACGATCTTGTTGATTGTTTTCTACCGTGTTGCTAGAAAACAGGAGTTGGAGCTAGTCAGCAGTGAAGCTAATCCTTGAGTTGCAGACAGTCGGAGTTGACGTCTGAACTATTGTAACCTCTGAAGAGAAAGAGACTAGATCGAGAGAAGGACTCCCAGCTGTGTGCGTGGAGTTTCCTGGAAAGATCTAAGGCTGCAGCTGTGTGCGCAGCATAGTGTATAAATCTATCATTTTCTGGTTAATATAAGCTACTCCCATGGACATGGTTTCCCCCGTGGAGGTGGACTTCATATTTCTCGATGTTGTGATGTTGTGATTGAGTGATTGCCTGTTTTTAGTTTAGTAACAGCGTATACAGGAATGTTGCATTAACTTTATGAGTGTGTTAAGTAAGTTCTTGGAGCTTCCTTGGGGACTATAATCGCTAAGGGTCGGAGGAATCGGTAAGACGACGTCGCCGCAACGATAGGAGAACGTGTTGCTGCGCCGGGCGCGCAAGCGAAACGACGCATAGAAGATCGGCGCAGGAGTGAATGTCCCGCGCAGCCGAGCTGCTAAGCAGGAGCTTGAAAGTTGTTGCGCTCATAAGTCTGAAGAGGGGTCAGACATTCGCCTCAGAGGAATCGTTGAGGAGGAAAGAGCAGTCTCCGCGTCGCCTAGGTTAAGGAAATCTGATTCTTTAACCCCCCCATAGCCACTTTGGGTGAGACCTCGAGCTGCTGCGCAGCTCGTTGCCGAGAGGGCCAGTGCGCCAAGGGGTTTTGTTGCTGCGCTTCATTAAAACCCGGGTCTGTCCAAAAAGAAGCCAACAAATGCCCTGCTATATGCTTTGGCATTGTTAGATCCACGAGTACTCGACCCATAGAATTGGTTGCAAATCAAATGAAAAAATTTGTCCAATCTACCCCCAGATAGGCCCACGCCTCATCCACTTCCACCCAAGCGTCCGATGTCCATTCTATACAGTCGGCGAACCCATTAGGTAACCATCAACCTGGTGGAAAGAAGAAGGGGAGAAACAATCATAAGGGTGGTAATAATGGGAATAATGGACGTAATAGAAATACTCCTAGGAAAGAGAATGCCAACACTCCTTGGGACAGCTGAAATGCTGGTGTGGACCGTAAGCCTAGACGTAAAGTGAAATTCCCTTGCAAACTTTGTGGGGAGGATCATCTTACTCACTTGTGTCCTCGAATTGAAGAAGCATCGAAGCATCTTGCACAGAGCCGAGCTGTGTTGAAATATCCCCTTCTGCATCATCAGAATATGGCTTCGAATGCTTCCGTCGCTGGCTATGGGACTAATGAAAATTCGTCGTCCACATCTCATGTCATTGGCTATGGATGTGTGAACATGGTCCAATATCAGGTTAGTGTTTCTACTCGTGAATGGGATTATGGTGCACCACAACCGAATATGGGGAATAAGGCTCCTCCTCCTCCTAACTCCTATCTGCATATCGAGAAGCCTACTACTATGCCATGGATATCGAAAGGTGTTCTTAAGCGCTCCATGCATAATCCCAATGCCCGAGCCGCCTAGAATTACTCCATTGTAGAATATTTGGGCCAAACTTCGTGTGCCATCTCGGCTCTTGAGGTTTTATAAGCATGTTCTTCACATAGGAACGCCCTGCTATCTGCTTTGGGATTTCGAGATGAGGGTAGCCCTAACGTCATTAACTTTGACACTACTGATATCCAGCCTCGCTTGCCTTATCATGTGGCTTTTCAAGTTGATGTGAGGTGCTTAGACAAATTTGTTAGACGTACGATGGTTGACGAAGGTGCTTCCACCTTGGTAATTTCATCGGATTGTTGGAAAGATCTTGTCTCACCTCCCTTGTCAAAATCTATGACCATGCTTACTGCGTTCGATGGTCAGTCATTTAGGCTGCATGGTATTCTCCTTCCCTTGAGGTCCACTTGGGTGGGAAATCCGTGCCTATTGAAGTCAAGGTGGTTGATGCGCCCATCGACTACAACCTTCTTCTAGGTAAGAATTGGATCTACGCAATGAAAGCAATCGTGTCCTCCATGTTTAGAGTTATTTTCTTTCCTCTTGAAGGCATAATTGTGACGGTCAATCAGCTAGACTTCCCTAGTTCTAATTCCGTAGCATCACCGGGAACTGTTGTTCCCCAGATCAAAGATTCTAGGCCGACAACTGGGAACATTGGTGTAGGATTGTATCCATCCTTGATGGGATCATTCGACTTTGTTGCACCAATCTGCTTTATTGGAACCATCTCCGATAGTGTGCCATACTCGTTAAGTAATGTACCTTTCCGGACCTCATACTTTAATGATTCGTGGACTTTACCATCCGCGAGTTCTTCGTCTGAAGACATTTTTCACATTGGAATGACTAGGCCATTATCTATAGCCGAGCTTGCATACAATGATACTCAACAAGCCACTGTGGAGCCGGATCTCTCCTCTTCGCGGAAAAAGGATGAAGATCTCGTTATGCTGCCGGCATGGACAGCTGACTCGTCTTTCTTGCATGATTGTCTCGATGGTACTTTGCCTTTGGATGAAGCCATCATTGAGGCTATGTGTGGTAGTGAGAGGCCTTGGGAATATTTTCATCATCGCTCTTATTTTCTTCCTAACCTTGATCTTATTGAGCGAGAAGAGTTTAGGACGACTCTTGCCGAGAAGCTTGGTCACCCTGTGGCTCCTTTGGACTCACATGGGATTTACATAGAGGGGAATATGGCTAATATATCCCGAACTATATTGATCAACATTTCTCATACACCTGAAAAGATTGAGAACGTTTATATCGGTATTGATTGTTCTCCCGATGGGATCAATATATACACCGAGTTGTTCAAGAAATTTCAGGATTTTTTCTCCTGGTCATATGAGCAGATGCTAGGAATAGACCCTAGCATTGTCGAACATGAGATTAATATGTATCCTAATGCTAAGCCGGTTCGACAACGACTTCGTGCTGTGAATCCTAAGAAGGAATCCGCGATTAAGGCAGAGGTGGAGAAACTACTTAAAGCTGGTTTCATCTACCCGGTTCCCCTTACCGAATGGGTGTCAAATCACATTCCTGTGGATAAGAAGCAGGGAACCATCCATGTTGATGTATATGTAACTTCGGAATGTATTTCATATATATATTTATTGTACCCTTATAAGAGATGTGTTATTCCTCTATAAGGAACTGTCGTCGTGTGGATTGACAAGTGTGTGTACTTGCCGATGGGTTATTAGACCACCATGTGTGGGGTCACCCTAAAATATATATTATATTGTGGATGTATCTAGATAGACAAGTCGGCCCCATAGTGTAACTAGGAAAACAAGTTAGTATAAATAGAGATCGGGAGATCTCTATTTTGATCATTCAGAAAGTCACACTTCTTTCACTTAGAAAGTGGCGCACTAGTGAGGAGGAGGATCATTTGCTACTAGGAGACTATCTCAGTGCATTTTGGTTGTACATTGGTTGAGCCATTGCTCTCTCTATCTCTGAGGAAGTTGTGGGGTTTTCACCTTAGGGTTTTCCCCACGGAAACTCTGTCTCTTGTCTCTCATGCTTTTGATTCTTGTGATGCTTGTAATGCTTATTGTGATTGTTATGCATTGATATACTGTATATGTTATTCTCTCGGTGAAGATCCTAGAGTATTGTGAATTAATGCTAAAAATTTAACATGGTATCAGAGCTAACCTGAAAAGAAGACATTTTGCAATGACGAAAAATTGAGTTTCTTGTTTATTGGGTTTCTCTCCACAGATTTTGGAAAAGCAGTATAGTATATTGACTCTACTCATCAAGGAGAATCCATCTATCCAATCAGAATTAAATTCTGAGCATTTTCAGATTTGGCCCTAAAAATTAGGGTTTCCACAAAAATAGGAATTTCTGAAATCTGAAGACATAGCTGGAAGATCCTTGCAAAAATCGAAGTTTAGAGCTTTAGATCGAGATTTTTGGCTGGGTAGATCTCCGAGAAACTCAAACCCTAATTCAGGGCTCTCCCTAATGAACTCGAGAGGACAAAAAGTCAAATATGAAGGGTAAAATTTTGCTGATCTCAAATTCTGACTGCACCAGGTTGATCATATCATCAAGGCGCATCTTTCTATCCTTTTAGAAAGTTGAAATTCATATTTTGAATTTTTAGGGTTTTTCTGACAAACCCTAATCCGGGACCAGATCGAGTTTTCAGCATTTCAAGTGGTAACACCTAAATCTTTTCTATTTCCATTTGAAGTACTCTTTAAAATGTCTCACCACACCAAGCTTGAGGATAAGCTTGAAGGGGATGATAACTTCCGAGCTTGGAAGTATAGGATTGGGTTAATCCTGGAAGAGAATGATTTGGACTCATATATAAAAGAAGACATCCCTATCCTAGAGGATGAAGAGGCTAAAGTATTGCATAAGAAGAACTTGGTCAAGGCAAAGAGAATCATTGTTGATTCTATCAAAGACCATCTCATACCCCATGTGTCTTCTCTAAAGACACCCAAAGAGATGTTTGACTCTTTGACCAAGCTATTTGAAGGGAAGAACATAAATCGGAAGATGACCCTGCGGAACCAATTGAAAGGAGTAAAGTTTCAGAATGGAGAAACCATTCAATCTTATTTTTCAAGGGTCTCCCAGATCAAGGAACAACTAGAAGCAGTGGATGAAATGGTGGAGAATGGTGAAGTTGTCATGACCACTCTGAATGGCTTACCTAGGTCATGGAACTCCTTCATTCAAGGAATCTGTGCAAGAAAGAAGTTGATTTCCTTCAGTAGACTACAGGAAGAATGCTCACAAGAAGAAGCAAGGCTTGTGGCACGAGAAGAAAAGATGGGGAATGAAGATCAAGCTCTCATAGCTCACACCAAGAAAGGGAAGTCCAAGAGAGAGCCATTTCACTCCAAGAAATCTTCACATCACTTCAAAGAAAGAAGAATATGCTTCACCTATAATGAGAAAGGACATATTGCCATAAATTGTCCCAAGAACAAGAAGGACAACAACAACTTCAACAAGAAGAAGAAGGGCGGAAAAAGAAGGTTTCATGCTCATGCTGCCAAGGATGATGAACCACCCAAGAAGAAGGCTAGGGCAGAAAGTGATGATAGTAATGATGACTCATCAAGTGAAGAAGAATATGTTCTGATCTCTGCTCTCACAGGTACTATCTCCCATGGTTGTAATGATTAGTTAATTGACAATGGGGCTTCCAAACACATGACTAGGTTTAAGGAATATTTTGTGAACCTATCTGAACATGAATCACCCCATAAGGTGAAACTTGGGGATGATTATCAATACCCAATCAAAGGAAGTGGTGAAGCCTCCTACAACCTAGATTTTGGAAAATCTTTGAAGATGAAAGAAGTCCTTTATGTACCTGGGCTCAAGAACTTACTCTCCATCTCTGCATTGGATGCAAAAGGTATGAGGGTTTCATTTGTGGATGGCCAAGTCCTAATGTGGCCAAAGGGAAAGGCCATAGATGATGCAGTAGTGATTGGAGAGCAAGAGGGAGGTTTGTATAAATTGAAGGGACAACCTGAACATGGCATGGTGCATGAATCCATGGAGCCAAGTGAACTTTGGCATAGAAGACTTGCTCATATGCACTATAGGGCACTTCCAATTGCAAGCAAGGATGTAGAGGGTCTTCCTGAAATAAATACCAAACATGAAGGTGTTTGCAAAGGATGTGCAAAAGGTAAGAACATTAAGAAGGCTTTCCCAAGCAGTGAGAGCAAGGCAAAGGATATCCTGGAAATCATCCACTCAGATGTATGTGGTCCTATGTCATCCAGTTCTCTAAGTGGGTATGTTTACTATGTCTCATTTATTGATGACTTCTCCAGGAAGACTTGAGTATACTTCTTGAAGAACAAAGATGAGGTGTTTGATAAGTTTAAGGAATTCAAAACCTTGATGGAGAATCAAACTGACAAGAAGATCAAAACATTCAGATCCGAAAAATGGTGGAGAATTCACCTCAGGTGACTTCAAGAAGCTTTGCAGTGAATCAAGGATTAAGAGGGAGTTGATTGCTCCTTACAATCCACAACAGAATGGAGTTGTAGAAAGGAAGAACAAAACAATCATGGAAGCAACAAGAGAAATGCTACATGACCAGGATCTACCTATGCATCTATGGGCAGAAGCAGCTAGAACAGCTGTATATGTGCAGAATAGAACACCCCACAAGATATTGGACAACAAGACACCAGAAGAGATCTTTTCTGGTAAGAAACCTGAAGTCAGCCATCTCATAATATTTGGTTGTCCAGTATTCACTCATGTCCCAAAGGAAAAGAGGACCAAACTAGATCCTTCAGGAAAGAAGGGTATCTTTGTGGGTTACAGTGAAAGCTCGAAGGCTTATAGAATATACTTTCCAGGGCTCAAGAAGATTGATGTTAGCAAGGATGTGACATTTGATGAAAACTCAGCATTCATCAAATCAAGGAAGGCACCTATCGAAGTTTATAAAGAACCTAAGGAAACTAGATTTCAAGACACTACCATGACTGAAGCAATTCCAGAAGTTATTCGTGAGTTTGAAGATCCGCAAGAACCTATAGATCAACCCCGTGAGGATAACTCTCACAAGAGGAAACCTGCATGGGCTAGAGAGCTCATTCAAGATGCAGAAAGATTTGGCATTCCAGAAGAAGAACGCAGAGCAAAGAAGAGAACCAGATCACATACCAGCTATGTTGCTTTACTCTATGATATTATGAACAAATAACCTTCCAGTTATGAAGAAGTAGCGGAAAAGAAAGAATGGAAGGACGCCATGGTTGAGTAATACCAATCAATAATGAAGAATGATGTTTGGGATGTTTTCCCAAGACCTAAAGAGAATTCTGTTGTGACTTCCAAATGGATCTACAAAATGAAGCATGCTGCAGATGGCAGTGTAGATAAATACAAAGCAAGATTCGTAGCTCGTGGCTTCTCTCAGAAAGAGGGAATAGATTATGAAGAAACCTTTGCACCTGTAGCCAGGTATACTTCCATCAAAACAGTACTTTCCCTGGCTGCAGCAATGAAATGGAAAATACACCAGATGTATGTCAAGACTGCCTTCTTGAATTATGTAGTTGAAGAAGAAGTATATGTGGAGCAGCCACTCGGTTTCGAAATACATGACAGGGAGTCATATGTGTGCAGATTGAAGAAATCCTTGTATGGCTTGAAACAAGCTCCCATAACTTGGTATGGTAGGATGGACAATTTCCTATCTAGTTTGGGCTTTACCAAGAGTAAAGTGGATTCCAACCTTTACTACAAGGTTGAAGAAGGGAATCCTGTGATTCTACTCATGTATGTGGATGACTTATTTGTAACAGGAGATGATAGATTGATTGCAGATACTAAGGAAGCTTGCTACTCAGTTCGATATGAAAGATTTGGGAATGATGCATTATTTCCTAGGTATGGAGGTGTGGCAGAGTGTAGGTGGGATCTTCCTTGGTAAAGGGAAGTACACAGTACATATCCTGAAGAGATTCACGATGATGGATTGCAAGGCCATGGCCACACCTATGGCATCGAATCTGAAGCTTCTATTTGATGCTTCATCTGAGCCGATTGATGTCTCTATGTATCGTCAGATGATTGGGTCCTTGATGTAACTAACGAACACGAGACCGGATATTTTCTTTGATGTGAACACATTGAGCCAGTTCCTGACGGATCCGAGGAGTGTTCACCTGGTTGCAGTAAACCATGTTCTGAGGTACCTGAAGGGTACAGTGGATTATGGGCTCAAGTATGAAGTGAATCAAAAGTTTAACCTGCAGGGTTATGTTGATTCAGAGTGGGTTATGTTGATTCAGATTGGGCTAGCAATGTTGCAGATAGGAAGAGCACATCTGGATGTTGCTTCAGTATGGGATCAGGTGTGATCTCTTGGTTTAGCAGGAAGTAGTCCTGTGTAGCACTGAGTACAGTTGAGGTAGAGTATGTTGTAGCCTGTTCATCTAGTTGTGAGGCAGTATGTCTACGGAAGCTACTGTTTGAGTTATTTGATCTCCCATTGGATGCTACTAGTATATTCTTCGATAACCAAAGTTGTGTGAAGCTGTCTGAGAACCCATTTTTTCATGACAGGTCGAAACACATAGAGATCAAATATCACTATATCAAGGATATGGTGCACAGAGGAGCTGTGAATCTCCTATATGTTGCAACGGACGACCAGATTGCAAATGTGCTGACGAAGCCACTAGCCAGGGTGAAGTTAGAGTACTTCAGGGAGAGGCTTGGTGTTCTTCAAATCGAGGACACTTCGAGGAAGAAGTGATGGAAACATTTGCTGAATCCATTCCAAGCATGTTGGAAGGAGGATCCTTCACATGGCTGTGGATGTAAGCGCTGGATGATGAGCATCAAGATGATGTTCTAGTTTCTGCTTTGTATGATCACTTGGATCATTTATATGTATATGTATGTACGCATCATGTTGGATGTTGAATATGATCAGTTGGATCATTTATATGTATGTACGCATCATGTTGGATGGTGGATATGATCAGTTGGATCATTTATATGTATGTACGCATCATGTTGGATGCTGGATATGATCAGTTGGATCATTTGTATGTATTTTGTATATGCATCATGTTAGATTCTTGGACCATGTATCTGTATATGTATCAGGTGGATACATTGTATGATTAGGTAGATCAGGTATATTGATATGTATCAGGTATGATCAGGTAGATCATGTATGTTGATGGATACATTGTGTGTAGCATGTATCTATGTATCAAGTGGATACACTGTGTATGATGATATGTATCAGGTAGATACTTGGTTTGCATCAGATGGATGCATTGTATGATCAAGGTGATCGTGGATGACGAGCTTCTCCAAATGACATGCAACAGGATGTTGCAGTGATGATGATCAGGATGATCATGTGTACATCAGGATGATGTATGGTGAGTATCAAATGATACTTTGTGGCCGTGGATCAGGTTGTGTAGATGAGCATGTCTGGGAGATCCTATAGGTCGGAGTTGCGTACCCATAATAGCCTGGGATGCTCTTTCGAGACATTGCTCTGGGAGGACATGTAATTTGTGCCCTGGGAGATCTTCAGGTCGGAGTTGTGTACCCGTAACATCCTGAGATGCTCTTGCAAGGTTTTGTCCTATGGCATGTAATTTGCTCCTGGGAGATCTGGACAGGATGAAAAAGGCCTCAGATGCTTCAGCTAGGTTTTGCCATGACCACATGTAATTTGCTCCTGGGAGATCTAGACAGGATGAAAAAGGCCTCAGATGCTTCAGCCAGGTTTTGTGGTGGACCACATGTAATTTGCTCCTGGGAGATCTGGACAGGATGAAAAAGGCCTCAGATGCTTCAACCAGGTTTTGTGGTGAGATCACATGTAATGTGCTCTTAGGAGATCAGACAGGTAGAGCTTTGTGCTCGTAATAGCCTGGGATGCTTCAGCCAGTTCTTGTGATGGGTCACATGTAATGTGCTCCTGGGAGATCCGACAGGTAGAGCTGTGTGCTCGTAATAGCCTGGGATACTACAGCCAGGTTTTATGACACACGTAATAAGTCCTGAGGATTCCACGGTATGGCCAGTGATGATGAAGACCTGCAGGTGGTGGGCCTACATCTAGTATGAAAAAGGACTGGCTCTGTAGAACTTCCTATGACGAGTAGAGTCAGATATTGGTTGAGATAGCAACAGCAGTGACGATGATGATGACGATGATCCCGAGAAGAAGACTTGTCTAGAAGAACTGTGTCAAGAAATACCTCCTAGTTAAGAGAAAGTGTTGATGTATATGTAACTTCGGAATGTATTTCATCTATGTATTTCATATATATATTTATTGTACCCTTATAAGAGATGTGTTATTCCTCTATAAGGAAGTGTCGTCATGTGGATTGACAAGTGTCGCAAGTGTGTGTACTTGCCGATGGGTTATTAGACCACCATGTGTGGGGTCGGCCCTAAAATATATATTATATTGTGGATGTATCTATATAGACAAGTCATCCCCATAGTGTAACTGGGAAAACAGGTTAGTATAAATAGAGATCGGGAGATCTCTATTTTGATCTGTAGTGCTCTGGTTTTTACAGCAGAGCACTATGTAAAATTTCAGGGTTAATTTTCTACGTTTTAAACTTTATCAGTTTATGGAAGTAAATTTCTAAGAATTACTAAGTGCCTAAATAATACTTAGTGTACTGTCGTGTTTTCACTAACCTTACATTCGTAATTTTAAAATAAACAAACATATCGTTATTTTCTTTTCAACAATCATGTTCGAGCATAAGAATAGGTTTCACAACTTAGTGAATCAGTAAATAGCAAGTTATGCATGTTTACAGTAAGATTTTAGCATAATAATCAAATAACGTAAATGACAAGGAAATTACCTGATGCTGATGCTAACCGTAGGTTGTAGTAGGTTGTATAACCTCTTAGACAGCCAAACTGAAGTGTCCACCCTACCGACCAGCTATTATCTTGATGGCCCTTGGAAATCAAAGGATTTCCAAGCCCCCGAGCCCACAATCTGATAATCCCGAGAGCAGTGTTTTCTTCTGTTCTCAAAACCTTTCTGTTCTCCCAACTTCTTTCTTCCCCCAAACAAAAAAACCTCCTCTTTCTCCAAGCTCTCCCCCTCTATATAATCTCCCTTCCTTGAGAATATCTTGGGCTTACTCCACCGCCCCAAAATCCCCCTCTCGAGCCCCTCAACATTTACTCCTATCACCAGTTCATTCATACACGGTTCTTTATAAAATGTATAATTAATTACTCTCATGGAAAAATTAGTTGGTTTTGGATTGACGGTCGTAAGTATTTATTACGGTGGGGATTATCACCCAAAGGTTATCCACTCGGGACAAGCTTCATTAAATACAAGTCTATTCACTATCCTTGGTATTTAATGTTATTAATGTGATTAATAAAATATTATATAATTAGTTGCCCCTTTTCAACTTGGACATGATGTGTCTTAATGGTCCACCTTATCCGTTGAGACTACTTAGCTTGAGGTTTTAAATTCCAAGATTAACATTGAATAATTAAATAACCATTTTCCATCACATCACGTTCATTCCGAAAATGATTATCCTATTATGGCTAACTTTTGAAATGGAAATAATCACACAATATTAATTTATAAATCAATATTTTAAATCTTACTTATATTGCAATTGTTACGATAGGGATATATAAATGTTGCTGGAATATTATTTAATTAAGTAATTAAATCACCATTTAACAATAATAAAAGGTGAATTAATCATAGTATTCTTAATTATTTGTTTATCACATGAGTACCCTATCATCAACATAGCATCCTTGTTCTTATAAACAAAGCACTTGTGAGGGCTTAAACAATTTTGCTAATTAATTAGACACTATCATTACCCTATTCACAACAGTTCTCCTATGACAATGTTAACTGACGACACTTGTCTTAGTTTATTATTACAATGTTTTCATATAATTACTAATTCACTTATTTACACATTGACAACCTAACCATTCATTACCTAAGTTGGTTGATGTATCCTTAACTGAGTTATCTATGACATTTATACTACTATTCAAGCATGACAAGTATGTTATACACCAGTAATATTGTACACGTACAATGTGTGCATGCATGGCCAGTGTATGCACATGTCGGATATGTACTATAAACAAACCCCATTCCGCCTATGCATACTTGCTAACTAATAATAGTATCTACCCCCATGCAGAAGAGCAAGCATAATATATAGTATAATTACTTTAACATCCTCGGTTATTTAACAGTTAACCCTTTACGATTTAACATCATTGTCTTTATGTTTACATTAGTTTAATCAATCAAGTACAGGAAGGGTGCCTAATTCCACTAACTCGGAATCAAGGAATACTAAACCCCCAGCAGTACTAACTAACACATGCTCCCATCATAACCTACGTCCAGCATCCTCCCTATCCTTCCTCTGCTAGTACAACAGTGGATGTCGGACTCACCGATCTGACCACATAGAACTTGAGAGCGATAGCGTCGGCTGAATAGCGGACCTATCCTCCCCTAGCAGGCATCCGACCATCGTCATCACAACAACATGGGGAGCGTGTCTCAGCACGGCCCTCCCACGACCTCAGGTCTCATGGAAACATAGGGTGGGAAACACATCCATCCCTCTCAACATACTGGGCCTAC
This sequence comes from Larix kaempferi, assembly GCA_027924585.1. Taxonomy (NCBI): domain Eukaryota; kingdom Viridiplantae; phylum Streptophyta; class Pinopsida; order Pinales; family Pinaceae; genus Larix; species Larix kaempferi. Next base: position 14,912,531 of record BSBM01000096.1, on the reverse strand, counting down.
GCCCTTATCAACTCATACTTGCTGCTATCGGGATTATCAGTTTGTGTTATCGTATCCTCATTTTGGCTGCTAAGGTTTGTTGTATGAACATGTTTTTCCTTTCCAATATATATCAGATCAAGTAACTGGCTATCCCATAGCCCTTGTGTCCTGTAGGTTAGTGTTTTGCAAAATACAATTTATAGAAAGCATTTTCCACTGATCGCCAATTGATCCATGTTATCATTTCATTTCATGTAACCTTTTAGCTCATCATAGATACATATAACATTTCAATAATTCATATAAGAAGATGGTATCCACGTACCGAATCATATATTTCACATTTCATTAATGAAAACATATAAACATATACTGCAATCGTAAAATAAGGAAATCATATGATAATCATGACATCATAATCGCATAACATAGTAACATCATAATCATGGTGAAATCATAAAACAGAGTAACATCATATAACGAGGTCCAATATAGTTTACTCAGTCGAGCTGAGTTCAACAGAATATATAAGAAATAAAGTATTGTGTGTCTAACTAATAAATATGCCGAATCAAAATATGGGCATTACAGTGTTGATGTATATGTAACTTCGGAATGTATTTCATCTATGTATTTCATATATATATTTATTGTACCCTTATAAGAGATGTGTTATTCCTCTATAAGGAAGTGTCGTCATGTGGATTGACAAGTGTCGCAAGTGTGTGTACTTGCCGATGGGTTATTAGACCACCATGTGTGGAGTCGGCCCTAAAATATATATTATATTGTGGATGTATCTATATAGACAAGTCATCCCCATAGTGTAACTGGGCAAACAGGTTAGTATAAATAGAGATCGGGAGATCTCTATTTTGATCATTCAGAAAGTCACACTTCTCTCACTCAAAAAGTGGCGCACTAGTGAGGAGGAGGATCATCTACTACTAGGAGACTATCTCAGTGTATTTTGGTTGTACTTTGGTTGAGCCATTGCTCTCTCTATCTCTGAGGAAGTTGTGGTGTTTTTCACCTTAGGGTTTTCCCCACGAAAACTCTGTGTCTCTTGTCTCTCATGCTTTTGATTCTTGTGATGCTTGTCATGCTTATTGTGATTGTTATGCATTGATATACTGTATATGTTATTCTCTCAGTGAAGATCCTAGAGTATTGTGAATTAATGCTCAAAATTTAACAATCCATGTATGCACAGACTTTAGAGATCTGAACTGAGCATGTCTGAAAGATAACTTCCCCACTCCATTCATAGATCAGATCTTGGATGCATGTGTGGTAAGCGAGCTTTTTTCGTTTACGGATGGTTTCTCAGGATATAACCAGATCCATATTAAGCTTGAGGACCAGCATAAAACTACTTTTATATGTCCTTGGGGTACATTTGCATACTAGAAGATTCCCTTCGGCCTTAAAAATGCTGGAGCCACGTTTCAGCGTGCCATGACCTATGCATTTCATGCCCTTAAGCATATAGTGGAGGCTTACTTGGATGATCTTGTTGGTTATTATCGCAAGAGAGTGGACCACCCCAAGCACCTCCGCCTCATTTTCGAAAGATGTCAGTGTTACAATATTCAATTGAACCCCAACAAGTGCATCTTTGTTGTGAAAATTGGTCGCCTTTTAGGGTGCATAGTTTCCAAAGAGGGTATAAGAGTCGATCATCTTAAGGTTGAGGAAATACTTCGATTACCTCCCCCACGTAGCTTAATTCAACTTCAGATCCTCCATGAGAGAGCCACTTTTCTACGACGTTTTATAGTGAATTATGCCAGTCTTATGAAAGGTTTCGCAAGACTCTTGAAGAAGGACACACCGTTTATCTGGGATGAGCAAACCCAACAATCTTTCGATGCTTTGAAGAAAGATTTGGTATCGGCCCCTCTGGTTAGTCCAACCAACTTTGCTAGATATTTATTACTTTATGTGGTTGCATCTCTTGAGACGATTGACATGGTCTTAGTTCAAGTAGATGATGCGCTCCAAGAGCATGTTGTCTATTATCTTAGTAGAAATCTAGTAGACATTGAGCTGAGATACACTCATGTGGAGAAATTGGCACTTGCGACTGTTCATGCAGTCCAACGCTTACGACATTACATTATGCTTAGGAAAACTACTGTCATGGCACACATCAATCCATTTCAATTCGTGCTTTCACGACACTTAATTGGAGGGAAGTATAATAAATGGATTGTTATTATTCAGGAGTTTGATCTCGATTTTGCTTCGTCGAAGTCGGTGAAATCCTTAGTTCCATGGAGCTCATGTCACATTTTCTGCAACTTGATGAGGACACTGTCCATGAATATTCCTTTGTGGATGACCACTTATTTCTTATCTCATCGGTGGACCCTTGGTATAGGGATATATCTCTAGTATTTGTTCTTGTACGAGAGCTCTTGGGGGATTTGACCCTCTTGAGTTTCGGGCTTAGTTACTTTGCCCATACGACGGATCCCACCTGCGACTGTCCCCCTGAGCATTGGTTATACGTGGTTTCCTTAGTTGCTTTACCTAGGTATCACATAGGGCATTAGTTACGGTTATTCTGCAATCGTCCTGAGTCAGATAGGGGTTGGACAACACAGTTTCCTGTTGTATAGGGATTTGAACCTGGGCACGTAGTGAAGTATGGGAACCCTTATAACTGATTATGTTACCTCTGGTTATAGTTTGGGAGTCTCGATCCTCTACTAGGCGAGACATACCGGCTGTAGTGTCGGGAGGTCCCTTGAGCCAGTCCTGTTTGTGTGCATTTGGTAGTAGTTTCTGTAGGTGCATGCTCTTTGATCGTTAGTTGGTCATTAGGGGACATTTATGTTTGTTGACTCTTATGGAGTTATCATGGATCAAGATCCACCTCTCCGTCAGTCTCGCAGTTTGGCTGGTCTACCAGCCGACGAGGTAGCATGTCCTTTTTATAAGAGGCGTCGGAGGCTCCCTCTCAATCATTTTGAGACTTTTGATGAGCTTCAAGATTACATTATGACTTTTGTATCTGGAACTACGGGAGGGATTCCCATGACTTCGTAAGGTAATGTCGATGGAAAGACCGTTCCTTCCACTCCTAAAGAGGTTGGAGAGGAAGGTGCACCCCCGCACGTCACTCCTACGGATTTTGGGTCGAACCTACCCCAAAGTCAAACCCATTTTATGGTACACACTCACATGGTTTCCGATATGGGATGCCATATCTTAATGATAAAACAAACTATTCAACCACTAATCCCTTTTCAGTTGGTATGCCTAGTATTAATTCAAATGTTGAATCCACTTTGTTGGGTAGTCAAGCTAACACTAGCCTTGGTGCTGGGGGCACTGCTCCCTCCAGGGGCGGCGCACCCTTTTCTTCCCCATTTCAATTTAGTTCTTGTCATATCCCCTCGGCTACGACAGCTATTGGGGGAGGACCACCTCCTAGGACTACTCCTCAGTTCAGTGGGAACACTTCTCATAACATGGTTCATATTCCACAAGTTAACCCGCATGCTTCTACGCATATACCCGTGACTACAACCAAGTTTGCTAACTTGCATGTCCCTCCTAACATGGGAGGTGGGAATGTACCCCTCACTCATGGTCATTACTCGACAACTCCTGCTACAACTAGCACTTATATGCCCCATAATTATGGTTGTAACCCTCATTATAACGCAGCTGGTTCTGGACCTTATTACAACCCTCCTCACTATGGTGCTTACAACACACATATACCTTCGTACCCTTACACGAGTCAGGTTGGAGGCGATTATCATCCCTATGGTCATGGTCATCGTACATATCATCCTTTAGGTCCGCAAGGTCAGCCTCTCTTCGGAGCTTATAATCCAGCTTTACCGCCGCATCTCCTGTTTCTTGCTCATTTGAATCTACCATATCTTTCGAAGCTCACGAATGATCCAATGTGTCACGATCCTACTTTGCCTCCAGTCCCTACCAAACTCCCTTCTAACATTCCAAAGTTTGAAGGGAAGAATGGTGAGGATCTAGGTGACCCTCACAGGGGCAGCCGCGAAATGGTACATCGAGTTTCCTAGGGGCGCTTACAGGGGTTTTAATGAGATAGCTTTTGTTTTCTTAGATCACTTTCAGTTATCGTTTCGATATGATATTGGCACCGAAATTTTATCTACCTTCCGTCAGAACAAGGCCACACACATATCTTATCACATTCAGGAGTAGCGTCGATGGAAGAGGCTAGTGAAAGTCAACATTCCTCCAGATTTAATGTTGGAGTGGTTCCTCAAGTCTTTGCTTCCCTACATCTCTAAGGATGTTTCGGTGTCTGACATTACGACTGAGGAGCAAGCTATATTCAAAACCAAGTAGCTAGATTTACTCTATGCTCAGTCTGGTATCCTGTACGATATTATTCCTGATGCACCGCACTCACGTCATGAGCCCAAGCATGTTCCCGAACCACATGCTAATGGCATTGTTGGATCCACGAGTACTCGACCTGTAGAATTGGTTGCAAATCAAATGAAATTTTTTTCTATTGGCCAATCTACCCCCAGATAGGCCCATGCCTCATCCACTTCCACCCAATCATTCAATGTCCATTCTATACAGTCGGCGAACCCATCAGGTAACCATCAAATTTGTCGAAATAAGAAGGGGAGAAACAATCGTAAGTGTGGGAATAGTGGGAATAATGGAATTAATAGAAATACTCCTAGGAAAGAGAATTCCAACCCTCCACGGGATGGAAGAAATGTTGGTGTGGACCGTAAGCCTAGACGTAAAGTGAAATTCCCTTGCAAAATTTTTGGGGAGGATCATCTTACTCACTTGTGTCCTCGAATTGAAGAAGCATCGAAGCATCTTGCACAGAGCCCAGCTGTGTTGAAATATCCCCTTCCGCACCATCAGAATATGGATTCAAATGCTCCCGTCGCTGACTATGGGACTAATGAAACTTCGTCGTCCGCATCTCATGCCTATGGCTATGGATGTGTGAACATTGTCCAATCTCATGTTAGTGTTGCTACTCGTCAATGTGATTATGGTGCACCAAAACCGAATATGGGGAATGAGGCTCCTCCTCCTCCTAACTCCTCTCTGCATATCGAGAAGCCCACTACTATGCCGCGGATACTGAAAGGTGTTCTTAAGCGCTCCATGCATAATCCCAATGCCTGAGCCACCTAGAAGTACTCCATTGTAGAATATTTGGGCCAAAATCCTTGTGCCATGTCGGCTCTTGAGGTTTTACAGGCATGTACTTCGCAGAGGAATGCCCTACTATCTGCTTTGGGAGTCCGAGATGAGGGTATCCCTAACGTCATTGAGTTTGGGACTACTGATATCCAACCTCGCTTTCCTTATCACGTTGCTTTTCAAGTCCATGTGAGGTGCTTAGACAAATTTTTTAAATGTACGGTGTTTGACGAAGGTGCTTCCACCTCGGTAATGTCATTGGATTGTTGGAAAGCTCTTGGCTCTCCTCCCTTGTCAAAATCTATGACCATGCTTACTGCATTCGATGGTCAGTCATTTAGAGCACATGGTATTCTCCCTTCCCTTGAGGCCCACTTGGGTGGGAAAATCTGTGCCTATTGAAGTCGAGGTGGTTGATGTTCCCATCGACTACAACCTTCTTCTAGGTAGGAATTGGATCTATGCAATGAAAGTGATCATGTCCTCCATGTTTAGAGTTATTTTCTTTCCTCATGAAGGCAGAATTGTGACAGTCAATCAGCTAGACTTCCCTAGTTCTAATTCCGTAGCATCGTCGGGAACTGTTGTTCCCCAGATCAAAGATTCTCAACCGGCAACTAGGAACATTGGTGTAGGATTGTATCCATCCTTGATGGTATCATTCGAATTTGTTGCACCAATCTACTTTATTGGAACCATCTCCGATAGTGCGCCATCCTCGTTAAGTAATGTACCTTTCTAGACCTCATACTTTAATGATTCGTGGACTTTACCATCCGCGAGTTCCTCATCTAAAGACATTTTGCACATTGGAATGACTATGCCATTATCTTCATCCAAGCTTGTATACCGTGATATTCAACAAGGCACTACGGAGCCAGATCTCTCCTCTTCACGGACAGAGGAGGAAGATCTAGTTAAAGCTGACTCATCTTGCTCGTATGATTTTCTCGATGGTACTTTGCCTTCGGATGAAGCCATCATTGAGGCTATGTGTTGTAGTGAGAGGCCTTGGGAATATTTGCATAATCGCTCTTATTTTCTTCGTAACCTTGATCTTATTGAGAGAGAAGAGTTTAGGACGACTCTTGCCGAGAAGGTTGATCACCCTATGGCTCCTTTGGACTCACATGGGATTTACACAGAGGGGAATATGGATAATATATCTCGAACTATACCGATCAACATTTCTCGTACACACAAAAAGATTGAGAAAATTTATATCGGTGCTGATTGTTCTCTCGATGGGATCAGTATATACACCGAGTTGTTCAAGGAATTTTGGTATGTTTTCTCCTGGTAATATGAGGAGATGCCAAGAATAGACCCTAGCATTGTCGAACATGAGATTAATACATATCCTAATGCTAATCCGATTCAACAACGACTTCGTGCTATGAATCCTAGCAAGGAATCCGCGATTAACACAGAGGTAGAGAAACTACTTAAAGTTGGTTTCATCTACCCGGTTCCCCTTACCTAATGGGTGTCAAATCATGTTCCTGTGGATAAGAAGCAGGGAACCATCCATGTATGCACAGCCTTTAGAGATCTGAACTGAGCATGTCTGGAAGATAACTTCCCCACTCCATTCATATATTAGATCTTGGATGTGTGTGAGGGAAGCAAGGTTTTTTCGTTTATGGATGGTTTCTGATGATATAACCAAATCCAGATTAAGCTTGAGGACCAACATAAAACTACTTTTATATGTCCTTGGGGTACATTTGCGTACTGGAAGATGCCCTTTGGTGTTAAAAACGCAGGAGCCATGTTTCAGCATGCCATGACCTATGCGTTTCATGACCTTAAGCATATAGTGGAGGCTTACTTGGATGATATTGCTAGTCATTCTCGTAAGAGAGTGGACCACCCCAAGCACCTCGCCTCATTTTCAAAAGATGTCGATGTTACAATATTTGATTGAACCCCAACAAGTTCATTTTGTTGTGAAAACGGGTCGCCTTTTAAGGTTCATAGTTTCCAAAGAGGGTATAGGAGTTGATCCTCTTAAGGTTGAGGCAATACTTAGATTTCCTCCCCCGTGTAACTTAATTTAACTTCAGAGCCTCCAAGGGAGAGCCACTTTTCTATGACGTTTTATAGTGAATTATGCCAGTCTTATGAAAGGTTTCGTGCGACTCTTGAAGAAGGACACACCGTTTATCTGGGATGAGCGAGCCCAATAGTCTTTCAACATTTTGAAGAAAGCTTTGGTATCGGCCCCTCTGCTTAGTCCACCCGACTTTGCTAGTTATTTCTTGCTTTATGTGGTCGCGTCTCTTGAGATGATTGGCATGGTCTTAGTTCAAGTAGATGATTTGCTCCAAGAGAATGTTGTCTATTATCTTAGTCGAAATCTAGTAGACGCTGAGCTGAGATACACTCACATGGAGAAATTGGCACTTGCGACTATTCATGCAATCCAACGCTTATGGAATTACATTATGCTTAGGAAAACCATTGTCATAGCACACATCAATCCATTTCAGTTCGTGATTTCACGACGCTTAATTGGGGGGAAGTATAATAAATGGATTGTTATTCTTCAGGATTTTGATCTTGATTTTGCTTCGTTGAAGTCGGTGAAATCCTTAGTTTTCGCTGAGCTCATGTCGGATTTTCCGCGACTTGATGAGGACAACGTCCATGAAGATTCCTTTGTGGATGAGCACTCATTTCTTATCTCGTCGGTGGACCCTTGGTATGGGGATATCATTGTATACCTACAAACTCTAAAGTTCCCTTCGCACTATTCACGGGATGAATGACGGCGTGTGAGACATCAAGCTAAAGATTATGTCATTGTCGGTGACACTTTGTATCTTTGGGGAAAGGATTCTATCCTCCGTCATTGTTTGACTCATGAAGAAGCAGAGTTAGTGCTGAATGAATGCCACGGTGGGGCATGTGGTGGTCACTTATCTGGGCTTGCGACAACCCAACGTATCATGCGATTTGGTTACTTCTAGCCTTCGATCTTTAAATATTGTATGAACGTTGTGAAGAGATGTCACCCTTGCCAGGTGTTTTCTCGAAATGTAAACTCGCATCCTGCGCCCCTTCATCCGGTCGTTACCGTTGGTCCCTTCACTAAGTGGGGGGTGGATTTCATGGATTTCAAACCAGCTTCGGCTGGGGGGATACCTGTATCATTGTGGTTGTGGAATACTTTTCCAAATGGGTTGAGGTCATGCCTACCGTAAAATCTAACGGTGCTACTGTAGCCCACTTCATGTTCAATCAGATTATCGCTTGCTTCAGTATCCTAAAAGAGATTGTCACTGACCATGGCAGTCACTTTCAAAACAAAATGATGGCGGATTTGTCACTCAAGCTTGGGTTTCGTAAAGAACATTCATCTTATTACTACCCTCAAATGAATGGTCAAGTCGAGGCAGTTAATAAGTCCTTAAAGACCATTCTCCAACGTACCATCCAACAAAGTAAGAGCAACTGGCACATATGTTATATCATGTTTTGTGGGCATATCGAACTGTAGTTAAGATTGCCACCAGTTTCTCACCATTTCATCTAGTACATGGTGTGGATTCTATATTTCTGATTGAATGTGAAATCCCTTCATTGAAACTATCCATAGATCTCCTACCTGATACGTCAGATGTTGAGAAATGTTTGATCCACCTTGAGCAGCTTGACGAGCAGCATCGAGATGCCGCCATGGCTATAGATGCCAACAAATGTCATTTCAAGGTTCAGTATGATAGGTCTGTTCATACCCGGTAGTATGTTGAACGTGACTTGGTCCTCTTGTATGACCAAGATAAGGAACCCCTGTGGGCAGGCAAGTTTAACCCCATGTGGCATGGTCCTTAAATAGTGAGGTGTTTCCTTGAGAAAGGAGCCTACGAATTGGAAGACTATGAGGGGAATGCCTTGAAGGAGCCTAGAAATGGGCTCTACCTCAAGCGGTATTATGCTTGAGCTTCTAGCTCGAGTTAATACTTTTGTATACTACTGTATAGTTACTTCTGTACATAGTTTAGATTTCTTTTGGTTTTTCGGATCTACTGATTCACTTCCATTTGGTTGATAGATGTCAGCAGAATCTCCAGTGTTCTTGGGATTCGCGGATGGTGCTAGCCGTCATAAGCAGCAACTTGCTTCTGTTGCATGGGTTATTTATTCACTTGATCACCATATTGTGTCTTCGGGAGGTGCTTGTCTCGGTCCTACATCCAACAATGTGGCTGAGTGTAGTGTCGTTATTGAGCTACTTCGTGATGCCATTTCGCATGGTATCCAGTCTTTAGAAGTACGCTTCGATTCGCAACTGGTTGTGTCTCAATTGAATGGCCAATACCATGTGAGGGATCCTACATTACTACAGAGGTTCTTAAGGGTAAGACTCTTGGAGCGTCACTTTGTTTCCATTACATACATTCATGTTCCAAGATGTTTTAATCATGTATCTGATGCATATGCTAATTATGTCCTAGATTGGCATTTTTCACATCAATAAAGAAGCAAACAAATAAACATTCATTCACACATTTGTACATACACATATAGTAGAACCGGAGAATCATAGTATTTTATAAATAATAAGTCCAAAAAGTAGTGTCATGGTACAAAACTAGAGCTCGTAGCTCTCAAAAATATACATAATCGATACAAAATATAGGAATTTGAGATATCTAAGCCCTAGGGGGAGGCCTAGCTTCCTCGGTAGGATGTGTCTAAATATAGTAATGCACTGCATTGGCTATGCGCCGCATTAACCGCACCCAGGTTGCCGGTACTCCTACAACATGTCGTTGCATCGCCTCTGGCAGATGCTCCACCTCAATCATGATTACTCTGGTAGTCATGCGGGACAGGTTGACCCATACTGTCTCTATCGTGTGCTCTACTGTATCGCCAACCACCTCTCCACCCCTACCTTAACGACGATGTCTCGGGTATCCCTCCAGTCTTTGCGGACCAGCATCTGCAAGCAAACAATGGAATCTCAATATGTGATACTACACCAAAAATATTTTTGCATTTCATATATAATCAAAATCCCAAAAAATTAAATACACAAAACATAAAAAGAGTAACATACCGATGTCTCCGAAGGCGGCCCCTATAGGGTGTGGCATGTCGCGGTCGCCCCGATAGTCTATCCCCTCATAAGAGTAGTCATCGATGGCGATGACCTGTCGAGCCCACCAGTGAAAGAACTCATCTGAATATGGTGATGCTTGTCGGCCACCACCCTGTCATGTCAATACTTCAACCCACCTGGTCAGGGCTGGATCACAGAGACTGTGTGGAGGGACTTCAACTCTCGGGCTAAGCCCTAGAACTCTCGAAGAAGAAGAAGAAGAAACTGTAGAGTATACTTCCAAACCCAAATTTCTTTGCCCATCCAAGCCTGCACTCCGTTAACTGGGTCTTCATAATAGCTAGTAATGTTGTGCACCAATTGTACACTACAGGTCTCATGCACTCTGCTGCGTAGAACACAACTGGCCTTGAATCCTAATGTAAAGTTGTTGAACCTGTTATCCTCACGAGGGTGAGCACTATGATCTTCATGCTCAAGCTCACAATGGCCCCAATGGGTATCTGGCTTCCCACCTTTTGGGTACCAGGAATACAGTACCGGTCTATATAGTCAGTAATGGTGATCCCACCACCTACAGTGCGAGATCAGAGACTAACCACCTCCCCTCGGTGGGACAACCCAGTAATAAAGTATATGTCATCCACCTCTAGTGAGAGTGTTTGACCATCCAGGTTGAAGTTCTACGCGTCTACGTCCCAGTAATCAATCAATCTACGGAGAAGTTGGATTTGGGCCCTTAAACCCCCAACATTCCAGAATTTGTAGATACCACATGTTTGTAATGCCTGTTGTGCAGGTAAATATTGGAGGACTTGCTCATCCACAACATCATGCTCCCTTTCCCTCCACTCTAGGACCATCCGGGAGAAAGAAAGAAAATTGTTTTTTAGCTTTTATCATTTAAAAAACCATCTTCACGATCGTACCTGTGGGAAAATGAGTAGACAAGGGCATCTACCTGCGGTCAACCCATCTAGCAGGCCCTACCCGTGACCCACAGAGCTGTAACCCACGTACAACACCGTGGAGATGTAGGGCTGGGCTAATAAAAAATTTGGACCAGTAAAAATTGAAATAAAAGATATGAAATGAAAGAGGAGAATGAGTTGACTAACCTGCTCTAGACGGCTCGTGAAATGGACGCCCGCAGCTTCTGGAATCAGCAACTGAAATCTAAGGTGAAAACTAACCAAAAACTCCTATTTGGGTAAAATGTGAAAATGGAAAAGAAATTGTAATTTTTTATTACTATTTATAGTTTTTAAAACCCACTTTCCTATAGTTTTTACCATTTTAAGTTGTTTTGGACTAATATGTCATCCTGGAGTACCATTTTGAACAGATTTTTTCGATGAGAGTTGATTTTTTGACCGTTTCGCGCCTACGGCAGGTATATTTTACACCTGTCATATAGGTTAGATGGCATTTTCACCTGCATTATGCATTTGACCTTTGACCATTTTTCATTAATTCTAGGTGCAACCCCGCTTTTTAACTGACACAGATCCTTCACATTGTTATATAAGTGTTGTTATTTGGCGGTAGGGCTTGTCCAAACATGGGTGCCCTAATTAGAGCCTTTTTTATGCCTTTTGGTGCCCATGTTGTTGTCTCTCCTTAGGATCTGGAGTCCTTCTTAGTTACGCCATGACTTTGTGATAAACCCTCATACTCTACTTTTTCTTATGGTATCCATCTCCTATAAGGACTCCCCCATTTTTTACCAAGTTGTGATTGCATTGCATCATCTTGCTTGCTGCATGAGCCTTGTGCCGACTCCCGCTTATTCGATTATTATCCATGTGCCTGAGCACTTTCCTTTTCGATCCAAGCAGAGATTTCATTTTCCTTTCGCAATTTGATGACTCTTTATCGTGAGGGAACAACCCCCCCGAGTGTCCACATCCTGCACATGCTTCCCTGCATTGATCATAGGTATGTTCCACTGCTTGGGACTAGTTTGATCGCCATTTGACACTCGTTTCCTCACCTATTGTACTATAAGAAATTTTATTCTTTTTCAAGCTTTTCCAAATATGAAAAAGACCAAAAAAATCAAATATTCCAAAAAGTCGGACGAGAAAATCGTTACTTATTTTTGTTGGCAGTTGTTGTGTCTCCTTTGAACAGAGCATTCATTCCACTCCATCCATTATGAGTTGGAACTATAGTAGGACCTTAGGAGCTGTACTCGTTTCTCAAATTTTACTCCATCGATTGGTTAAGCTTCCAGTCATTATGGAGCCCTTTGTTGATGCCTCCTCCATCACATAGTAGTATTACTTGAGTCTATGTTGTCTGAGTCTATCCATATGCTCATGCTCTTGTTCAAAGGAAGTCATGAAACCAGAGTCGGCCACTCCTCAGATATTTTGACTATTACATGTCGGCCATCCTTATTAAGTCAGTTCGTTCGTCCAAGTTCTTCCAAATATTTCAGCGTAGCTGTTACCTTGTGTTGGTTGATGGGGGATGCCCTAATACCCTCCTTCTAGTGAGTTTCGTTTCATCAACTTCAACTTATTTATTCCGGAATTGAGACTTAGAGTCGGTTGAGTACCTTGAGGCTTGCAGTCATTAGTGGTAGGTTCTCTCGCCATCGGCAGTTTTGGGAATACATCAATGTCCCCTGATCAATGGATTCATCTTAGTGTTCAAACTCAACACATCTATTCACACTTTGATGATTGTACTATGTGCCTTGATAGCCATTTTCATTATTGGTGGGTTATCTCACGTCTGTTAACGGTATACATAATTGACCGGTAATCAAATGATGTCACATCAAGTTCGACTTCAACATCTTTATTCACTTGATGGGACTTGCACCACAGATGATTCGTGTAGAAGACCCCAGACGTTAGTAGAATTCAGTATGATGCTCATGATCATGATTGTACTTATGAGCTATCATTTCTCATACATCAACAGTTTGTACCTCCAGTATTGCACCAGTTGTTTCCTTTCAACAGGAAACCATATCTTATTGTATGGGTCATGGCTATGACTACCTATGACATGTATTCACTATGTACTTCCTATCATGGCCATTGTATCAGATTGTTGTATTGTACCGACCTGTATTCATAGATATTATTGTATTATGACGAGTGGGATACTCTCTGCATTTGTGTCTCCATCACTCCACTTCTGAGATTTATAATGCATTTCGGCCATCATAGTACCTTCTCTGACCTCACACATTAGGGGGCCTCTGTTACAACGTATTTTTCCACCTTGTGAGCATCAGCATTGATTGGCCTTCAGTATTCATTTTATAGACTCAGATCCATTATTTTCCCTTCAGGAACCAAGTTTCCCTATTTTTGTTCCTATACGCTTGTTGTTCCATTATAGCCAGCGTACACGCAGGCTGAACCTAATTAGCCCATGTACATCGAGTTACATGGTAAAAACAATAGAAAATTTACTTTTTACTCCCAAAAACGGTCTTAGGGTGACCTTTGGCCCTCCATATACCCCGAAACGACTCAATTCGACCTTTCACTTACCTTTGGAAGGCTATATATTGAGCTCTTATGGTGTATGGAAGGGAGGAGAAAGAGAGAGCAACATAACTCTAGTGGATTTTTGTCTTGAATTGAGTCTACACTCATTGATCCTTGTTGTTGTGAACTCCTTATGTTCGCCTACCAAACTCCTTTCATACTTTTGAGTTTTCCATTGAATGGGGGATTGAAGTGGTGGAGGCACAAGTGGAGAGACCTAGTTCTTGGTTTAGATTGGTTGTTGGCAAGAGGTCGTATCTTGTACTTCTTGTTATTAATTAATGAAAATACTCATTTTCTCGTCCAATTGATGTTGTGAATGTTGTTTAAATTACATTGGGTTACATTTACTTATGATATCATGGATCATGCTATTGATTATGCTAACATCTTTCACACATTATATGCACTTGCTTGTATTTTTTGTTGAGACTAATCTATAGGTTAGAGTGTAGAGATTGAAAGCTCAACCAGGATCTACTTCAAACATCCGGTTGAAGGTTGGTTTATTCTCCATATCTTAGCATTTTCATTATAATAACATTGCATTGGGAATTGAGTTATTTTCTGGTAGTCATCTGTCTATTGTGGTCTGCCTCGATCCATAGGAATTTTTTCTCCATAACACTTGATTGGCTCCAAGGGTTTGAATATTTCCCTCCCAATTCCTTATAAAATCATGCCCCCATCTCTTGTTGCATTGGATAGCTAGTTGTGGGTATTTTATTAAAATGCATATTTACATGATATTTGCAATTCCATTGTCCCTCGTTAGCACATAAACAATATGCATCAATAAATCGATGGCGGGGCCTTGGCCTTGAGCTCCTCACCGCGATTTTATAACAATATTAAATTATTTACATTTTAATGCAATGGGGTCAAAATCGGTATATTACACAAACTAGGGGTATTACAATCCCCTCCCCCTTAGAACAACACCATTCTCAGTGTTTGCTCAAAATTGGAAAAAAAATGCATATGCCTCTCTCATAGAATCCTCCAACTCCCATGCATCCTCATCAAGGACAAAGTGCTACCATTGCACCTTTACCTACCCAATGGCTCGGTTCCAGAGTAATGTTACCTTCTTATCTAGGATGCATAGTGGATTTGTTTGGAATTTTCCCTCTGGTTCCACCTAAATCACGTCCCATTTAATCACATGGTTAGGTCATGTATATATTTCTTAAGCAAAGAAACATGAAAAACATTATGAACTCTAGTGTTAGTAGGCAATGGAAGTCTAGATGAAACTGGCCCTATCTTCTCTAACATTTGATTGGCCCATAATATCTTGGTGATATCTTGGCACAAGTCCCAAGTTTCAAGGAACTCTTCCTTTGTCTCACTGTAAGGTAAACATGATCCCTAAGATTGAATTCTCTATGAATTCTATTTTTATATGCATAGTTTTTATGCCTATCCTAGACTTTTTTTAAATTATCCCTAATACTTACAACCTCTTGCTCCATTTCCTTAAGCAGTTTTGGCCCAAGAATAACTTTGTTCACTAGATTATCCCATGTAAGCGGTGTCCTGCACCTTCTACCATACATAGCCTCAAATGGACTCATTCCTAGTGATACTTGCTACCAATTTTTATAAGCGAATTTGACAAAATGTAGGTAATGTTCCCACTTAGATGGTCTATCCATCACATACAAGCAAAGCATGTATTCAAGCACTTGATCAACTCTTTCTATCTATCCATCTATATGAGGATAGTAGGTTGTGCTAAAATTCAACTTAGTTCCTACATCCTGGAACAAACCCTTCCAAAAATTTGAGGTCAACTTAGTATCCCTATTTGAAACTATGGCTTTAGGAAAACCACGCAATGTGAATATTTCCTTCATAAAAATATTCAAAATGTCATGTGTTCTATAAGTGGACTTAACAGGTATGAAATTTACTACTTTAGATAATTTGTCGACCACAACCATTATGGAATCATGATGTCTCACTTTCATTGGAAACCTTGTAATAAAATCCATGGAAATTATTTTCCATTTCCATTTAGGTGTGGATAATGGCTGCAGCAGCCCTAATTGGTGTTGATTCTCAACTTTCACTTACTGACATTTCAAGCACTTGGAAATATATTCAACACTTTCATTTTTCATCCTTGGCCAAAAGTATTGTTTTCTGGCAATAAAAAACATTTTCGGATATCTTGGGTGACCAGAATATGGCATTGCATGAATCCCCTCCATAACAGACCTTCTCAAATTTCCAACACTGGGAATATATAGTCTACCCTTAAAGGTAAGAATTCCTTCTTCTAGTTGGTAACCCTCATACTTATTCTTACCACTCAATTGTTGCAATATGTCCCTGACCAATTGATAATGTTCATCTTCAGCAAGGGGATCAACGATCATTTTCCTCAGGTCTGAATTGCAAATACTACTGGATGCCGCATGCATTGTTTGCATCTTCTTACTGAGTGCATTTTCCACTTTATTCTACTTTCCTTTTATATCCTTGATCTCAAAATCAAATTCACACAGGAACTCCAACCATCTAATTTTGCTAGCATTAAGCATTGGATATTCAAACAAATATTTCAGACTACAATGGTTAGTTCTAAGCTCAAATTTCCTACCCATCAGATAGTGCCTCCACATATTCAATGTGTCTACTATGGAGGAGAGTTCCAAATCATTGGTAGCATAAATACTCTCATGCTCCTTCAACTTCCATGATTCATAGCTCACCACATGAATGTCCTAGATGAGAACACCTCGGATTCCCTACTTGCATGCATCTGTACATACCACGAAATATTTTTCTAGGTCTGTAATTCTCAAAAAAGACGTGCTTGTGCGGAGATTCTTCAACAGCTGGAAGGTTCCTTCACACTTCTACGTCCATTCAAACTTAATCCCCTTCTTCTGCAAAGAAGATATCAGGTGTGTGATCTTGGATAATCCCTCAATGAACCTCCCATAATAATCGACAAGGCCCCTAAAAGACTTCATGTATGTCACATTCCTCAGGGTCATCCAATTTATGATGGTTTCAATCTTTTATGGGTCTACTAATATCCCTTCCTTGGAAATAATGTGACCCTAATAATGAACCCACTTCTTATAAAAATCACATTTGTTGAGCTTTGCATATAGCTTATGCTACCTGAGAAATTTCAAAACCATTCTTAGATTCTCCTCATGCTCGTTCTTGTTCTTAAGGTAGATAAGAATATCATCTAAGAATACCAGCATGAACTTATCCAAATAATAAATGAAGACGTTTTTCATGAGGCAGATCAAGGTATTTTGTGTGTTGGTAAGCCCAAATTTCACCACAGTAAATTCATAATAGCCATATCGTATTCTGAAAGTTGCCTTATGAATATATTCATCTTTAATCCTGACATGATGGTAACCTGACCACAATTCAATATTTGAAAACATTCTTTCCCTTCTTATATGATCAAAGAGATCATCAATTTGGGGCAGAGGATACATGTTCTTCACTATGGATTTGTTCACTTATCTGTAGTCAATACATAGCCTGAGCATTCCATATTTTTTCTTCACAAATAGTATAGGTGCTCTAGATGGAGACACACCTAGTCAAAATATTTCTTCTCCAATAGTTCTTGCAACTAGATTTTTATCTCTAACATCTCTGGTGTACTCATCCTATAAGGTTCTTTAGACATTGGTTCAGTTCCTAGCACAAGATCAAATTTGATATCAATGTCCCTCTTTGGAGGGAGTCCTAGAACCTCATTGGGGAATACACACTACTAGATTTAAACATCTCATTCCATGCTTATTTGATGATTTTTTGTGTCAAAATAACATGGATTGAAACATCGATCAAACGTCCATATTTTAATGTTTATTAAGCGACGTCAAAACTCGTTGAACAAAGGTCAAATACAAGATGAGTTTTTTCATTTTTTATTCCACCAAAAATGTGGAGCTAATGTCACTTCAATGTTGGTTAAATGTATAAACGTTCCTTAACGTCAGTCAAATGTCTAAAAAGATACATTTGAAACATGGAACTGATGTTGATCAAACATCCAAAAAGCTTCGTTTAAAACATGGAACTAACATCAGTCAAACATCCGATAAGCTACATTTCAAAAGTGGAATTAACATCGATCAAACGTTCAATAAGATATGTTTCAAATGTGGATCCGATGTCTGTCCAATGTCTGATAAGCTATGTTTTAAATGTGGAGCTAATTTCAGTCCAACATTCGATAAACTACATTGCATACATGGAACTATCATCAGTCAAACATCTAATATGCTATGTTGCAAACCTAGAACAAAATTCAGTCAAGCATTCGACAAGCCACGCCTATAAATGGCTTGAAAAACATGGATATAATGTCCAAGCATCATGGAATGAATTTCAATTAACCTGTAAATAATTGACATTAGAATTATGCTACTGGCATTCAACCCACGCCACACATACCTTGAACTAATGTCGATTATACATTGAAAATATGGAATGAACGTCAGTTAAACACCTAATAAGACACATTTATAAATGTCTTAAACAAAAAACGCATGGTTGTAATGCCAACGCATCATGGAATGAACGTTAGTTAACCTGTAAAGAATCGATGTGGAATTATGAAATGCATAACCCACATCCTTCTAACAAAGTTTCAAAACACACCTAGAGTTGAATCTCTTTTATTACAACAATGGGATTCACAAATCTTGTGTTACAACAACGTGAGTTACAACAAATGGGATTTGCATCTCTTGTATTACAACGAGAGTTACAGTAATAAGAGATCTCAACAGGAGTTGTAAGAAGTGGGAGTTGTAGATCTTGTGTTACAATAACCAGAGATATCAGAGGAAGATTAAGTAAATGTAGTCAAATTTTTGAAGTACATTAAAGTGCAAATTTCTGAAATTTCCGGTGTCAAAGTCCTACTAGAAGAAATATGGTTGAAGATACCATGTGTTATTTGAAGAAGAAGCTAGACTACAAGCATGCAAAATTTAGATCTTAGTCTTGTTTTGTTTAAATATTATTAGATTCATCATGCCCCTCAAAGAAAATTAAGATGTGAAATTATTAAAATTATACATGGTGGCACAATGTAGATGAGAGAAACCATTTCATGTTAAGTTATGGACACCAGATCTTATCTTTGTTCTCAATAATTATGAAATTATAAATAGAATTACAATAACATTTTTAACCAATATTGCAATGGAATAAATAGGAAATCAATTACAGATTTGGCATATGTGTTTACCCTAGAAAACCCCAATGGGGAAAATCTAGAAACCAATGATTTTATTAAGATAAAATATTGGCTTCCATTCCGGGATAATGGCCTGCTTAGGAATAATACAAAACAACAAATATCCTAGCATATCATACCTCAAGACCTATTCTTCAATCTTGTTGGTTTCTACTACATTGCTTCTCCTTGCTTCTTTCCTCAGACCTTGCCCCTCCACACTTGGATGAAAGTCCTTCTCCACCCAATGAATGAGATCTCACTCACTTTGTGTGTATCTTTGTGTCTCCACCTCTCAACTAGGATTCCTTTTATATCCTTGAGATGAACCAAAACCCTATCTCCAACGTCTAAGATTAGAACTCATTCAATTGAGATCAATGGTTGAGATTCACTTTATTAACTTAAGTCATTATTTCCTAAAACTTAGGCCCTTTACTTAATTAATCCCTCAATTAATCTAAAAATGCATTCACTTTAATAATTTGCTCAATTAAAGTGAACCTCCTAAGTCTGATAGGTATTAGTGACAACTTCCACATGTTAGACACAAAACCTTAGGAAGTACATGTGTGATGCTAAAAACATCAACTGTCCCTGTTAGCGAGAAAGATACTTCTTGAAGAGCCTCTTGGAACTGGTTCTCCTTCTGAACCTAGAACATTATCGCATACATCATCCTACACACTGGTACCCCTCCAACCCTATTGTTCAACTGCTCCTTAATCACTGAATTCACAGAATCTATGACACTACATATTAGTTCCATGAAGTTTGGAAACTTCATCAAATGCTCACTCACTCTCAATTTGCTTGTAGGAGCCTTTTCCTGCTCTTGAGCATCCATCAATTTCATCTCATACCAAGGAGGTCTCCTAACAGAACTAGAAGGGGATAAATCCCTCTTCCCATCTGAAGGTTGAATCCCCACACTGGAAGTCCTAATCACCCTTCAGATCCTTCTTCTCCTTTTCCACTACCAATGAAATCTATCCATGATCCAAGATCCCTTTGGATCCACCTATAGAATTTCCTTCTAACCTTTATATCCTTCCCTCTTTGACAGCAATGTTGATTTCTATGTCAGGGTTAGATCCCTCTGAATGCATGAACACTTTTCTATTATGGAACAAGACTGCAAACCCCTTTTCCTCCAGAGTTGATACTAAGATAAAATTCATCTTTAGCTCTAGGACATACAACAAATCTGCCACCTCCAGAGAACCTCCTAACTCCAGTTGGATCTCAACTATCCCATATCCCTCTACATCACACTTGACATTGGTTCCAACCTACACATGCAAGTACGATTCTGTCTTTGACAAACAAGTGAACAACACATGTGTCACCATCATGTTCTTTGTCCACTAAGAAAATAAATACAGCCAACTCCTGCAGCTCAGATATGCTACTCAAATATGTATATATCTACCCTATCGACTAATATTCTCCTTTGGGTTGAATAGTAATCTAGGTGAAAGTCCTTCTATCAGAGGTTTGTGTGTGGGATTCCCAAACATCTGCTTGGAATTCTATAAGCCACCCAACAAAAATTTTCTGCTACTTAGATGCTACTGCTCGAATCTACTTCCTGCTACCTGAGGATTCCCCTAGCCTTCTACTGCTACCTAGTTATTCTTCTAGATTTTTTGAGTTGTTTGGGCACTTCCCAACTCCTTTTCTAGGATTCTCAACGGATATGTTGGGCCTACCCAAATATTCCTTTCTACTTCCTAGTGGATGTCTTGTTTCCATGGCCTACTCGGATCTATTTTGGTGGTCTTGTTCCCTAATGATTCCCTTGGAGGCTATGGCCCTGTGGTGGTTGGCCCGTGACTTACTAGCCATTATTTTCTTCCTTTTCTCCTCTTCCTATGGCCTCCTTCCACCATATTTTTTCTAGCATATATTCTTACCCATCCATGCCTCCTCTACCTCTTCTTGAATCCCTTTCCTAGTGGTTTTACATGGCTGCTAGTTCAACTCCAAACAACTGTGGGCCCTCATCCTCTAGCTCCACAGTGAATGCGTCGACGGATTTTCTCTGGAATTTCCCTTCCTTGCAAATCCCATGGCCTTCTCTACCTAGTTGCAACCTCAGCCCCATTTTCCTTCTACTAGTGGCTACAACTATTGGCCATTCGCTCCCACCACTACCTATGCACCCTACCAACTCCACTTTCTCCATTAAATGGTAGCTCCTCTTTGTTTTTGTTTCCCTGCCGCATCCCTTATTCTCTCTCAATGCAAGCTCCTTTTCCTTAGCCCACACATTTTTTCCTACTTCAGTGGCCACACAACTCAGAAGCTACTGTAAGCATGCAACCTACCCCTTTCTCTGCTTGGTTTATTGACAGTCGTCACTTCTATAGCCTGAAGGTTGCAGCCTGATATCAACCCACATATCACATGTGTTTGCTCCTTCCACCATTATCGTTGTGTATGCCTACTCTAGCTACACGCCCGCAGATCTACCAGTGGTTTCGACTGGACCACCTCATGCCCATGTCCACATCCACGTCTACTTGCTCCCATATCTTTAGCTTTGCCCTCTTCCTTCTATGCAGCTTCCCTCTCCTCTACTCAACCCCGCACGCCCCTTCTAATCATTTTCTTCCAATGAATCCTCCATTTCCGACTATGTGCAGCTTGCAACTAAAAATCCTTTTGGATCCATGAGAAGGGAATTCCCACGATTCCTTAGTAGCAAACCATGTGCAAATCATGGAAAAGGATCAGCCTTGATTCACTATAACATAGATTTAAATCATTGTTTGTTGTTTTGCAAATCTTAAATATCACTATTTTGTTGTCAATATTTTTGCAGACTCAAGCATTCAACTTGCTCCCTTATGCTCTCATATCATTCAACAAATTAAGATCTAAGTCCATTAGTGAATATGCTAAACAATGATCTAAGCAATGATCTCTTGAGAAGTTTTCACTCTATTTTGTGCATTGAATGACATTGGTTCTAACCTCATTAACCTACATGCTTATAATGTCCACACATTGCAGATTTGAAAGTCTTGCTCATGTTCTTTGTGCTCTCATCCTTTGATATCAAACTGGTCACTACAATCAAATGGTAAAGGGATAATAACTTAGTGTTAATGCTATTCATTTGAAGGAAACAATGGTCTAATCATTTCAATCCATTCTCAACTTATTTGGAAAGTAAATACTTGATTTTATACTCCTTAAATGAGATATTCCATGATTCATTAAATTACATATTTGTATTGCTTCTTTGTCCTTTGCAAGTCTTGGAGAAAACTCCTTCTTCATTTTTGTCCATGCATTGCATTTATTAGAGGTTCTATTTCTCTTTTTTAGTTTTCTTGTAAATATAGTTATAACAAGAGGTTAGAAAATCTAAATTCATTTGGAACTTCATAACAATGGGCTTGGTAATTATTCTTGACATACGGTCCTTAATTCAGATATGCTATGACCACTTCTAACAATAGTAAAGAAGCAAAGAAACAAGCATGTGCATGTGTTCTCTAACTTTGATACTATAACATCCCTCAAACTATGAGCTTATAAATGGTAGGTAATAAATGTCTCCACAAAACTAGTTTCAAGGAATTTGGGTGTTTTTTGTAGATTGGACAGACTTTTCTTGAAGCAAAAACCAATAATACATAAAAGTAAAACCAATAATACATGTTGTAGTTTCTATGAAACTTATGATAATCAAGTGCACACATTTGCAACCCACTTAATTTATTTCATGGAAAAGTCTTGAATCCATCTACCATAGTACTCAAAACTAACGTTTTGTGCTCTTAACCATATATTGTCTTTATATAGGTTTCTGCCTTTGGACATTGGCACTCCAAAAAATTCCAAGAGATAAAGGAATCACATTCCTTCTTCCCAAAGGAGTGGAAAGTTCCAGACAGTTTACAATGAGGTTTCTTCCAAGAGCTAAACTGATACCTGTTTCAAATAAATCAACAAATAGCTCCAAGCTACTTCTAGTTTGTATAATGTTTTCTTAGTCAATTATTTATGCTTGTTAGTATTGGTAGATAATTTCCTTAGTCAATTATATCCTCTGGTTATTAGCTAGAAGAAATAACCTCATATGAGCATCTACATATCAACAAAGGGTTCCACCAACAATCAACCTTTACAACAAGAGAATTAAGGATAGATATTCAGGAAGATCAATATAGGCGTATTTGTTAGTGTAATCCAAAAAATCAGTCTGACAAGGCATTTGTTTTTCAAAGTGGACCTTAAGGTATTGTTTCTATGTGGTGGCATGATGCTCGAACAATGTCTATACCACAATATATGGTAAAGAACATCAATAATTTCCTTCAATAATTTTTACTGGCCAATTACAGATAGTTGTATGGGAAATCATCTATGGAATTGCCTCTTTGCTAAGAACATAAAAACTCGAGATAAATGTCTAAAAGATTTATAAGGAAGCGACCATACATAAAATATGGAGCATCACCATCCTCATAAAACAACACAGATCCATTACATGTATCTTTTCCTATGCATTGTTCAAACAATAATTTCTTATAGAAAGAAGTGATCTGTAATGAAGAGGTGGCCAATTCAAGTCAACCCCATTATGTTCAAAAGTGATCTCCATTCATAAAATATGACAAAAAATGTAAACGAATACTATTGTCACAGGGGTATAACCAACCTTTGCATTTTAGAACTACCAAAACGGATTGATAAAACAATATAATATTGAGTTGTCTCATAAGAGAGTAACACACAACACGTTGGCCACGAACTACTCAAGTGTAATTCTTATCGTGACTGTGTAGGTAACCACCAGTATCAACATGTTGTAACTGTATCTTTTAACCTTGCATCCATAATTTCCCCTTGCCCTCGGTCTCAAGCCTGGGAGCATAATTAAGACATTAATGATCATGTGCTATAGTATACACATATTTAAGAAAGTACACATAAATGAATCGCATAACCTAACCAACCTACAAACTGAAAATAGAATCAACTCATGTCTAGTAGTCTCTAGACTAATCATCTCATGCAAAACAACTAACCTAAAAAATAATGGTAGTCATTTGAACATCCAAAACCAGAAAAGTGAAAAAGAGGAAAAACACGTTTCAAAATGCCATCTTTGAAGCTCAGAGTAGGATCAACAAGTACATTCCTAATAACTTACGTTAATGGTATGGATAATCCTACCCACTAAATCACTCTAACAACATGTAGAAATCCAGCTAAGAACAAGGGATATTATCAAGAATAAAAATTTGGTGACTGCTACCAAAATATCATTCTTTCATATAAAACCATAGAATGCTTACTAGTATCCTATAAAACTAGCTACCTAGCTACCATTTGTGAAACCCTCATAAAATCATGCAATAAGATTTGTTTTTAACAAAAGACACCCTTCAAGGGATTCCTTGCAACCAAATGGGAGGATTCCACCTTAGCAAATTAGAAACCAATATTTCTCATAAAGTGGGTGATTCACAACCTCCCATTACCACATAAGTAGATTCACAGATGTTTGACCATATATAATTCCTTCACAAGGATTATGATTTGGCACATGGCTAGAACTTAATAGTACATGTTCCTTTTTCATCCAAAAGTAACCAACATGAATAATACTTTATTTATTTTACACATCATACCTTTGATACATTGCTATCTCTTCTAGGCATAAGGATAGAGATACATTTCACGCTCCCATTTTCTACGTTGAACTTCAAAACACAATTGCCATTTTGTACTTTTAATCATCAGTAGACACTAACATTTATTGGTTTCCTTATCATGTTTTTCTAGGAGCAACCTTCGCGCTCACTCTTTGGATATCGCACTATTGTACCTAGCAGTATCATTGACATAATTATTTTTATTTTATAGACATTAATAAATTATCTTATTATCATATTATCTCATTTAGCTATTATGGACATGCCCAAATATCTATAAAAAAAATTACTCACCTCCGAGTTACCAAAAATAGGTGATGCATGCAAATGATTGTGTAGCCATCTATGTGTTTTCATGTGTTGCAACAAAATATTTTTTCAGCTTGTAATTACATCACCTTCTTTGTCTGATGATTCAAGTATTGGTCTTACAGTCTACAAACCACATCCAAAATAAATGAGTCTATAAATTACAATTTTAAGAGAAACACTACTTTTGAATATTTTAAGTGAAAAAACATTCTTATTAGAAATCATTTTGAAATCCAAATTATCATACATATTCATAAACAAAAGACAAATTTGATCTAATATCCACCAAACTATTTTTACCAATAGGTATATATGAAAAGAATCCCCTCCATATATGCAATTGAATTAACAATACAAGC
Organism: Larix kaempferi; assembly: GCA_027924585.1. Classification (NCBI taxonomy): domain Eukaryota; kingdom Viridiplantae; phylum Streptophyta; class Pinopsida; order Pinales; family Pinaceae; genus Larix; species Larix kaempferi. The sequence goes on along the minus strand of BSBM01000096.1, from coordinate 14,887,206 downwards.
TTCAACATCTCTATGTTGACCTGGGTACATATAATATGAAATACACTAATTTACTTAAGCATACAAAACATGATTGCACGAGCATATAGATATAGTTTTAACTGGGAAACACAATATTGAGAAAGAACACAAGATAGTAAGATACAATGAAAACTGATGCCAACAAAGCCTTCAAACTTGGGAGTTATGGACCCCATGACTTTCCCAATTTCCACAGTTACAAGGCTTGATACCTTTATATACGTAGTATTATACATTCATTCCCACAATTTGGGACACCAATCACTTACCTTTCAATTGTGTGATTTGTTGATAACAATTACAAGGAGGTTGAACTCTAATGTGAAATGGTGGTGAACTCGTGAATTGGCAAACTTTGATTTTCTCTTCACCAAACAATCTTCATGAATGCATTGTTGATCTGCACCAAATGATTTTATGTGGACCAAGATTTATTGTTTCTTGCTATATGGATTTCCTTCAATGATCCACGAATATTGTTGTTATGTTGTTGTTTTTGTTGTAAAAGGGTATTTTCAGAACTAGTTGTTCACTAATAAGTTTCCCTACAATGGCTAAAACTCATATTTGTGTTTGTTATAATTTATCCTTAAATTGCAAAAAAGGTTGGGTTTGTTTGAAGTGAATTGTTGTGCTCTTTCTATTGATGTTTTGTACTCTAATTTACAGCAATCCTAATGCTGAAAAATATAGGGCTAAGATCCAATAAACATTCAAGGTTGATGGTGAAGTTTTTTGGTTTGCAATAAAAATCCAACTTGGAAAATTTCCACACATATGCAATTAACCATGTGGAATCACAAGGGTTTCTCATGTAGGTCTGCAAGGATATGTCTTCAAAGCCCACTGAAATAAGACAAATTATATGTCAACATTCTAATGTTCTATTTGGTTTCATGGAATGGCCTAGCAACATCATCGATTGATTTCATTCACCTAAGCGTGATATGATTTTATGTAATAGGTTTTATGCTCTATTGAATTCCTACATGCTAATGTGAATGACTCACATCTTTGGTGATGAATTGCATAATAGATTGTGAGTTAGGATGTAATCAATAATTGATGTAAATTTAGTGTCTTGCATCTTAATGTTCAATAGCCAATATAGGAACTCATTGTAATGAAAGGATTCACTTATACTTTATCTGTGGAAGTAGCAGTAGCTTTTTTTTTGCAATACAAAAGATTAACAATGGCAATTAATAGAATTCTTGACAAAACTATCTACTCACAATGAGTTTTTGTTGAAATGTAGATTTTTAGGAAGGTGAAAAACCCCTCAAGTTCACTGAACACGTGCATCCTTCCACAAATTTATAATCTACATGCAACCCAAGTAGATCCAGTGACTCATATTATCATTTGAGCAACCCAAGCAGATCTTGTGACAATAATTATCTAGTGATGGGCATAGGTTTCAAAATTAAATCATAGTTTAGCTAAGGTGATACATAGAATTTTAGTTTATTATAGGCATGTCTAGAAAGATACCTAAATCGTGATCCCCCTTAACTATTTTTTTATAAATATATTCAACATTTTATAGTGTATGATTAAATCTAGGATTGCCTTTACTATGGCTATTTTCCTATGTACTAATTTGAGAAGTTTTTTTATGTAGAGCGTGCAGTGAATAAAACTCAAAACAATAAATAGAGAAAATAATCACAAACATTTATTAACAACCCAGAAGTATATATTCCATAGTAATTCAAGGGATCTTTCCACGGAGAACTAAATACAAAATCAATAGGATCCTCATAATAACACTCAAAATCTGGATATCAAATACAAAGATGATTAATATTTTTCAGGGAAAGAGGAGTTTGAAAGATACTCCCAATTCCACTTATTACAATGTTGGACTATGTTTAAATACATAGTGAGAAGACTAATCTAGATCCACTAAAGGTGGATAAGGAAATCATGTTGAATCCATAATATTTCTCTAAATATAGATCTATATGAACTAAGTAAGCATAATATTTCTCATCACATGAAATTCAAATAATTTAAATACTCTCTATGTGGACTAATCTAGAACCATCTAGATGCATCATTAGATTTACATTAGTATCGTGTACTCTTACAAAGATGTCGCCTATGCTCCTGCATTAGACTCCCAAGGTACAAAAGTTTCACGGGCTCCTAGCCATGAGTCTTTTTTTTCTTCTTCCATTCTATTATGTAGAATCTTCATTATTCCATTAAGTTTTCGTGTGCTTAACTCGTGAGTTGAAATATTCCTATGCAATAACAAGCCTTTTCACCTTTTCATTTAATACCTCACCAAGGTTTACTCTCTTGAACCTAGACTTTTGGTATTCTCTAGTTCATTCCTCTATAACCTTCATTAGCTGCAATAGTTGTATGCTTCTATAGCTTCTCACCTTATCCTAATATATTCACCTACCCTCTCTTCCTCCACTTACTTTGATATGTACAATCATTAATTAACTGCAAAACATAAATACCATTTTATACTTACCAGATCTCAAGAGATCTTCATCTCCAATAATTTTTCGAGTTCTCCAATTCTATTTTCATTGCATGCAAGAATATTTCCTTATGTGAAACCTTCAAGGTAATATGACATGTCCACACAATAGTTCATTTACCACTGACCAAAAAAAAATTCACCTCCTCGCATCAGGGGAATTAACAAAGCCAACACCCATGATATCAACAATCTGCGGATCGATTACATGACCTGTACTTCCTCTAAATGCTACAGAAATATAGAGAGAAATTAATTTTATCCGATATCAATATTTTCCCTCTTCTCATTGAAAAACTTGTCATCATCAAGTTATGGTCTTCACCAATATTTGGCTTGTGCAATCTGCGATAATATCCATCAATTATGGCTCTAGTAAATGGGATATCACCATATCTCTCATATACATGAACAAGCCAATTTTTCTCTGCATCAATGACACAAGATATTCTCACTAGCAGCCATGTATTTACACACATGTTCTCATACGCCCATGATATTGCTCTACAGATCGAATAAACTATACAGGAGATTATTTCCTTTAGCACAATGAAATGTATGTTCATCTAGTTGACAGTCTCTTGGGCAGTGACTTAAAAATGATGATCAGTGGATGTAGAAACATCTCAAAAAACCGAATAGTGTCTCACTTCATAATGCAACCTTCTACACAACTTGACCCTCTAGACAACTGAAAAGTAATTTTGTCTTCTTCAATGACTAGGGTTGGATATGGCGCAAGGTGTATGTGCTCTAGATAATTTTAATGCTCATCACTTTTCTGAGTAGTGAAATTCTCAATCTTCAACATACAAAATTCAAACTTTTGAAGAAAACAAAGAGATGGAGAAAGATTCAAATGTTGCTAGAGTAAATGTACATTATTATAAGGATTAAACACACCCAACTAGAAAATGTGGCATTCTTTTGGTTGGAGGTAAAAGGTTACTAGTTTCAAATGTGTCAACAACAAATTGCTACGAATCAGAACACTTGAAATCAATTGAAAATTGGGCTTTAGTGGAGAAGGCCGAGCTATTTTACATTGTTGGTTTCTCCTTACAGCCTTTCCTAGGTCAATTCTACTTGTGGCTCAACATGCAACTCAGAAAGAGAAGATATTTAGGATAAATCTTGCGGCTCAACATGCAACTCAGAAAGAGAAGATATTTAGGATAAATCTTGCGACTCAACATGCAACTTAGAAAGAGAAGATATTATATGTGTTTTTTTATTGAATCATCAATGAAATTTTTTTTGTATATGAGTTATGTTTTTGGAAATGAGATTGAAGCATCGAATTTTGCAGGTATGCAAGGTTGGGAGACTGAAATTTTTTAAGAAATAGACTTATACATGTCAACACTATCAAAGGAAATTAAAACTCACAAGAGTATAGTTGTTATAACACAAGGTACAAATCCAGTAGTCATCATAGAAGATGGAAAGGTTACGTTGTTTCTAGTAATTTTGATTGCAAGAAGGAGGATAAGGAAAAGAATCCTAGTAGAATGGATAGAGGAATATTTAGAAAGGTGGATAACATACTCTAGAAATTGAGGACAAGAGGAATTATGATAGTGCAAAATTTTGGATCAGAGAGTGAAGAATAATAAATGGCAGGGGGTATACAAAATTTATACGATGAATTGAAGCAGCAAATGAGAAACAATAGCATGCACCAACAGAAGACAGAGCTAGAGATTGAATTTGAAATATTATTAATATATCTCAAGAAAATTTGAAAATTTGCAAGTGGAGATATAATGAGATGAAGAAGACATCCAGCCACAAATCACTGTTGACTAAGAGTACTTGTGAAAACAAGGCAAGTGGATAGCAATAGAACAAAATTTCGGATCTAGGAAGAAAGCAGTTGAAGACTCATGGAAATGAGTCCATGAAACTTTTGTACCCAGGGAGTCTAATGTAGGAGCATATTCCCCAGTCAACATTATAATTCAGACTTCTATGAGGTCTTGTGAATTTTATAAGGGAGTGGATTTCCCTGAATGAAATTTGTATGTAAGTGAAAAATAGCTCTAGCATAAGCTAGTGATAAGGAGTTGGGTTCTTACTTCCATGTAATATTATAAATTATAGAAGGATAGGGTTTGTTTGTGAGGATAGGGATTTTTATTCATGGTCATCATGCAAATTTCTATTTATATCATATAGTTAGAGGAGTCAGATAATTTAGGGATAGTTAGAATTTATTCTTAAATATGGAGGATACGAACCATTTGTTCAAGATAAAAGTTAATCTCCCTCACTCTGTGTATTTAAACACAATAGTAGCTCTATAATCGGTGAATTTGGAGAATCACGGATCTGAAGGAATCCAATTTAATGAATTTTGTTGTAGTCAGATTATGTATTTTAATCGCTCTCCTTTTTACCAGTTTGATGGATGTGGATGTCAATTTCTCTTCTTTTAAGTTAAATTTGTGTCATATATTTGCATTGATCTAATCATTGGAAGGAAACAAATGAAGGTCTGCAACATCGTGTTATTGGATGTGGTAAACAAAACACATTTGAAACCCACATGCATGGAATTCCAGGTAGTTGTAGTCTAAAAGGGAGACTCCATAAGATTATATATTCAATACAATTTTTATTTCCCCTACATCAAGCATCATAGTCTCTTGAATTCAATAGAATTGCAAGATGAATTGAATTATAGGAATGAGTCCAAGGCCACAACGATTTCTTCTACATCCCACAACTATGTGGAAATGAATTCACAAATGGAGCATGATCTTACTTGCATGATGAATTTTTAAGAAGGAGGCAGAGTATTCCAATAAAGGAAAGTATTATCTAGCTTGAAGGCACCAATACTAAATCATATGGTCACAATTATAAAACGAAATTCTGTCAATAGCAATACAAATCCCTTGGATGTAGAATGCAGACTTGTAATAGGTATCCTCTTTCAAGTGGAATCAAACTAGAAACCAGGTGGTCATATAAAGAAGGGTACAGGGTCTATAGCTAGGTAGAAACAACACTATGGAATCCTCTAGAGATGATCAATTTAAAAAAGGAATTAATTTTGATGTGTGTGGAAGGAATGAGGGTTTTGTGAAGCTGATGAGTTGCTTTAGAAGTTCTTAGCAAGGTCATTTCTATGTGCATATGTTGGAGTTGGAGATAAATCATATTTAAGTTGGTGCACTAATGAAATACTGTCATGAGTTGTTATGAAGATATATGTTATACAAAGTCCGTTAATGATTTCAAGAGGAATAAGTATGTGTGAATAAATAACTAACATAGGTAAGGAGAGAGTACTACATTTTAGGTCAAATTCAATGAAATTTCAATGCTTTTTGTTTTGTTTTAATGTTGAACATTTTTTTCTTAACACCAGTTCAACTTCGGTAATTGTTGGAAATACTTAGAGATGGGGTGAATTGATGTTGAGCACTTCTTACCATTTCAAAAATTAATTATATCATGTAAAAATTATCCATTAACCATGTTATTCATCATCACATAAACCATACACAATGCGCAGGAGATTTAACGTGGAAACCCAAATGGGATAAAACCATGCAAATGATTTTCTTACATAATAACAAGATTACATCCATAGGAAGCACCAAATTCCGAGATTATCCAACACCAATTGGAAGGAGGCACCAGCCCCTTTATTTATAGGCACTAACGTAAAGGAAGCTCTAACTCCCTGATTTACCAGCATCGAATGGAAGGAGGATCCAACCCCCTGATTTATAGGCTCCAACCTGAAGGAAGATCCAACTCCCTAATTTACCAATGTCAACTGGAAGGAATATGAAACTCCCCATATGTTCCCTATACTACCACCCTGATATGAATAAGAGAATCAATCTATCACTATCTCTGTTACAACCTGCATATGTATCATTATCTCTGTCAATCTATACATGTATCACTATCTCTATCAACCCATATCACTACCTTTTTGAACTTGTCATAATCACTATCTCTTTCAAAATGCCCCAATCATTGTCTCTACAAGTTGTATTTTTGTCTCTACCAACATGTACTTGTATCTATGTCTCTGTACGTGTATCATTGTCCCTTTCACAATAACTGTCTATATTTCACAATGACACAATCACTGACTCTGACATAATGCCACTATTAATTTCACAATGCCACAATCACTGTCACATTCTCTCAATTTATGTCATAGTATATCAACTTGTACATTCCTCAAATCTATACATATAAATAATCGTCCATCAACTTCATTTTCACTCTCAACTTTTACATCATGGACATTTTCAAAACAATGAACACTCCAAGAGATGAGCCATATGCCAAAACATAACCATGGACTATACCAATATAGCCACTATGATATATTCCAAGACCATCATACAATATGCCCAGATAATTACTAATATTTATACCAAAAAATAACCAATATCTATTCCAAGAAATAAACAAGATATATGCCAAGATCATCATAAAGTATGTAAGCCCCAAGAGTTAGCTCGATCGGTTGAGTTCTCGGCAGTTAGGCCTCCCAGCATGCGAGGTCACGGGATCCATCCTCATAGACCCTCTTGGGGTTAGGCACGCAGCGGCCGCAGGGCGGAAACCCCTTCGGGGCGGGTCCGTCGGAAATTATTTCGTGGATGTAGCGGTCGGCTAAGCCGATTAAAGTGAACCACATGGAAAAAAAAAAAAAAAAATCATCATAAAGTATGCCAAAATAGAAGCACTGGAGTATGTACAAAATTCATACATTTTTCAAGAAAAAAAAATGGAAACAAAATAAACTGTATATCATGTCATCACATATCCATTACATCAATATTGCCAATGATCCAAGAAGTTTATGATTCTGATACCATATGCAAAAGTTACACAAGATTTCTTCAACCTTCTTCTCTTGAATTTCCACTATCACTGTCACTGTCACAAACCTTGACTTCCAACAAGTATAAATCCAAACCTGTAATGAATCAAAATATGAAACTTCTAGCACATTTTCTTCAATATATATACCGCATATCCTCTAAGGGTCACTCGGAAATATCATGAATCAAAACTTATAGTGAAAATTCCAAATCAACCTATTTAAAAGATGATTTCTAAGTCATTCAGAAGACCTGACTTCCCGAGATCATATATCTGAAAATGTTGATAACCAGGATCTAAAAATTGAACCATATATTCTTCAATATCTCTCATGTATCATCTCTAAGGTACATAGTCAGAAACTTTTTGGATCAAAATATTTAAAGAAAAATCCAAACTGACCTATTTGAATATTATTCAGAAACCGTAAATTCTCGAGGTCATATCATTGAAAATATAATAAATCAACATCTATAAATTCTACCACATGCTCACCAATATGTATAATTCATCTCATACAAATGAGACTTTCTGAATCTCCCTAGAAAAGAGGATATAGTGAAAATGCCAAGATGACCTAAAACGGATTTCACAAGAAAAAGACGAAATATAAATCGTTACAAGATTTCATCTTCCACTAGAATTTAGGCCTTGTTCACTTTATCTACCCCTAAAATTCGGTCCTCTACTCTTTTATGTGATATCTACAATTTTGATCTATTTAAAATGAAAAGTTCCATCTCTTATTTATACTCCTCAAGGGGGCTCCAACTCATTTTTGCAAAAACATTTTACTCTTCCTTTAAAAAAACGATTTCCAAATTTTAGGGGGGTCTAAAGGGTTAGTACCACACTTCAAGGATCTATCATGACACTTCACAGAAACTTCAATATCACTCCGTGTCTTCTCAAATGGGCCTTAACACATCATCATCATACTTGGTTAATACATAATTATTTATTGTGGGGATCCTTGCCACTTCATGTGGTCCAATGGGCCAACATACCACAACTTTCGAGGTCATGTAGACCAAACATAATTATTTTGGGTATACTTCACATTTCTTTTTGACATTTCTTCAAGGCAACTTTAGGGACTTCCTTACACTTCTCATCATCATGGTAAGGTGAACCACCATCATGGTCATGTGACCCATCATCATGGTCATGTGGACCCAATATCATTTCTTTAGAACATTCTTCACATTTATTCGTAACACCTTAGGGTATTCTTTATACTCTACATGATCGTGTTCATTAGGAGCTTCTCTAGGTACTTTGCACCACTTGTGTACAACTCAAAGTGTCTTCTCATGAGGACCATGTGTAACCGCTACGCCATAAGGGGAGCAATTTGGATTTATGTACACTTGTGACAAGTATTCTTAGTCAAGGGATTCCTTAGGATCATTAGGGTGTTCTCTAGGGGCTTCAGGGACTCATCAAACAATCCCAGACAATCTGTCTCTATTACAGCCACATCATCATTATCACCCTAACACCAATGGAAACACTACATATCTCTTCACCATTTTGACATCAATGACAACTTCTTCCAACAATATCCCCCTTTTTCATTGATGGCAACAACTTCAACTCTCTCTCCTTATTTGACATAAATGACAAAATAGGTGAAAAGAAATTTATTCACCTGCTCCCGTGGGATTATTCTGGCTCCCCCTTTCAATATGATTATCTTCTGTGAATTTGTTTAGTTGATCATTTTCTCCCTTGCAGAATATAACTTTACTTGACTATGAATGTCTTCTGATGATATCTTTCTTTGCTGACAATTCTTATACTTTGCCATTTCTTGAAGCTTTTTGAAGTAGCTCTCCTTGTGTTCCTAAATGATTTACCAAACCATTTCTCTTCTTACCTTTCATCTATATTCCTTTCCTATTACTTCGAATCCCCCTCAATATTATCCATAATACTGGGATTTTTAATGCCAGATTGTTTATAACAATCTATAATGCTACTCTGCTTTAGGATCATCGTCTATAAACTTGACACTTTTATTTTTTCTTGTTGATTTGTTTTTATTACTTGACTTAGCAATTGTTGTAGGTGTTGAGCCCATAATTGGCCCTTTTTGACCATCATTTATCACCGTCCCTTACCTTGTCTTACACCAATTACCTTGGCAATTCAACTTATTGTCCTTATATATTCCCCAAATTACCAAGGTATGGACGATTATTGTTTTATTGTGTTAATACTTATGATTGTGATGATTAAAGTTGTTCATCTCTTAATCTGTGCTAACATGATGCGATTTATGAAGGTAGTAAGACAATAGACTACAGGAAGATCGGAGCTGAACAAGTCATGAAGGAACGATCATCGCTTGTGGAAGGTTCCTTGGGGCTCAAATCGGCAATCAAGGCATAGGCGTGGCAGGGCAGCTGTAACTGAAGAACTATCTTAAGTATGTCGCTGCTCGAATCCAGCTGTGAGCTGGAAGGACCGTCACTCTTGGGACAATTAATACTTCTCTCATATTTGGATATTTCAGTTCTGCCACGCATTGTAACAGCTAGATTATTTAGGGCGCCTGAAGATCAGAGATCTTCATGGCTGCCCAATTATAGGTTTTGATGTTGCAATTTGTATGTATAAATATGGGGAATTACCTCGACTGAGGGGTTGGACAGCAATTAATTAATTTATCTTGTATTAGCAGTCAAGCCGAAACTATGTACTCATCCTTCTGTTAATATACGGAGTTGCTTCTGAGTTAAAGAGAGTGTTGTTCAACCAGCGTCTCTGTGTGAAGACTGGGCCCGTCTTCCACAGAGATTGCTGTGTTAATTTAGGATTTCATCTTTCCTGTTGTGTGATGCTTTGATCTTTCTTTTGTACGCAGCAGCAATATTCATTGTGTGGATTTCTCAATAAATGATTTATTTGTGAGGTTGGTGAATGGTATCAATAACAGTCGACTGAGTCAGGTTTGTTTTATGTAATTCAATTTCTGTTCACACTGTTATGCTCATCCTACAGCTGAAACGTAATCCCAAAAGCTCCTACGAATTAGCTTTCCTGTTATGTGTTGATTGATTTATAATTTGCAATTCAGTTTCTTAGAACAATTGCTTCAATCTCCTTTATTAAATTCTAGAGTAATGTTCAGGTCATGCTTCATGATTCCCAGCTTGATTTCATTAGACAGTTGATTATTTTAGAATGCAATTGAGATTTCCTTCCTGCAAATTGTTGATTAGATCTGATATTTATTTTGTTTGATGCATAATAGTAAAGAATTGTAGTATAGCAGTTAGAAGGCAATTGGGATTGCGTAGATTCTTGGGATGAACATAGATGATAGAAGATAAAAGTATTCGCTTCTAATGGTTTGTGTTTAAGCATATATTGTGCACTTGTCCTTTGAAATAAAAAGACTTTCTCGGGTTGACAATAAATTTCATACGCTCTGTGTGTTGATATTTAATTATCTGCAATAAGAGTGCTTGACATTTTGGCGCCGTTGCCGGGGAAGGATGAAATTTAAACACTAGTCATTAGTCGTATTTGATATTTGCTTTTAGTCAGTCTTTTTGGTTGTTTTTGAAATGATCTGCTTTGCATGAATACGAGGAGGGTCAAACGCGATCACCTCCCAACCCCCAAAACTCCACAAATTACTAACAGTACAGGTGGTTCGGGTCGTGGTCGAGCTCCACCGCTGGGCAGAAGAACATTCATCGACGACCTTGTTGACAAAACGGATTCAGCTGTCAGATCTCGTCAACGGGAGACTCCTATCAAAAGAGGCCCTGCTGATCCTGGAGCGCCAGTATCAGGATCTACAGTGGAGGATACAGGAGCAACGGCGATTCCTGCATATACTCCTGCTAAAGAAGGAACAGCTGATTCAGCTGTTGCAATTGAGTACGCAGCTGTTACAACTGAAGAATACACAGCTGCTACAACCGAAGAATACGCAGCTGCTACAACCGAAGAATACGCAGCTGCTACAACCGAAGAATACGCAGCTGCTACAACTGAAGAATACGCAGCTGTTACAACTGAGGTAAGGGATAAAGGAACAAACGAAGGAGAAGATACAGAAGAAAAGATGAATAACAGACATGAGAATGAAGAGGAAGAAGCAGTGGTACAATACCATCATGAAGATGATTCCCCGCCAGAAACGATGGCTACATTGCAATTCCCAATACAGCAGCTCGAGGGGACAGCTCCTATGAAAAACATCTCACCGTCGGTGTTACCCCCGCTTCCATGGCAGGGCGGCAGAAGATCCAGACGAATTCCTGTTTGAATTCGATATCCTCTGTCGCAGCTATGATTATGTCACAGATGCTCAAAAGTTAAAGCTTTTTCCTGCCACCCTGAAGGACAATGCATTACGTTGGTTCATGAGCCTTGGGGGAGGAACTGTTGCTAATTGGAACAAGATGAAGCAAGTGTTCCTGGAAAAATATCAAGAATATTGCAACACCAGGGACAAGAGGGAGGAGTTATTCAAGATGGTACAGAAGGAGGACGAAAGCTTGGAGGATTTTGTAGAGAGGTTGCTGTACAATGTGCAGAGAGCTGGACAGACGAACATGGGACTAGATGTGCTTAAGATAATCCTGCTTCGAGGAATCAGGGACGATTGTTTAGACATGCTAAATTTATTAGGAAAGGGGGATATCTCTAAAGAATCTTTTGAGACAATTGTGGAATTATGTAAGAGATATTCCAGGGGATCTTCTAGGCATAATAAGCAGCATAAACGAAATAACCTGGAACATGATGTCTTCGACAGAACTCAGAAGTCATCCAATGGGGGAGCTACACGTGCAGAGATAGGCAATCTTCTTGAAAACTTTAAAACAGAAATGATGAGCTCTATCTCTTCAGAGATCGACGTCTTGAAGGCCAAGCAAAGACAGGCAGTGGAGGATCTCACACTAGGGGTGTTTTGTCCCCGATGTAGAAAGACTCATCCACTGAAAGAATGCCCTCTTGACAAAGTTCAAGTATGTCAATTGTGCGAGCTGAATCATGATATGAAGGAATGCCCCACGTTGCCCCAAGTGAAATCTGTTCTGCAGGCATCAACTCCAGAGGTGGATTCAGCCTACTTTATTGCACAGAAGAAACCCTGGCAGCCCCGGAATCAAGGTATGTCTCCCGATTCATTTCCATTTTTGAATAATTTGAATAATTGGAATACTAATATGCAAAACGTGAATACACAATTCCCTTCAAATTATGCTCAGTGGAATTCCCCTCAACCTGCGATGCAAGGTTATAATTCATGGAGTCCTTGGACACAGCCACCTCATCAACCTACTTCATGGTCTCCTGGATGGAGGAACTTCCATCCTGGGAATCAGTTTCCTCAACCACCTCCACCTCAACAGTTACCGTATCCTCCATATCCTCAATTTCAGCAATATCCTCAATACCTACCTCAGCAGTCGCAGCTGCAGCTGCAACATAATCCTGTGCCTAACATACCAATACGGCCTCAGCTGCCTGCCCAACCTAACCCTAACCCAAATAATAAAACAGTCCAGCAACTGGAAGCTCTCAATATGCCAGCCTACTCTCTCTCCCCTGTACCTTGTAATGACATTCGCTTACGGTCCGGAAAGATAGTAGAACGTGTAACTTCAGAAAATATTCCACCAACTGTTTATGACAAAGGAGAGAGTTCCCAGCATCTATCTGATCCGGTTCCCATCACTGAAGATGCTGAGCATCCCTCAGATGGGAGGGCTGAAACAATAAACGATGAAGTGGATAACACGCAGCCTACCCAGTTGGTAAGACAACCACCTTACCCTGAGAGATTGATGCTGCCACAAAGAGGGGGGCAACCTCAGTTCAATCTCCTAGGAGAATTGAAGAACCTTTATGTTAAGATTCCCCTTTTACAAGCTCTTCAAGATGTACCTATCTATGCTAGAACTGTTCGGGACCTGTGCACTAAAAGACCGGGAAGGAAACCCAGAGATCCTCCTACTGTCCATGTTATAGGGAATTTATCCGCTTTAATGACTGGAAAAACCCCTATAACCAAGTATGAGGATCCTGGCAATCCTACTGTCACTGTACACATAGGACAAACGCAGATACCCAACGTACTAGTAGATTTAGGAGCTGCGATCAATGTTATAACGATGGAGACTGTAAAGAAGCTCGGATTCACCAATATTAGACCGACCCCTACTATCTTAGAATTGGCAGACAGATCCACCATCAGACCTGAAGGGATTTTGGACGACCTCGTTATTTCAGTAGACTCATGGGAATACCCTGCCGATTTTCTGGTATTACAGCCAAAATCACAGCTGGGGGGACATCCATTGATTTTAGGGAGGCCCTGGTTGGCTACAGCTGATGCTTGCATCAGCTGTCGATCAGGATCTATGACTATATCTGATGGCATGGAAACCAAAAATCTTACCCTGTACCCTCCAGCAAGGCCGAGTCTAGAAACTGAAACCTCCCTTTGGATAGAACAGGAAGAAGAAGAAGATGTTCAGCCATTACTAACAATAGGGAAGGCACTAACTTTCAAAAACGAAACAGAAGACGATGCCATTAATAATTTCATTAGCGAACCTGCTTCTGTAGACAAGGAAGTTTATCAACTTCTGAACAGTACCCTCGGCAAAGAAGAACAAGAACAGCTTACGGAGGAAGCACTAGCAAATGACACAAATATAATCCCAGTATTGAAAAGCTCGAGAAGTATTCCTATTGAGGTAGAGCCTGGAAGAACTTTGAACATCAATCCTGCTCTCTCCTCAGAAGAACAAAAGCGCCTAACCAATCTCTTGAAGGAACGTAAGGGGGCATTCGCCTGGGAGTATACAGACATGAAGGGTATTCCTTCTAGTCTGTGCACTCATCATATTTATATTAAAAACGACTCCCGGCCTGTATGTCAACCCCAACGACGCATGAACCCCAATCTGAGGGATATAGTGAAGGAAGAAATCCAAAAACTCTTGGAAGCAGGATTCATCTATCCTATTTCAGACAGTGAGTGGGTTTCCCCACTTGTAATTGTACCCAAGAAAAACGGTAAATGGAGAGTCTGTGTCGATTATAGGGAGCTGAACAAGGCTACACAAAAGGATCACTTTCCTCTGCCCTTTATTGACCAGGTACTTGATAACTTATCTGGGAAGAAGTTCTTCTCCTTCCTGGACGGATTCAGTGGGTACAATCAAATCCAGATTGCTCCAGAGGATCAGGATAAGACCACCTTCACCTGCCCTTGGGGAACGTTCGCCTACAGGGTGCTTCCCTTTGGATTGTGCAATGCACCTGCAACGTTCCAAAGAGCTGTGATTGGCATATTTTCTGAATTGGTAAATGATAGCATGGAAATTTTTATGGATGATTTCACTCCTTATGGCAGGGATTTTGATGAAGCATTGGAAAATTTGAAGAAGGTTTTAATTCGCTGTGAACAGGCTCGCCTCTCACTGAGCACTGAAAAATGCCACATGATGATGAGTGAGGGGGTGGTATTAGGACATTTCATCTCTACTAACGGTATTCAAGTGGATCCTTCAAAAATTAAGGTGATAAAGAATATACCAACCCCTTCAACTCAGAAAGAGGTGCGAAGTTTTCTGGGACATGCTGGGTATTACAGGAGATTCATAGAAAACTTCTCCAAACTTGCTTCTCCTTTGTTTTCATTGTTAATGAAGGATGTGCAGTTTGCATGGAGTACAGCATGCCAGACAGCATTTTATAAGCTTAAAGAGAAACTGTCCACAGCCCCTATTTTAAGGGGACCTAATTGGACCATACCTTTCCACATTTCTTCAGATGCTTCTGATACCGCCATTGGAGCAGTACTAGGACAGCAGGATGGTCAAGTACCTTATGCTATTTATTATGTTAGTAAAAACTTAGCCCCTGCTGAACTAAATTATACTGTTACTGAAAAAGAATTTCTTGCTATTGTTTATTCTATTAATAAGTTTCGGCATTACATTACTGGGTATCCTACATTTGTGCATACTGATCACTCTGCCATTAAGTATTTAATGAACAAACCTGTCACTAATGCCAGAGTAACCAGGTGGCTTTTATTATTACAGGAATTTGATATTACTATTATAGATAAACCTGGAAAAGAAAATGTTGCTGATTTTTTATCACGATTTACTAACAGTGATGACAGTTCACCTGTTGAGGATGCTTTCCCGGATGAACATTTATTCGCACTCTCAGCTCATTCACCCTGGTATGCAGATGTTGCTAATTATTTGGCTGCAGGGAAACTTCCGCCACATATGTCTAAACGAGAGAAAAGAAAAATTATTCAGCAAAGTGCCAGGTATTGTTGGCTTAAAGGCCATCTCTTTTACACAGGACCTGATCTTGAAATTAGAAGATGTGTAAGGGAAGATGAGATCTTTCATATACTGAAGGCCTGTCACGATGAGCCTTGCGGAGGACACTTTGCAGATAAAAGAACAGGACATAAGGCGTTGCGGATGGGCTATTATTGGCCGACACTGTTCAGAGATGCTAAAAAATATGTTCAGTCCTGCGACAGCTGCCAAAGGATGGGCCAACCTAATAAGACAGATCAGATGCCTTTACAGCCCCAAGTGGTACTAGAACCGTTTGATAGATGGGCATTGGACTTTGTTGGTCATATCAACCCTCCTTCCAAACAGAAGGTTTACATCTTGGTGTGTACAGACTACATGACTAAGTGGGTAGAAGCTGTAGCTTTGGCTAAGGCAAACGACCAGGCGGTGATTGATTTCCTGTACAGTGAAGTTTTTACCCGTTTTGGAGTACCAAAGGAAGTAGTTACCGATGGCGGACCACAATTTATTTCACACCAATTTGAATCCTTGCTCCGGAAGTATCATGTGCAGCATAAGATAGCTTCACCTTATCATCCCCAGGCCAATGGTCAGGTGGAAAGCACTAATAAAGTTATTGAAGCAATCCTTACTAAAACAGTTAAAAGCTATCGAAGGGATTGGGCTGACAGACTTCCAGAAGCACTGTGGGCATATCGCACGACTTGGCGCAACACCACGGGTTTTTCTCCCTATGATCTGGTGTATGGTAAGAGTGCCATCTTTCCAATTGAATTTGAGATCAAGACCCTGAAAACATCCATTGAAATGAACCTGGATGTAGCAGAAGCCCAGAAAAGAAGATTGAATCAATTGAATGAACTGGATGAGAAACGGTTAGCTGCGGTAGACCAGACTGTGCTGCTTCAGCAACAGAGATCTAACTGGCATGACCGATTCATCAAAAAGAAAATCTTCCATGAAGGAGACTGGGAACTACTGTACGACTCTAGATTCAAGAAAGATTTCAAAGGGAAATTACGCACAAGATGGCTGGGTCCATATTTGGTTGACAGGGTATTTGACAACGGCACTGTTCGCCTGGTCACCATTGATGAAAACCGTATGCCATTACTTGTTAATGGCCACAGGCTGCGACTGTATCGGAAGCCCATTTCGAAAGATGCATTCATTTCACAGATTGCTGCTGATCCAAACTATCAATTGGCACCAGAGCAGGAACATTTTTCTACCTTTACCAAATCTTAAAATGAAAATCATATTTGCTGTACATAAATAATTTCTTGCTGTAGCGTATAGTTGTCGTTTTCTTTCTCTTTGCATTTGATCTCTTTGCTTGCTGTTGTCTTTTAAGAAAAAAATTTCAGGGAAGCGCCAGGAGAACGATCAGTTTGGGGCCCATAATGAAAATCTCTCTGTGCCGTCCTTGTGTTAAAAAAAAAAAAAAAAAAAAATTCGGCAGCTGCAACATATTTTCCGGCAGCTGCAACATATTTTCCGGCGGCTGTAACATATTTTCCGGTAGCCGTATATCCTTTTCCGGCAACCATATTCTCCATTTCCCGGTAGCCATAATGCCCTTTCCGTCAGCCGTCAATCTTTTTCGGCAGCTGCAACATTTGCGGCTGCAACGTTTGCGGCTGCAACATCGGCGGCTGCAACATCGGCGGCTGCAACATTTGCGGCTGCAACATCAGCGGCTGCAACATCAGCGGCTGCAACATCGGCGGCTGCAACTCCAGTTTCCGCGGCTGCCACCTCATCGTCCCCACGGTTGCCACCTCATTCACCAGCTATGGCCACCTCATCTTCCACGGCTGCCATCTCATTTTCCGCAGCTGCCATTCCATTTACCAGCCACGGCCATTTCACTTCCCGGTAGCCGTAATGTTTTTTTTTTCCCGTCCGCCGTCAAATCTTTTCCGACAGCTGCAACTCCGGCAGCTGCAGTCCCGGCGGCTGTAACTTCGGCGGCTGCAACATCTTTTTCTCGCAGCCGCCACATCATTTCCCGGCTGTCACCTTATTCCTCGGCGGCCGCCACCTCATTGACCAAGTCACTTCCACACCACAGCTGTCATTTCTTTCCAGCGGCTGCGACATATTTCCCATATTCGTAAAATCTTTTCCCGTCAGCCGTAAGTCTCTTCCGCCGCTGTCAAATTTTCCCGTGACAGCCGTAATTTTTCCCGGATATTGTGAATCTTTTTCCGGTTGCCACGAATTCTTTCCCGATGGCTGTAACTTCTTTCTTGTCAGCTGCAACAAGATTTTTCATCGGCCGTGTGATCATTTCTTTGGCAACTTGCAGTGGTAACTCCCGTGTTAACAGAAGGATTGTTCAACCTGCTAATTATGATGCTGATTCAGCCCAGTCCTGCCGGCGAACTCATTATTTCAACCCGGAGGATGCGACGCCTTGTGTTTTACCGGCGAAGGAAATCAGTGCCTTATCCGAGTCATCATGATTCCACGTCTGACTGTGCACGCGTTCGGCTCCATGACGTCACCAAATCCATGCTCCACCAGTTTCCGCAGCCTTCCGACGCACAGTTTTATGAGGTATGGCTTTCATTTATCACGTGATTAAGTATTGATATCATGTAAACGAGATTGGCCGTACCTTCACTCGTACCACCATTTATATCTGATTGAACCTTTCCCTCGTACGACGTAATACTAATAACTGCCACCTTCCCCAATTCGGCATGAAAATTTTAAACTCCTCTCTGCGCTTAACTTTCCGAATTAGTTCATTCGCTCAACTTCTCCGCTCAACGATTCGTGCATTCTCCGCGCTGCAACTTCCATTCTGGATCCTGTACTCTGTCGAACAGCAGTTCTATCTTGCAGCCAGAACCATGGGCATTCCAGTTCGCCATGAACCTTTCAATACCCGGGAACTTAGACGGAATTTGCAGGTTCTGGCCATTTTCCAAGCCGCTGGCTGGGTCGAGTTCTTTGAACGATTGGATGGATTCGACCAGGACGCAGCCCTGCAATTCGCATTGAATCTTACTAAAACACACTCCACGGTGTGGGGGCTGTGTATAGATGTTTCGGAGGTCATTATATCCGAGGTTACAGCTATCCCGCTGGTGGGAAAACCTTGGTTTAACCGTCGAGTTCCTGCAACAGTTGCACGGGAACAATTTTTACTTCCAGGGGAGCAAGTTGAAGCATCCAGGAGAGGGATTGCATTGAAGTCACTGCCGCAGCCATGGGACCAGGTCGCTATCTTCCTCAAGAAATACATAACTTGCGAAGGTAGATACCAAACTGTGTACAACTCTGAACTTCCTTTGCTTTCTCATCTCCGTCATGGCATTTTGTTAAATATTCCATTTTATCTATTGCATGATTTGCGCCATATGGCAACATTCGTTCAATCTGCAAAGCACCCATTATCCTCCCTCACCCACCATGGCCTCATTAAGTTAATTATTATAAGAACCCTGGCCCAACATAATATAACATGGGAGCAATTCATCACCCGGCCACAGCAACCTGTTCCCTTGAGGGTCATTCCATTACAGCAATTACCGGTTCCGCCACAACAGGAGGACCGGAGTTCCTCCAGTGAAGTTGGGGGGAGGGATGAAACGGAGGAAGAACAACAGGGGGCACAGGCAGGACCATCCGGGAGGGATGAAACGGAAGAAGAGCAACAGGGGGCACAGGAAGTACCATCAGGGGTTGGAAAAACCACAGAGGAAGAACAAACAGGGGCACAGGCAGAGCCATTTGAAGTTGATGAATCCCCATCACAAGCAGAACCAGTGGGGGATGACACGGCATTTGAAGGAGAGCGAGGGGAAGCACAAACAGAGCTGTCAGGCGACAATGTAGATGAAACCCTCGTGGAAAACCTAGACAACAGGGCAGCTCCGGCAGCAGAAGGTGAAATTGGAGCAGCATCAAATGCTGCGACAATGGAACCTGAAGATGACGGAGCCAGAGCAATGGAAGAAGATATTGAGCTGGTCACAATCGAGTCTTCACCGGAATGGGCAGGAGGAGCAGCTGTGATTGAAGAAGAACAGCATGGGGGGCAGGTAAATATTCCTTTAACTTCAGCTTTGCCTCCCTATATTCCAGCTCCACGAGAAGAAACACTACAAAAAGGAAAGTCACAAAAGAAACCCCCACAGAAAAGGAAGAGGGCCACCAATGAGTTTGATTTAGTGGCACCAATCAGAAGGAAACGAACTCGGTCAATCACAGCAGCAGAGGCATCCAGAACAAAATGGGCAACCTTAGAGACACAGGTTGAACCCCCAATCCTTACACCAAAACCGAGGGATGCTCCACAAAGGCCAGTGGAGGAAGAGCCGGGGGTTGAGGGACTCTTGTATGAGAATGCAATGCTGAAAGAGGACCTCCAAGCACTTAGAAAGGAGCTGGAAACATGGAAGGAAATCTGCCAAAAGCAGGGTGGAAGAAAGATGTATACATTAATAGAGGCTGCAGACCAAGTGGAGGAAACAGCTTCTGCTGAAGCTGGAGAAAAGGATGAGCGAATACTTTGCCCCACCTGTGGGGAGATCTTTGAGGAAGCAGGCCATAAAATTTTACTTAGCACCTATTCAGCACAACAGCCTGTAGCCACAGAAGGGAAAGCTGTGGAGAAAGAGGATGCTGCAACACAAGAACCAGCACCTTTAAACATCCTTGCTGCAGCTGCTACTTCCCATGATGTAAAAGTCATAGAACAGATGGGAGAAGAACAGGGAGTGGAGGATGCCCTGGAAATTTATGAGGAATGTATGGCAATTCCAAAATGCTCCCACGACATAGAAATCATAGAACAAATGGGAGAAGAACGGGAGATGAAGAATGCTCTGGAGCTTATAAAAGAGTATAGTGAGACCCCAGAGTGTTCCCATGACACGGAAATCATGGAGCCAAGGGATACTCTGGAGGATAGTGAAGAATATTGTGCTGTAACCCCAGAGCGTTCCCAGGACACAATAATTGTAGAAGAAGAAACGGAAATGCAGGACAGTGATAAGTTGAAACAGGATGCTGCAACACAAGAACCAGCAACCCTGAATTTGACCATCCAACCGACTGAGCAGACAGGAGAAGAAGCTGGGACAGAGGATATTCTGGCATTCAACGATGAACTCTGGGTGGTGACCCCAGAAAGATCTCATGATACAGAAATCTTAGAAGAGGAGCTGCAGCAAAATAAAGATGAAGATGTAAGCCAGGGTGTTGTCACACAAGAACCAACATCCTTGAATGCTGCAGCAAGAACCCCTGAACTGCAGTTGGGAGATAACCCGGGAGTAGATATCATTCCTGATACACAATGGAGTGATGATGAACAGGTACAGACACCCTGCTCAGGTGATACTGAAATCTTGGAGGAGGAGCTGCAAATTGAAAAGGATATCCAATCTCAGCAGCCAATTGACAAAGAAGACACTGTTACACAAGAACCAGTGTCTCCAAAAGCAATAAAGGCAGCTGCTGAAGAAGGTTTAAGGGATGTTGCTGTTACACAAGAACCAGCAACTCCCTTGATAAGATTAGATGCGCTGGAAGACACTGTCCCACAAGAACCAGTGCTTCCACCTCCTACAGGTATCATTGAATTGGATTCAGATTGAGTGTGTCTTTTCAACTTCCCCAGGCATAGCATAAGAGAACTGCAGATATTAGCAAGTAGCAGTGGAAGGGGAACAGTAAAGTTGGAAGATGCCGGGTTGCTCACAGAAATTTTTCAAAGGGATAGAGGGGATGCCTGATTTATCTACATTCTTTCCTCTTGCCTGGACAAGGTTCAGTACAATATTCAGATGCAGGTTGTTGCATGAGGACATGCAACAGGATAGTTGGGGGGAGATGTTGAGCCCAGAATTGGCCCTTTTTGACCATCATTTATCACCGTCCCTTACCTTGTCTTACACCAATTACCTTGGCAATTCAACTTATTGTCCTTATATATTCCCCAAATTACCAAGGTATGGCCGATTATTGTTTTATTGTGTTAATACTTATGATTGTGATGATTAAAGTTGTTCATCTCTTAATCTGTGCTAACATGATGCGATTTATGAAGGTAGTAAGACAATAGACTGCAGGAAGATCGGAGCTGAACAAGTCATGAAGGAACGATCATCGCTTGTGGAAGGTTCCTTGGGGCTCAAATCGGCAATCAAGGCATAGGCGTGGCAGGGCAGCTCTAACCGAAGAACTATCTTAAGTATGTCGCTGCTCGAATCCAGCTGTGAGCTGGAAGGACCGTCACTCTTGGGACAATTAATACTTCTCTCATATTTGGATATTTCAGTTCTGCCACGCATTGTAACAGCTAGATTATTTAGGGCGCCTGAAGATCAGAGATCTTCATGGCTGCCCAATTATAGGTTTTGATGTTGCAATTTGTATGTATAAATATGGGGAATTACCTCGACTGAGGGGTTGGACAGCAATTAATTAATTTATCTTGTATTAGCAGTCAAGCCGAAACTATGTACTCATCCTTCTGTTAATATACGGAGTTGCTTCTGAGTTAAAGAGAGTGTTGTTCAACCAGCGTCTCTGTGTGAAGACTGGGCCCGTCTTCCACAGAGATTGCTGTGTTAATTTAGGATTTCATCTTTCCTGTTGTGTGATGCTTTGATCTTTCTTTTGTACGCAGCAGCAATATTCATTGTGTGGATTTCTCAGTAAATGATTTATTTGTGAGGTTGGTGAATGGTATCAATAACAGTCGACTGAGTCAGGTTTGTTTTATGTAATTCAATTTCTGTTCACACTGTTATGCTCATCCTACAGCTGAAACGTAATCCCAGAAGCTCCTACGAATTAGCTTTCCTGTTATGTGTTGATTGATTTATA
This sequence comes from Larix kaempferi, assembly GCA_027924585.1. Classification (NCBI taxonomy): domain Eukaryota; kingdom Viridiplantae; phylum Streptophyta; class Pinopsida; order Pinales; family Pinaceae; genus Larix; species Larix kaempferi. The sequence goes on along the minus strand of BSBM01000096.1, from coordinate 14,864,652 downwards.
ATTTGCAATTCAGTTTCTTAGAACAGTTGCTTCAATCTCCTTTATTAAATTCTAGAGTAATGTTCAGGTCATGCTTCATGATTCCCAGCTTGATTTCATTAGACAGTTGATTATTTTAGAATGCAATTGAGATTTCCTTCCTGCAAATTGTTGATTAGATCTGATATTTATTTTGTTTGATGCATAATAGTAAAGAATTGTAGTATAGCAGTTAGAAGGCAATTGGGATTGCGTAGATTCTTGGGATGAACATAGATGATAGAAGATAAAAGTATTCGCTTCTAATGGTTTGTGTTTAAGCATATATTGTGCACTTGTCCTTTGAAATAAAAAGACTTTCTCGGGTTGACAATAAATTTCATACGCTCTGTGTGTTGATATTTAATTATCTGCAATAAGAGTGCTTGACAGTAGGTATGTCCTTTGAGACTTCTATATTGACCTATTTCTCATCTTCAACATGTAATACCCATTCCTTTATGTCTTCGATCTTGGGATATATTCTTCTTTCATTCAATATGATTCCCATCTCTAAGATAAGTGAATTGCTTTGGTTTCTTGTCCTGGAATTTGAATTTTCATCTTCTATGGAGAGGACCAATCCACAAGCTTATTGCTTCTTTCCCTCTGGATTATTCTTCCAGAATTTATTATATGTAGTATCAGTATTTTCTTTTATGTAATACTTCATCATGCTTCTACAGTCATGAGCTATGTGTCCATAGTTGTGGCCTTTGTAGCATTCAACATTGTGGTTCATCATAATTCTACAATCTCTTGACATGTGTCCATAGTTGTGGTATATTTAACATTCAACATTGTAGTTCATATGGACACATCCATTCCTTGCTTGATCATTCCTCCATAAGCTTTGCAGTCTCTAGCCCTATGTCCAAAATTGTTACATTAAAAACAATAACCGAAAAATAAATTTTGGTACCTAGGAGCAAAGGATCTTCTTTGTGATGTAACTTCTCTATATCCATTCTTCCTTGAATCATGCTAACCATGAATTCTTCCTTTGTAATATTTTCCATGTTGGGAGATTCTAAGAATATATGCATAGCTCTTAGCCTTTTCTATACATTCCTTTTCTTGTATCCTAGAGCTTTCACTTTCTTCAATGCTCTTCTCAAACCTTGAATTTCTCTTCAACTTACCAATTGTCTTGTCCAATACTCCTTTAGATAAAGGATCTCAAGTTCTTGATTTTGACAAATTTCCTTCATCTCTTGAAGTTGAATTTTTAGGTCTTCTTCAACTTTATTAGCCTCTTCTATCTCACTTTTTAGACCAACAATGGTCCTTTCATATTATTTAATACTCTCTTCCATATGTCCTTTCAAATTCTAATCATCCTCATGATATTTTTGCAGCTGACCTTTTAGTAATTGATTCTCATTTCTAAGCTCTTAAATTTCCATGTTTGCCAAACTTAACTTCTTCAATTCTTTCTTTAAGGATCCAATTTCAACTTCTTGTGCTTGACAAGATTTACCTTTCTTTTACAAGCTTCCTCCTTCTCTTTTAGTTGAGTTTATAATGTTACTTCAATATTCTAATCCTCTTTAAATAGCACTGTATTGTCTTCTTGATACTTCTACAGTTGTTCTGCATCTTGTTTGTATTTCTTTCTTCCATCAAGTCATCTAGGCCACTAAGCAGTTCTACTTAAAGATATACAACCCCTTCAATTTCTAAATCTTCTTTGCCTTCAAAAGCATCGCTTTCAGAAACGTCATCATCTGCTTCTGGATGTACTTATTTTTTGTATCTAACCTTTCATTTTGATTATCTTCATATTCTTGATCGAGAGATCCCTTTGTGTATTCACAATAGATTTCCATATATCAAAACCTCGTGCCTATAAATAGAGTCTTGTCCTTATAATCCAATGATAAAAATTTGATCCATAGAAAGGAGGAACCCCATATATAGAGTAAATACTGTCATGTTCATCCATGTGCTCTAGAGATCTTCCTTCTAGTACTTGTTAGATGGTCCTAAAGGAACAGGCCCTGATACCAATTATTGTAAATATTGAGAGTGGTATTAAATCGGTATTGAGCACTTTTTACCATTTCAAACATTAATTATATCATGTAAAAATTAACCATTAACCATGTTATTCATCATCACATAAACTATACACAATCCACACGAGAATTAGCATGGAAACCCAAATGGGAGAAAACCACGAAATGCTTTTCTTATATAATAACAAGATTACATTCATAGGAAGAACCAACTTCTAATATTCTCCATCACCAACTAGAAGAAGGAAACAACCCCCTGATTTATAGGAACCAACTTGAAGGAATCTCCAACTCCCTTATTCACTAGAATAGACGGGAAGGAGGCTCCAACCCTCTGATTTACAGGATCCAACTTGCAGGAAGCTACAACTCCTTGATTTACCAGCATCAACTGGAAGGAATCTACAATGCCATATCATTTCCCCATCCTTTCACCCTAATATGAATAAGAGAATCAATCTATCATTGTCATTGTCTTTGTCACAACCTGTACCTATATCACTATCTTTGTCAATTTGTACCTGTATCGCTATCTCTGTCAACATGTATCATTGCCTCTGTCAACCTGTCACAATCACTATCTCTATCACAATGCTTAAATCACTGTCTCTGCAAAATGTATATTTGTCTCTATCAACATGTACCTGTATCTCTATCACAATGCCACAATCACTAACTCTGACACCAACATCAACTGGAAGGAATCTACAATGCCCTATACTTTCCCCATACTGCCACCTTAATATGAATATGAAGATCAATATATCACTATCACTGTCTCTGTCATAACCTATACCTATATCACTATATCTGTCAATCTGTACCTGTATCACTATCTATGTCAACCTGTATCACTACCTTTGTCAACCTATCACAATCACTATCTCTATCACAATGCCCAAATAGCTGTCTTTGCAAAATGTATAGTTGTCTCTATCAACGTGTACCTGTATCTCTATCTCAATGCCACAATCACTGAATCTGACACAATGCCACTGTTAATGTCACAATGCCACAATCACTGTCACATTGTCTCAATATTCACCACACTATATCAACATGTACATGCTTCAAATATATACCCAGAAACAATCATCCATCGATTTCATTTGCTTCCTCAACTTTTACATCATGGACATTTTCAACACATTGAACTATCCAAGAGATGAGCCATATGCCAAAACATAAACATGGACTATACCAAGATAGCCACCGTATGATCTATGCCAAGACCAGCATACAATATACCCAAATAATCACCATGATCTATACCATCAAATAACCAAGATATATGCCAACAAATCACCAATATCTATGCCAACAATATGCCAATATAATCACCAAGATCTGCGCCAAGAACATCATAAAGTATGCCACAAGAGAAGCACTGGAGCATGTACAAAATTCATACCTTTTTCAAGACAACAAGATGGAACCAAAATAAACCCTATATCATGTCATCACATATCCCTTACATCAAGATTTCTAATGATCCAATAATTTTATGATCATTGATACTATATGCAAAAGTTACACAAGATTTATTCAACCTTCTTCTCTTGAATTGTCATTATCACTGTTAGCGTCATAAACCTTGACATCCAATAAGAATAATTCCAAACATATAATGAATCAAATTATGAAACTTATAACACATGTTATTCAAGATATATATTGACTCTCCTACAAGAGGAACTCTCTTAAACATCTTGAACCAAAACTTATAGTGAAATTTCCAAACTGACATGTTTACAAGATAATTTCTGAGTCGTTCAGAAGACCTTACTTCCCAAGATTATATCTCTGAAACTGTAGATAACCAAGATCTGAAACTTGAACCATATATTTTTATCTTCAATATATCTCATGCAACCTCTCGAAGGGACACAGTTAGAAAATTTTTGGATCAAAAGATAATATGAAAATTGCAAAATGACATGTTTTAATATTATTCAGAAACCCTAACTTCCTGAGGTCATATCCACATAGCGAATAAGCATCTGAAACTTCTACCACGTGTTCATAAAGATGTATAATTCATCTCATATAAAGGACACTTTCTAAATCGTCATATATTAGAAGATATAGTGAAAATTACAAGATGACCTAAAATAGATTTCACAACAAAAATCCCAAATAGAAATCATCACAAGGTTTCATCTTCCACTAGAACTTTGGCCTTGTTCACTTCATCTACCCCTAAAATTCGGTCATGTACTCTTGTATGTGATATCTTCAATTTTTATTGATTGAAAATGAAAATTTCCATCTCGTATTTATACTCCTCAAGGGGGCTCCATCTCATTTTTGCAAAAACATTTTACTCTTCCTTAAAAATAATGATTTCCAATTTTTAGGGGGGTCTCAAGGGTTAGTACCCCGCTTAAAGGATCCACCATGACACTTTAACAAAACTTAAATATCACTCCATATATTCTCAAAGGGGCCTTAGGTATTTTCCACATCATCATACTCGGTTGACACATTATTATTTCTTGTGGGGATCCTTGCCACCTCATGTGGTCCAATGGGCCAATGTACCACAACTTTCGGGGTCATGTGGACCAAACATCATTATTTTGGGGACACTTCACATTTATTTCTAACATTGCTTCAAGGAAAATTTAGGGACTTCCTTACATTTCTCATCATCATGGTTAGGTGACCCACCATCATGGCCATGTGACCCACAATCATGGTCATGTGACCCATCATCATGGTCGTCTGGACCCAACATCATTTCTTTAGAACATTCTTCACATTTTTATGGAACACCTTAGGGAATTCTTTATACTCCACATCATCATGGTCATTAGGAGTTTCTCTAGGTGCTTTGAACCCCTTGTGTACAACTCAAAGTGTATTCCCATGAGGGCCATGCATAACCGCTATGCCATAAGGGGGATGATTTGGAGTTATGTACACTTGTGTCAAGGATTATTCTTCAAGAGATTCCTTAGGATCATTAGGGTCTTCTATAGGGGCTTCAAGCCTTCATCAAACATTCCTAGATAATTTATCTCTATTGTAGCCACATCATCATTATCACCCTGACAGTAATGGAAACACTACATATCTCTTCGCCCTTTTGACATCAATGACATCATGTTTGACATGAATGACAACTTCCTCCAATAGTAATATGTTGTCTCTTTTTTTACATTCCTATCATTGAAACTGTGTCAAACTTTTGTTATAAAACCAAGTAAAAAAATGTCTTGTCGACTCCCTAAACATATCTTAAGCGACATTATACAAGCGTACATCTGACATAAAATACGTGGAACGAACATTGATTAAGAGACATCCAAGCCACACTGCAAGGCATATTCGACCCAGTTTGATGCTCTTTTATGTTGTTTTAAAGTCGAATATTTTTTTCTAATCACAGTTCAACATCGGTTAGTTGTCTCTTTGTTGGCATTCCTAATGTCGAACCCTTGTTGAACTTTTGTTATAAAACCAAGTTAAAAATTTGCTCATCGATGCCTTGAACTTATCTTAAGAAACATTATAGAGATGTACATCCAACATAAAATATGTATAACAAACATTTCTTAAGAGACATGCAAGCCATGTTACAAGGAGAATTCAATGCTAGATCGACATTTTTTTGTCATTTTAATGTCAAACGATTTTGTTCTTCACGTCAATTCAACGTCACTAAGATGACACATTTCTGGCATTCCTAATGTCAAACCTGTTTTGATATATTTTTTTCCTCATTGATGTATTTCCAATGAGATATTGTTGCAACTAAAAGGAAGTTCGTGTGTGAAATTTATGCCCTCAACAAGATAAAAGTCCAAATATTTCATACATGTCCAATTGGCGACCATGTTAGGTCACTACGAGAGATGGCCATTGTCCCTCACCATGTTAGGAGGGATTCCAATAGGCTAGTCGATAATCTAGGAAATTATGGATTTGACATGCATCAAAATTAGCTTCACAACAGTTGGCTTGGAATCCATTCTCTTGAACTCAAGGAATCCCACTCATATATCAATAAACAAGACTTAAACCCCCACGTCGAGTGTTGTCGGGAATGTTTCCCTATGACTGGATTGATCCATTGAATCATGAATGGTTTCCCATATGTTCTTCCACTTGCTACGAGGCCATGATCATGCTTGAGCATGGGTGATGTCGACAATAATCAATAATAATTGTTAGGAATAGAAGGTTTATTTTGATCAAGTGAATGATCATATACTCATTCGTCCATGCTCCATATATCCCTTCCATATACCTCACTCTCATGGAACCTGCATTTCCCTCCTAGATCCATACCACACTCAATCTGAGATGGTGGAAGCAATTAAGCAGGATCATCAAAAATATTGGTTTGGTTGATCTCTACCAGAGTTGTTCTCCTTGTCGGATTTTTCTCCAGCTTTCCTCTCTTGACCTTAGTAACATTCCCCCCCTCCCCAAATTCACCTCATCCTACTCCCTCTCCAGATGCTCCACAATCAAGGTCTGTGTTAAACGCATTGAGCATAAAAATTCCTAAGGGCCTCATCATTCTCATATGCCTCAAGTTCAGATAGAAATAGAGAATGCTTGGGCATGTTATGCTAGTTTGGTCTACTCTGATGTCGAGAATAATATTCAAAATTTTGAAGAGAAAATCCAAGCTCATCTTCAAATGCCAGGATCAAAACAACTGATTGCTGAAATGCAAATCTTGATGGACAATGTGGGGTCTAGTCATACCAAGGACACTAGGTATAAGAAAACCATTAGACTATTCTAGTATACTAATACCATCTTTCCATTATCGACAATGCTAAGGGGCATCTTCACAACGAGTCTCAGGGAATATCGTTGGAAGCTCATATGGAGTGCTCAGAAGGTTGGATTTTATGCCTTTCTGAAGTGTGGATGGACTCTGATGCATGCCTAAAAGTGAAGATAAATGCATTGGATAAGGAACTAATGGGAAAGGTATTTATTCAAATGCAATATATAGATTTGACTCCTCAAATGAGATTTCATCGTCAATCATCCCACTTGGGTTTCTATTTTGGCATCAAGTCGGAACCTCCTACTCCAGGTGACAATGGTTTCAATGCCTCTCCTATTTTTATCATAGTATATGATTAAACCTACCTTTAGAGTTTTATTTTATGACTTTTGTTTTGTTTTGGGATTCTCATTTTCAATTTTTGTCAAAGTGGTCATAACCCCTGGCCTGTGGGGGAATTTTAGTTTCTAGTGTCAAATTATTAGCTTCATAACTACTTAGACTGATAGATTTTGAGTCAACAAAGCTCTCTAATGGATCAAACTTTACCTAGGTTCTGATTCTTGCAAACTCTTGATAGTTATCTCTATACAGTTTTTCTCTAGTTAATATAGATTTCAAATTTATAAAAAAAATACCATATTAGGTCACTATAATTTGAATGTGGGGAGTCATGACATGTGTGAATACACTATATATTTCTAAAATAATCATGGAGATTCCAATGCACAAGTTTTAGGTTGTACATACACTATCATGGTTGGATCTTCAACATTCTATATGATGCATTTATTTTTTGGCAAGAATCCCAAGAATATATTTGCACATTCTTATAAGTTTGTTCATGACATTAAGACTAATAACGAAACCATGTTTTACTAACATATGTATGGTTATGAAAAATAATAGAATGAGATACTCAACAACATTTAATACTTGATGCAGTTGTTAAACAATATAGTGACCTATTTGAGATTCCAAAAGGAGTACCAATCTAGTTCTTAATACAACATAAAGTTGACCGTGTTTTGGGATCACCATTTCTCAATGGCCTACTATATTGTATATCCCTATGGAAAAATGTTGAAATTTACCAAGAGCAAGAGTTTGTGTATGCTAAAACAATGTGTAAACGGTGAAGAACAATGCATGTGGCCATATGTTCTCACAGTGAACACTATTCATTTGCCTCACATTATGGCCATGAAACCATACTTTATCGTATGGTCACATACAATGTTCTTCACCACTGAGAAAAATATTCTTGCTTTGATAGACCTACACCCAATGATATAGTTTTTATCATGAATATTTGTTGACGCAAACACTCATTTAAACTTATATTAAATGTAAGAAAAAGATTAAGGAAAAATCAATAGTATCATAAATTAACATAATATAACCATACATGATATAAGGTTCATGCATATAGATATCTAGAAATCCGATCAAATCGGTGTGCAATACACTTGTATATACCATACCCGATGTAGTACATATAGTACATTAATGTGCAACAAATCATATAAGATATTTAACCTCTACTATACTACTTCCTTCTAGGTTTTTTTCTTTTTTAGAAGGACCATAATTTTGACATTGACATATTCTTCCCCATGCTCTTATCGAGCTTTTGATTCCAATACTAGTTCCTAATCATTGTGTAAAATACATCTCCATGTAGGTACCTAAGTGTGATCCACGTCAAGTGCAATTAATGAAAACCATTTGCAAATCACCTTGACATTCATATTATACATAAACCCAAAAACTATAAGTTTCCAATGACCTTGTCCATGGTACTTGGTGCGTAGCGATAACCTTTGGCTTATCAAAAATTTTAGTCTCTAAAACTAGCTTTTGTGGAATATTTATATATTAATGTGCTTCATGTTCCAATTACATTTGTAGTTATTTCATGTAGAACCAAATAATCTTTAAAATATATTGAATTTATATACCTCCTCGTTGATAGCAGAAGTGTTATCTTTATTTCCCTATTTCCATTTCATCCAAGGCTTTATACCCTCCAGTGAAGGCAACTTTTAGGTCTTTGGTGGTGGGAATGATGCCAAATGTTGCTACCTACATACCATAACATAACACATTTTAGTAAGGAAATATTTTAAATTATACTTTTCAAATAAATAACAAAATTTTTTAAATCTTAGTACTTACATATCTCCCTTTTATTTTAACATATCCTCCTAGGCCAATTTTGTGTTGGCCAATATTCTCCAGCCAAGCCCATGTGGACATTGCAGTGTCTTTCAACCTAAAATAGGTGTGAAGTTAAACATTGGACAAATGCATATAAGTTATAAGTTCATGGTATGTTATATTATCACATTTACCTTTTTGGTTCTCCAACACATGGAAGCATGGATCCCTCTTTTTTCATCTTCTTCTCCTTGGCATCCTCGATTAGTGTGGCCATCTCATTTACATGAATTAGTCCAAGATGCTCATAATTAGGTTGGAGACTAAGACTAGTGCGGTAATTGTCCCGCATTGATTTCAAGTACTTCCCTTCCATGGTTTGAACTGTATTTTTGTTGAACACTAGACCAAACAATGTGGTCATGTGTTTCATCAACTTTTTTTTCAAGTCTTTCGGTTGGTATTTATAATTTTTTCTTATTGTTAATGCAAAAAGATAAAACAATTTTTCTTGCAATTCTTGATAGAACAATTTATTCCTTGCCATTGAAGTCATATATTGTGATTAGTAGATAGATAATATCATCATAAAAATATTATTCCTTGTGTAACATGATAATATGTTGATGGACTAATTTGTAATTACTGCATAGCTTCAATCCCTTCACTGGAATGAGTTCATGGGCCATCTATAAAGAAACTGGTAACTCCCCAGTGCTCTTGATGATTATGCCCATTGTCTTGGGACTCATATCAACATTTGATGAAGGATGCATAGAATTAGAGCTAGTGATGGAACTATCTGAGGTTGTAGATGGCATGACACCAACATTGGGTGATGTAGAAGCAAGGGTACTAGTAGTGACATTAAGAGTAAAGGCTACAGGATCAGTAGGAGTAGAGGCTCGAGGAATAGATGCTTGTCTACTACTCCCAATGCCAAGGGATTCATGTCTCAAGAAATTCTACAAAAATACAACACTATGTCAAACAGTTGGATTCATTAAAAACGATATCATATTCATTAAATCAATTGATGAAATACAATTTAGAAAGCACATACGTTGTAATTATTTATTATTGACATCAATATTTGAGATCTTTGTTCATTTTTTGGAGTATCTTAAGTGGGAATCAATCCCTGAATATTAAGTTCCCATTTATTCACTTGTTTTCTAATAGATACAAGGGGGTTGGGAGCATCATAGTAGTCTACATTGTTCTGATCAAGATGATGCAATGATGTAGGATCCTACAAAGAATCAAAACACATAACATCGATAAACCAGAATAATCTCATTGGATTAGGACATCAACAAACAATAATGATCAAAATTAACATATTAATATTGGATGTATGGTATTTGACCTTCCCATGGTCAATGCCTTTGCTTTGATCAGCCTACAACACAAATAACGGGCAATTTTTGAAACAAATTTTGATCAATACAAAAGAGAGCAATTTCAATCTGAAATATATATGTTCTTCAGTAAATAATGAATATATATTATCAATTACGATTACATTAATTATTAATTTTATTCAAATTATAATCGATCAACAACTCCTTCCCTGGAACTATTGATTGCAAAACCAAAACTTCATTCCCTTAATGCTCCTAAAAAATACAATTGGGTAGCTTATTCATGGTTCCAGGACATGAATTTTTTATAAACCTCACAACATTTCCTTAACCTTTTGCACATACTCAGTAAATATTGGGTTATCCATATCCAATGTTTATATTTTGGACCTACATAATCCATCGATTTCAACTTCATAGTTGTAAGGAACGTTTACACCATATATTGAAAAGAGCCTCAAACCATGTAAACTAGAAGGAGCAATTCAATATGTTCTCTTATCGATACAAAAATCAGTTTTTACCTCAGGAAGTGGGTATGGTTTCTAGTTCTTCACATAATTTCTATATTTGAATGGTACTTCCTTGTCCTTGTTGGTCTCATTGTGATAAGAGAATGACCCTCCTTCAGCAAAAAACAAATCCATATGTTTTTTGAATTTTCTTTTGACATTGCTACCTCTAGTTGTTCTTGACATGTTGCTTGATGTTTCTCCTTCTCCTTGTGCTTCAAGACAACCATCACTATCTAAATCAATATCTGATAGATATCTATTTAGTTTCCCATGTGATTAACATTAAATAACAACAACTAGGTTGCAATCATATGAATGAGCATAAGCCTTCTCGCACTCAATTGCTTTATCTAATTTACTTTCTAATAAAATTGGTATGAAATTTCTCTAGTTGTATGCCACCTCGTCCTATGAAATTTGAGACACACCATCTTGAGTTCTATGGTCTAAATGAGGAATCTTAGATTCCCACTCTATTATATTTTCTTTAATTTAACTTGGTACACTTAATGTGCATTAATTCTATCATTACTTTACAAGTTTTATATCCAATTTGTCAAAGAAGGTAGCAAAACAAGACATATAAGATTCATGCATAAAAAGAAGCAAAAAAAATTATAGAAACAAACATTAGATCAAAACTTGGATACATAACAAGACAAGAGATTCATTTTAGCCATGTGCTTTCATCCAAAAATAGAGAAGAAAGAACTTATGCTTCCATAAAAAACGATTGAAATAGATTGATCAAATCCTTCTAGACAAGGCAAAGAACTTATTTTCATTTGAAGTAGCTTTATTACATTTCTAAATATCATCATTAAAACATACGTAGCCATGTTACCCACAAGTGCACCCTAATGGTTGACCACTTGAATCACCACTTGAATCGTAATCCCAAATTAATTTTGGTTGAGCCATTTTTAATTTTGGGTGAGTGGTCAACCTAAAATGATGCCATGGGGATCCTATGGTTCGCTTTTCCATAAAAAATTATTTCTCAAGCATTCTCTTCCAATTGTAGGTTGTAGGGAATTAGGTTTCAAGGAGGATGGTAAGAATTATATTGGTGTATTTGACATATCTGCTAATGATGTATGTACGTGTGCATGGTACATTCAAAAGCATGCATGCAATCATATCGTTGCCTTGTTCCCATTGGCCATGGTTGATTTGAACAATGACAAGATGTGTTGAATCAACATAATCATCATAAGGTGGAAAATTTGCATAATAGGATCCGGTGGAAATTCATTCATGATGGCTCTACAAATTTCTTCCTTTTCTTCTAATGCACAAAGAGGAAATATTTGCAAATCTTGTTCGATGTAGAGAAGAACATTTTCAATCTGCAATATATATAATGAGGGTCTGTTAACTATATAAAATATAGTGTAGAACAAATTTAAATAATGAACTCATATGATATGTAAAACACCTTTCATTTTCAATCTATTTATTGTATTGTGGACATTTGATAAATCGTATATGTAATCCAAAAAAAAATCATAAAAGTGGTCATTATATTGGCTGAGTGGTCACTATATTGGATGAGTGGTCGAAAGTGGTAACTCCACAGCCATTGAAGAGTATCAAGGCCCAAAAATATTAGGATCTCTTGAACATCAACTTGTTTATAGAAACCTAGTTTGTTTTGTTATCCCTAAAGTGGTTTTTGTTAAGAATTGTGTTCCCTTAAGGCTAGAATTTTTTATGAATCTCTTTTGAGAGATTGTTTCTTCCTTTTCATGGTCAAAATGTTGTCATAACTGGCAGTGATATTATTCAATAGTTGATCAAGGATACATGCATTCATTTAGAATAATTGCTTGAGGTCCAAACGTCTTCATATCTTTGGGAGGCTAAATTCGACAAATTTTATACTCTATTTAGGATAAGGAAGTAGTTATTAATGGTTAAATGATCATAATGTATTTTATTTTCCTCCAATGCAACCTTAACATATATGTTAGTATTGAATATTTAAACGAATTTAATGGCCTTTAATGGGAATTTATTTTATCAATTATTAATATGTTAATAATATGTGACCCAAAATATTAGATCTCTTATACTGGGGTTTTTTTATCTCATTTCTATAATCATGAACTTTTTTGCATGTCCTTTATATTCATGTTGATTGGGTCATGTGGAATCTAACTAATATTTATCCTTTGGTTTAGCACGCATGTGACTCTTCTCTTAAATTGAATATGGATAACCATTTATCAATGTGTCAAACTACTTATATGTCACATCCTCAACCTCTTAAGTCAATCATTTAATGGACAAAAACATAGTGTTACAAACATAGCCCACAAAATTGACAATTGATCTAAAAAGGTGAGGTAGAGCTAGATCCAAATAGGTAAAAGAAATTATATATAGGAATTCCCTCAACCTCCAAAGCCTATCTAATTGGGATTTATCAATATATAGGTAGTACAAAAAGAATGAGGAAAACAAGATAAGGGAACAAAAAAAGCACGGGATGGATTTCCAAAGTGATTTGTTGATTATGGATAAATATGGATGATAGTAAGGGATTCCAAAAAGTAACCTAAAATATATATTTCATCCTAGTGAACAAAGTCCATTTTAACCAAAAGGAAAGCCGTATGTGACAATTGATTCCTTTATGAAATATGGGCAAAGAGACTCATAAGATTCTTTGAGTAATGGCACGAGCACATGCACATATCATGGTAAGAAAGGTTCACAAGGCTCTAGTTAGATTCCAATACCTACTTCTAACACCATCTTAGTGTTCTTTTATGGTTTGGTCATTTCAAATGATTCAAGGGTTATTAAGACTAAATTGATATGGAAAGGAAATCAATTTAGAAAAAAAAAAAATTCAACAAATTTCACAACCTCGACATCTAGTGGTTTCTAATTGCTACAAGGAAAACCATTTGTAAACATCCCTTGGTTATTTGTCATGTTCCTCTTTAAAAGAGAATCTAATTCTTAATAATATCAAAGTTATTTACACCTAAATCTACATATACTATGCACCCTAAGTTAAACTTACAACTCAATTCAAGCTTAGAAATATGAATAAGAGTATCCTACAAGGAATTAAATATTTGATTTAGATCTCTTATTTAACAAGTAGGACCAAGGACCCCAATAGTAGTAGAAGGATTGGAAATGTCTTCACTTCAAACTCTATGTTGATCCTTGTTACTTATGTAGTAACACACTTCAAATTAATAGGATTGAATAGAACTTAGAAATTTATTTTAAAAGATAAACTTGATGTCACAAGCTTAAGACAATGTAAAACCTAAGAAATCATACTTTATACTACACAAACATCTTACCCATCTAGGATTCCCCACCACTATGTGTTTTTGTTGTTCCCCTAATATTCCCAAGAATATTTTTTTGGTTCTACAAACAAAACAAAAAAAATCCCAAGCCTCTATGGTCATTTTTCATGGATAATTGACAAGATCGTTTCCATTACTAATTATATATCCTCAAAAAGACAATGAGAGAAGGTGGTCATGGATAAATTCCACCTTTTGTAATCAATGGCACAAAATAAATGTACCTTGCTTTGTCAACAAGGTCACATTAAATACTCTCCTCCAAGCATTCTAAGTAACAAAGGTTCTTTCCAACAAGCAAGAAACAAGGGAGGAAAACATGAAAGGAAAAGAAACATCTACCTCTTTGTATCTTCAATTTCATTGCAATGAGCACAAAGAAGAAAAATGGAATGTAAAGAGAAAATATGCATTAGAGTTTTGCTAATCGGTTCCTTTCAATTCTCTCTTTCTTGTGGATCTCAACATGGTATGAAAACAAGTGTGAACCTT